>JAQHUG010000054.1:7312742-7331779 GCA_028555095.1 Dicrostonyx torquatus | reverse complement strand
AAAAAAACAGGATTCCCAGACATGGAGGTAGATGCCCGCAATAACAGCACTCTAGAAACTGAGGAAAGAGCAAACATTCCCCCACACACACACTACTTAAATTATCCTCAGAAGCAGTAATTCTTCTAATTATCTTCTAATAGTTACATCTTTGCAATAGACATGGTTTTGGTAATGTACAAACAACGGGGCATGTTCCATTTTCAATCAGCAGCACTCTGCAAAGGAGAGCCAAGCCGTAATTGTCTTCAGACAACCACACCCACCTTCAGGCTGTGCGGGTCACAGTGCTGTGAACACAACTAAAACAGCAGGCAGCGATTTAGAATAAAATGCCTTCTCTAGGGATGTTCGTTACAATTTTAAAAAGATATCTTTAAAGAAATTGGCTGAAGGTTTCTCAGTCTTCTAGTATACAGACTGTGCATTCTTGAAATCTGTGATTTTGAAGCATAAGCCCAATGCTTCATCATTTCTCAGGAATAGAGATGCCAGTGGTCCAAGTGTCAATACACAACTAAAGGATGGTCACTTGTAAACGTAAACATTCGCGTGAGTGGATTGTTCCAGTGTGACTACACTATGAGCAACCTGTTAAAGAAACAGCATCTGGCCAGATACTCATTTGTATATGGTCCGTTATAATGTTGCTGATCACAGAACCATCTGATAGGCAGTCTAACTGCTCTCCTACCCTGCCCTCTGTATCCTACCATCTTTGTGACTGGTGTCCCTCAGTAGATCTCTGCTTCCTCTCTCTATCAAATTCTGCTCTACTGTATTTTTAACACACACACACACACACACACACACAAAAAAAATTTCTAGCTCACAGTAATAGCTCTGAGTACTTTTACACTGATTCCTCTACTTAGAGTTTGATAAGAGTAGAATTATGGTACCCAACCAACTAAATTCTCACTGGCAGATTCTGCTGAAGAAGGATGGGCCTCTATGCTCATTGGTAGAATTTAGTTTCCTTGAGACTGAAGAGTCACTGTGGATTGCTTCTTGAAAAACAGCGACAAAGAAAAAGAATCTATATTGCTTGTCATTCTGGCTTTAAGAAAGGCCTAGGCTCTGTCTGTCTGTCTGTCTGTCTGTCTGTCTATCTATCTATCTATCCATCAATCATCTATCTGTCTATTTCAAAGTGCACAGTTCTACAATAGTGTAACACACTGGAGGTCATCCACTATTGTATCTGCTGCAATACAGTAGTCATCAGGTTAATTATTCCAAGATTCCGCCTGGGTGCCTGAAATCCTTGGTAACAGAAACCCGTCCTTATGCTGTGTTACACATACAGACCTGTGATTAACTTTCTCCCTCCCATCTAACGGAAGCATCCTATGTCTTCTCTTTGGCAGACACCAGTTGCCAGCATTACTACTTTCATGCTTTGGCATCAATTTTAATAAAGACATAGATTACTTAAACACAAACACTGGGATACCACAGTAGTTATTATGTTAGCCTTCACGGCTACATCATGACTACTGCGTGAATGGAGTACACAGGTAGGACGGAGGGTGATGGCCAGAGATAGCTCACGACTCTGAGTGCTATACACTTTGAAATTAATGAGTTATTTATTTCTTGGAATTTTTCACTGAGCATTTTTTGGGCAGTGTTGACTACAGTTAAATGAAGCTGGGGAAACTGATTGTGAAGACATGTGCTGTGGGTACCATCCCTTTTAGGGTCAACTGAAATAGTTCAAGATCTAAATTTTTTAAATGCTAACTATCCCTCACAAACTCAAAATACAAATTCAAGTAAAATCAAGTATCTCTCCCCCAAAATAGTCCTTTACCTGGACACTCAGTAACCAAATAAATAAAACACTGTGATCACTCCTGCATTCTGAGATCTCAGTACCAAAGTTCTCCTAGACATCCCTCCAGGCTTGAGAGGAACACACTGTTCCCCAACTCCCTGGTCTATAAAACTTTGGACTCCACACTTCTCCCAATTCCAAAACAATAGACTAGTGGCATGATCATATTTTCCAAGCTCCAGATGGCCCTCTGCTGGGTCACAGCAGTGGCAAAGGCACAAAGACAGATGTGGGTCTACAAAATGGACCAGGAAGGTTGCTACAAACCGTGGAAAGAACAAGCTCTCAGAAGTCCATGCTTCCTTATTTCCATACCCACACTCTGTATTTTCAGGAGTAGATTATACTGGTGTCTTGTGACATCAGATAAAGAAACTGAGCATTAAGACACTGTAGTGAGCTCATACTTGGAGATGAAATGGGACACTGTCACCCCACAGAGACCCTGTGCAGAAGTAGCTGTGACAATCCAGGAGCTGCCTCTGTCCTTGTCTTGTTAACTCTGCTGTTTTCTGTATGTACTAAGCTTGGATCGCTCTCGTGACTGCCCCTCTGGCATCATCTTGCTCAGCCTCTGACAGGGTTCCAGTGCTTGACTTTAGCTGGCTCTCTGGATTGGACCTGATACCTGCTCCCGTTTTCCTGGACTGACCTGGCAAGGCTCATTGTTTTGAGCCTGGGTAACCCTATACTGCCATTGCACTTAATGGTCTTTCCAAAGAGTGACTTTGAAAAACAGGGATTAGGGGATGGAGAGATGGCTCAGCAGTGAAGAGCGTTTGCTGCTCTCCCAGGAGTCTGGGCTTGATTCCTAGCGCTCACGTGGTGGTTTACAACCATCAGTAACTCAAGTTCCAAGAAATTCAACACCCTTTTTCTAGCCTCTGCAGGCACAGCATGCATGAAGTACACAGACATACATGCAGGCAAACACCCTTATACATGCAGTAAACAAATCAGCAACAACAAGAACAACAACAGAAATCCAGGGAACAACCATTTCATGCTTCTATAATTCTCTGCTTTCCCTTCTTAATCTTCTTCCTTTTTGTCAGATTTTAGAATATGTATTGCATTTTTAGATTTACTTATTTATTTGCTGTATGCGTGTATGTATGTATTTCACCTGTATGTATGTCTGAACAACCAGAAGAAGGCATCAGATCCTAAAGAACTGCAGTTATATATAGTTGTGAGCTGCCACATGGGTGCTAGGAATTGAACCTAAGACCTCTGGATGAGTGGCCAGTGCTTTTGACCACTGAGCCGTCTCTCCAGCCCAGAATATACATCCTAATCTTAAATTTGGTGACTATTTAAGTAACAAAGGAGAAGGAAGCAGTATTAGTAAATAAAAGTCAATAGAGTTAAATAAATAAATACAATTTTGAATGAATTCAGGAAGGTACCCACATTGGTGAGTATTGATCTTCTTTCCTGGGTCACCAATTCAAGAGCTAATCCCTTTGGATACAGATGCACTCAATTGTATTTACCATATGAGCATTCTATCATCCTATCATGTTGATACATAAGATTAACCATCTAAATGAATGACAGATTAATTTCCCCAGTCACTAAACTCCCAAGTTTGTTGTGTTAATATTACACCAGACCGTGACCAACTCCATATTCCCCAGATTTTTTTTTTTTTTTTTTTTTGGTTTTTCAAGACAGGGTTACTCTGTGGCTTTGGAGCCTGCACTGGAACTAACTCTTGTAGACCAGGGTGGTCTCGAACTCACAGAGATCTGCCTGCCTCTGCCTTCCAAGTGCTGGGATTAAAGGCGTGCACCACCACTGCCCGGCCACCCAGAATTTTTCTTATTGACCCCCAATCCCTGAGAGACTTCTGTCAAGCTGCTCCCCAGTTTAGGAAAGTGCCTAGGGATGCCTATACCCCGACTTAGGTACTAGATTCTCTTGTCAAAACACAAATATTTATTCTAATAATAAAGATTAAAAGAGCAATCTCAAACCATTTCAGAAGAGAAGCATTCTTGGACCTACGCTTACCTTCCTGAAGGCTTCTAGTGAATTTAGGAATTCTGGGTGAGCTCATTATAATTAAAAGCAAAACTTGAAGCTCTCCAGCTGCCAAGATGCTGAACACAATGGGTGTGTCTCTAGATGTCACCAGTTTTTGATGAAATACGCTTGTCCTTTCCAAAACATCTTCAGGGGTTCAGGAAATCCACTCTGGTCCTCCATCTCTCAAGTGAAGTGGTTTCTGGGGGACCACTCAGGAATTCTCAGACATGTCGCAGATCAAACCTGTCTGTGTCTCTTCGATATTTACAACCAATCCAGGTTCCAAATGTTAACGGCAAACCTGCTGCAGGTCACAGCACGTCATCTCAGCTCTCGATTCCATATCCCAGTTCTATTTATAAGGAGGACCATAGATCCTTTGGTTAACTCCTCAAATGTGGCAAGGTCCCTAACTGTAGTATACTACAAAACTACTGAATGTGAAAGAGTCAAGAGAAGTACACCTTGTCAGACCATAGATTGACCCTCTAGCTGCTTTCTCTCTCTACTGCAGTGTCTTGTACAGACAGAGTTGATAAGAAAACGGGTTGTACCAGGGAACTCTCACAGAGCTGGGTTCTCTTCCTCCACCTGGAAGCTGTACACCTGACTCCTCACGCCCTAAGATTCCTACTGCCTAGAAAGATGGCCTTGAATTGTAGCTAGACCTTCCAGTGCTTCCCTGACTTCTAGCACATAGGCTATGTATACGAACATCCACTCCCTCCTACCCAAAGCCCCTCCCCGCTTTTCTCACAGAATTAAAGACTCTTTCCCGTCAGGTCCTTCATCATGCTGTACATGGTGCCTATTTCTCTTAAAGCTCTCCCATTTCAGGGCCCCCATCATGGCTGCCTCTAGCTGTGAGCCTGTAACTCTTCCAAAGGGTAATTTAGTCTCAGCGTCTTTTCTGTGAACAAGTATTTACCTTGTGTTAATAACACACGTTTTGTTCCTGATGTAATTAGCAGCAGTGACTATGTTGGGGTCCTATGGGAACTAAACACAGCTTAAGCGTCCTTACAAGGGTTTCCAGGAAGTTTCCCCATGGCACTTACCAGATTAACTTCCATAAAATTCCACAGGGATTGCTTTGTTGTTTTTATTATTCCTTTGATTATTGCCCTTTCTTGCAGTTGATATTTACATTACTTTCGTGACTCTTAAAATTACAGAACGAGGTGTTGGCAAGATGGCTCAATGGGTAAGGGAACTTACTTCCAAGCTTGGCGACCTGAGTTTGATCCCAGGAACCTACATGGTAGAAGAAGAGAACCAATCTCAACAAGTTATTCTGTGACCTCCTCACATGTGCCGTGACAGGAGTACACATCAACACATCAATGTGATAAAATTTGTTTTAATTACAGAATGGAATACTCCACACCTTAAATCTCCTCCTTTCCTGTCAAGTAAGGTCAAAATTAGGAATAGCCACAGCTTCCCAGAGAAATCACAGCCCTTCAAAACTAAGAGCATATGGCGCTCTGACCTGTAGGACCCCACAGGGTAGTAACAGTGGTTAATAGCATAGTTCCCAAGCTCTAAGAATTAACTTTTATACAACATTGTACAAGATAGTCACAGTTTGACTAGATTCATAATTAATGTAATTAATACACTAATTTTTCAAAGATACATTCAGGGGAGAAGTAGGATGAAACTCTCAAGAGAAAACAGAAAACAACTCAATTTGGGGCATCCACATTCAGGTTTAAAATGACCTCGAAATACTTTCTAAAGAGTGGATCTGTATTTATTTTACTGTAGGATAACTTAAGAACCTTCTGGCAATCTTCCTATAGTAGAGTGTATTTGTTTTCAAAACTTGTGCCTCTATTCTTTCAGAAACCCAAAACCCTAACAACTCACAAAGAGCAATTCTCTCATTTAAAATATTAAATTTCTAAATTATCAAATATCCTAGTGAAGTGCTATAACTACTCTCACTACAGTTATTTATAGAAGAAATGTTCAGTAAATATGTGGGCACCTTCCCACGTCTCCAAACGGCGGCTGGTGTTGCTTCTACAGTGCGGGCCCCAGAGCGTGAGTCCTGACGTCTGGGAGCACACAGCCTGATGGATGGAAAGTGGCTGTCATTTTTACCTCGTCTTCACAATATAGTTGGTGGGGAGCCAGGTTTTACTTTTTATCTTATAGACAGAGAAACTTGGACTTAGCAAAATGAGATGTGTGTGTATGTCCGTGTCTGTGTGTACGTGTATGTGATGGCCAGAGCAGGACCCTGGGGGTTTTCCTCTATGACTTTCCCCCTCGTTACCTCGAGACAGCATCTCTTACTGAGCTGGCTCTCATGACCTTCATACGTCTGCTCTGTAGTGCCAGGGTTACCAGCACCTGCAGCCATGCCTCGCTTTTCATGTGGGTCATGGGAATTTGAACTGCGGTCCTTATGCTTGTTGGACAGGCACTCTTAAGCACTTAGTCATCTCCCTAGCCCTCATATTAAGTGTTCTAAGTTATGCAACCGAGTCTTTACAGCAAAACCCCCTATTACTCTGACACAAGCATGACTATTGAGAATACATAGCAACTGATGTTATTCTGGAATTTCCTATCTGAGAACATCCAGTCAAATATGTTATTTGATTCGTTTTGGTCAAATTTGGATTACCTACATAACACCTGTGAGGACATCAGAGATAAGCACAATTGTCATCCTTCTTGAAGGCTCTCTGAGTAGGTAACTTTAAAGGTCTCAAAACGTTATAAAAATGCATCAAGAAGACAAGACTGAGTATGATGTGAGACATGCACGTCTCGGCTTAAGAAATCTTTTTCTTTTCACCCACCCATTACAGCTGTGCAGCCTCTTGTTTTCCTGCACTGCACTCCACCCCTCACATTTTATGTCCTTGCACAACTCTTTAACTTTTTTCAAATGTGTACTGTTAGGTATCTTAGTGTTTCATACACCACTTTTTAAAACTGAATATTAAAAAGCTATTCCAAGGTGGAGGAGTTAACCTTAGCAAACAGAAACACAAAATATAGAACACACAGTTAAATTTGAAATTCAGATGAACAATAAATAATTTTTTAGTGTAAGTATGTCCTAGGCTGTGTTTGGAGCATACTTACTTTGAAAACAGAATCGCTCTTCTGGAGCTCAAGTTTTACTGGATGCCTTGTATTTTATCTGGCAACCCTGGTCCCAGGACACAGGCTTAAATCACGAAGCTGCTACTTTCGTGCTGTGTGCTGGTCATTTCAGGGCACTGTGAGAAATGAACACTTGTTCCAGTCTGTTTGGAAGTTTTGGTGCACACCACTTCAATTGCTGCACGACTTTCTGGGTCCCCTATAGTTATTTGCCATTACAGAGATTTGCTGCATATGTGGCCCTTGATCTGAACTAGAGTCAACTCACAAACTGTCTGTGATACTCTGTTATTTTCTGCTGTGCTGAAACCAAGGTAATTATGGATTTCTCTAAAGTTGTTTGGGGGAATGTTAACTTAATGTAAGTTTCCTCCTCCCATGACTGCTACTTTCTGAGTCTACACAACAGTCGGGGAAGCAAACAAAACGTCTTTTGTTGAGAAGTCGGCGTTTTTTTTGCCTTTTTGGTTTGTTTAGCTTTAAGGAGGCAATTTAGGGAGAGGGGTTGGTGGGAAGCAAGGGGAGCTGGTAGACACTTGAAGCCAAGTTCTGTAACCTTAGGTCACTGGGCTTTTGAGGGGCAGGTTCACATTTGGTTTGGGGATTTCAAGTACCTACCAGAGCCTTCCACCACAGACGAGACAGAAACATGAACACCCTTCTGTCGTTCCGCTGATGTTGGCTCTTGAGCCTTCCTCAAACCAGCACCACAGGAAAGTCTAATATTTGAACTTTTCACTCTTAGCTCATTTTATTAGACAGCGGTGAAAGTCATCCTTGTACTTGATGCTGAAGGGAAAAATGTGAAGCTCACTGTTCATTAGCCTTTGTGTCTGTCCTGTCCTTTCTTTCCCGTTCCTTTAAGAGAGTCCTCCCCTTTTAACATATTTAAATAAAATGATAACAAGGAAAATAGGAAGGATGGGTTACAGAAGACCACCCAAGGAAAATGTTTTTATATGCCATTAAATACTTTCCAGTCTTTAAAGTCAGTTTTACTTGTGACCTGAACAGACTAGAACTCACTGACTTTCTCAAAACTTAAAAATATATTTCTTTATATATATATATATACATAAAAATAACAAATCCGCAAGTAGCCTTTTCACAGAAGTTGTAAGGGAATCTATATTTTATAACATTTTAGTTACATCTTTAAATGTTTCTCCATAAATACATATGTTTGAAAGTGAAGATTTATTTTAAGAAGGAAGCCTGTAATTAAATCTGTGTTCTACTCTTTCCTGATGCTCTATAGTCAAAGCATTATCCAAATGCCAGAGAACCTCAGTGCACAGCAGCCAAACTGGGAACACCAAATGCTGTTTTTGACTTTGTTTGTCGGGGCAGTGCTAGAGGTGCAATATACTGAGCAGAAGACCTGGCATTTTCTCCTATTGCTTTCGGTCTCACACACATATAGTTCACACCTTTATCAACATTCCTGTGTGCTTTTAACCCCTTACCTTAAAATGAAAAGACAGAAACATGGTAGCAGAGTATGATAAATGAGTCTACAAATAATTTTTATTTTGTTAGTTGAAGCAATAACTCACAAAGTCTGGTCAATAATTTATTAAGGGGTACAGTAGAAAAACAGACTCACAAATAGAGAATAAGGTAGATGCTGCTGCTGCGGCCTCTGCTGCTGCTGATCCAGCTTCTGTGTCCTACTGTTCTGCCCAAGAGCAATGAGGACCAACTGCAAGGCTTGTTCCTGCTCTGACCACCCAAGAGAGAGAGAGCACGCATGCCCCTCCTCAATTTTATCCAGTCACATATCCAGAAAAAGTCATGCCCATGTGGCTTGTTATCCCAAAGGTCGTTGACTAAATGGGTCAAGCCCCTATAACATTTCCTCTTTTATTTCTAATTAAAGTTCTAATCCTAACATAAAACTATGTTATGTACAATAAGAAATATTCGGAATACAGAAGAAAAAAAGGTCATAATATAAACAAAAAACCGAAACTACAACCAACAAGAACAACATCAAGCCACAGATTCTCAATGTCCAGACCATAGGTAATTGGCAATTACTCCGATAACTGTCTTATCCCGAAGAATCTATGTCTTATGCCTTAATATGCCCTTACCTAGGATACAAGAGGATTGTAACTATAACTATCTAGTCTTCAACCCCATCAAAGACCAGAGAAGGAAAGTAATATTACCTGAGTAAGTAGGAAGTGCAAGCGAGCAACTTCTAAAAAAGCATGAAATGACAGAAACAGCTGGCTGCCTGGACAGTCACCCAGTGTTTCTCTTCTATATTGTTGATGTGTACACACACACACACACACACACACACACACACACAATCCCTGAGAATGTTTTTTCATAAAATAAACCCTTTGTTTATCAGAGTAGTAAAACACTGGCAAAAATTCTGTATGGCCTACATTTAAAAATAAAGGCCACATTGAGGTTTCGATCGACCATCATCCAAATGTGCTTCCAGTTGATGCTTTCTATAAAGGCAATCTGAACACATACTCTCTTCAGACAATGGACATGCCATGTGTCATGGTGAATGAGGACTCATTCAGGAATAAGCAATCAAAAAGTTGAGTGGAGACACATTTCAAGCATGCAGCATTAGAAACAAGGTGTTGAAATCAACGTTTGGGAGGCCTCATGGATCCAGGATTTGTGTGGGGAAGGCAGAGGTACTGACACTAATGAGCTTGCTGGTCCACTGATTGACCTCTAAATTGTGGAATTGCCCTCAGTGGACTTCCACATCAGTAATATAAAGAATAATACTGTATCCTTCCCTACAGACACTGAGACTGCCCAAGGAAATCTGTATTAGGTGTCTACATTTTAAAACACTACATAGAGACCTAGAGGGGAAAATTATTGTATTTATTGCCATTTTGCTCAAATATCAAAGAAAAGCAGCTTATAATGAAGAAGGAGTTATTTGGGTTCATCAGGGTAGGAAGGGAATAGCAGAACAAAGAAGCCTACGTCAAGATGGTGAACAAGCAGGGGCAGAGAGTGGGAGGGATGGGGTCATCCAGTGCCCTCTTTCTCCTGCTTTATTCTGTCTAGACACCAGCCTGTGAGCAGTACCATCTACATTCAGGTTGGGCTCTCCCTCTTCTGTTATTGAACCACACGTCAATCATTTCCAGAAATTCCTTTATTGACACTCCCAGGGGTGTTTTACTAACATCTATTAGTCATCTCTCAATTCAATTGTGTTGACACTCACAATTAATCACCATAATTATAATAGAAACATATAAAAGACATTTTTTCTCTAAAAGTTGATAAATACAATGTTATCATTAAATAAGTGGATGCATCTTGCATGGCCCTAATCCTTAAGGACCTTGATCCCAGTAAGGCATAGCTAGGCAAGTTCAGTGCTATGAGCAGTCCCACAGAGCAGGCTCAGAGGAATAAAGCATTATGAGTACCCAGCATTGCTGTTCTCACGGCATGTCACAACAATCTTGTTATTTAGAAATGCCCATTGAGTGCGTGCATGCTCACAGTGTTACTCACTCAGTGCCTGGATTTCTTATCAATGTTCTGGTGACTGTCCTGTGTATGGTGAGACATTAAGTAGCATCCTTGGCTATGCCAGAAGCACTAGCTCCTGTCCCAGCTATGCTGAGGAAAATGTTTCCAGATGTGGAATGTTCTCTCAGGGGCCAAGTCACCCCTAGTTGAGAATCTTAGCTCTATGCTAAGATGCCCAAGCTACAATACATGCAGCCCCTGTAGAGGTTGGTTTAAAACATGGGTACCACCTGGCAGACCTAAGATGTAGTTCAGCAAAGTTGAAGGAAATACCAATAATCTGCATTTTCAAACAGACATCCCAGATGATTTAGGTGCAAGAGATCTATAGCACAACTTTGCAAAACAGTATGCCTAAGGGAAAGAACTCATGGTTTCCACCCTGGAGGAGGAAGTAAGCGAGCCAGATGTGAGCTGTGTATGCTTACAGCAGAGCAACTAAGGTGAAAATGAGGATGCAAACTGCAAACACTTCCCAGGCATGGTAGTGCATGCTCATCATTCCAGCACTCTGGAGGAAAGAGAGGCAGAAAGATTGGGAGCTCAAGGCTAGCCTGAACTGCACAATGAGACCCATCTCAAAAAAGTAACATGTATGTATTCATATTTATGTGTCTATAAAGAGTATATATGCGTATATATGTGGTTACAGACACACACACACTGGAGATTTAGTGGACAAAAGATCTGTCTTCTCAGACTGAGCAAAGTTAGGAAAATTCTCAAGGCCAACAGACATTGAACTGTGAAATGTGAAGGATAAATGGGATTTTCTCTGCTCGTTTGGAGTGAAAAGAAGGGTCTTCACTAAGGAAGAAGCACAATCAAAGGCTGAGGTACCGGGGACTTTGGAGCTCAAATCTAATAAGTATGGCCCCCCAAATGTATTTTGAGACAGTTTGAAAGGAACCCACAAGAGTGATTGGCATATAACAAGTGACCACCAAGTGGCTGTCCCTTTGTGATTACAAAGATTGCCTCTCTGAAAGCCCTCCAATAACTCCCTCCCTGGAGAACATGCTGGCCAGCTGTCTGCCCATTCCTCTGCCTCATTTTCTTTGTGGAGTGACACAGAAATTGTTGCGTGGTTCAGGTTTGCGTATTTTAGAAGGCTGTACAGAAGTTCATAAAATGAGGGAACAAAATAAGAAGTAGGGTAATACTTACGCTTTGAAAATGGCCCTAACATACCCTCTTCCATCTTCCTACTGGCCCTAAGTTAAGATGGTTTAGCTGAGGAATTTAACAGCAACTTCAGTGCCATGTAAAGGAATGCCACAGATAAAATGAACTGTGGATTTTATCTTTAGTCCAAAATCTGTTTTTCTAATATTACAACTCTTCCCTACAGTGTCCCAAAGGATACCACAAGCCAGACCTCCCAGAGCCTGTAGATCTAAACAGCTTCAGGTTATACTGAACTAAATGAATAATCACCCCCCATTTCCTCCTTGGAAAACAGGCAAATAGTCTTGGAACAGGATGAAGGGGAGTTCTTATTTTTATTTATTTATTTTTCTGTTTCTTTGAGACAGCGTTTCTCTGGGTAGCCCAAGATGTCCTGGAATTTCCTCTGTAGTCCAGGCTGGCCTTGAACTCTGAGATCTGCCTCTGCCTCCCGAGTGCTGGGATTAGAGGTGCACACGAGTACCTCCCGCTGGAGGAGAGTTTTTAGCAAACTTTTTAATTACACTGATTCTATCACTCTGTTGTTACTAAATTTCCTACATTCATCTCCAACCTAAATTTTAAAAGTCTTCTATTTATTTATGATCTATTGAAGCAGGGTTGTCTTTCTTGACGATGAAACTTACTCCTGTAATTATGTTTTATAATTTCTTTCTCTGTCCCTAGCATAGTATGTGGTACAGACTAAAAGAACGATGTGACTTAAGACACACATAGAGGCAAAGGCCTTTAGTCCCAGTCACCAGGACAGAAAACTAAGAGGGTAGTCCCATTTCAGGCCAGCCTCAGCTACATGGTAAGTTCCAGACCATCCAGGGTTACATAGCAAGACCCTGTCTTGGGGAGAGATGGGGATGAGGGAGGGATGGAAGAAGGAAGAGAGGAGGAGGCTTAAGTGACTTAATGAATGATATGTTAATCAGTTCCTTTCATCACTGGTTCCAAAGCACTTGACTTTAACCTGTGATAAACCAGGCCACCCACTGCTTCTAGGTCCCTGCTTGTAGCGGCCAATGGCAGCTGGAACTGTTGAGGCTTGAATCCGTAGATCTGTACTAGACTGTCTACCCTTTCAAACCCCACTGACTGAACACTCACTAGGGCCCACCTTCTTCTGAAGGGTCTCTATCCGAAGTGTATCCATAAAGGGAACTAATGCCCTTAGGTTTTGAAGGTCACCGACCTTATCCATTCTCCACTCGTCTCTGTTGGTGATGTGTCACATAGATCCCCAAGAGCAGGGTGATGTTCTCAGGGAGACTCTCTGCTATCTTTCCCATGAAGCATCATAGGCTATACGTTAAATAATGTAGCCTCAATTTTTAGACTATTGCTTGGTCCCAAGTTTACACTCAATACCTACAAGTCTCCTTGGAGACTATCTATTTTTCTCTTGTTTATTTGTAAGGAAAACATAGAACAGGTGGTCAGTCTTTTTCCCTTTAAGACTGGACAGTAAGGTTTAAAAGAAATAATTGGAAGCTTAAAGGGGTTTTAAGAACTTGATTATTTTTACAACTTGTTTTACTTACCAGATCCTAAAGAGGTCACAAGTAGAGCCACAAATCACCCTTGCTCCAATGGACACATAAAATTGCTTTGGGAGATCATATTCCTATCTAAAGCGGCTCAATAACGAAATAAGGTAGTCTGTAATTTAATGCCAGAGTCGGGAATTTGAAGGTAAATTTGGAAAAGCATTCTGCAAATATAGAGACCAAAGTGAACAAGAGCAATCACATAAAAGGCTAAGGAGAAAGAAGTAAGGAGAGTCAGCAGGGTGCACTAATCAAAGGATGGGTGGGGGAAGGGTTCTCAGAACCGAGGGAAAATGTGGATCCTGCCAAGAAGGGGTCAACTCCTGACCTTACTCGATAAAGACTTTCTAGGATGGCCATCTCTGGCAGTGGCCGAGGCCATTAGTTGACAGCTGAGTAACAGAGCGAGAGCTGCCACAGGCTGGGTAGGAAAAAGAGGAAACACTTTGGAGATCACATAGAAAAAGAGGAACATGAAGGTAGGAAACCCAGTAAGGACAGGATCATGCCAACCCAAGAGGACTATGAAGGGCTGAAGTCAGCTTGTTCTGGGAATAAATGAATTATCTGTAGTTCTGTAAAGGTACGAAGATAGAACCAGGCAAATCCATTAAGAATATAAAATGCAGTAAAGGAATTATGAACCCTGGAACACGTGTGTCTTCCTGCGGTCACTCTAACTGTCTCCACCCCCCTTCATCCTATTAAAATCTGCACATAATATTGTGACCAACATCACTGAGAAGCTGGGCCACTCTTCTAAGATTTCCAAGTGAGCAACACCTAAAACCTCAACCCAGCGACACTGACAATGTGGCATTTAGCAGACCGAGCTCGAAATCTGTACAGTCCGAAAATGCCCAAGACAATGGTCGATCTGTTTCACGCTCTTACCACATGCCTACATTTCTTCACAGCGCCATTAAAACTGTTCCGTGTTCCTGAAACCAACCCTCTACTGTAGGGTCCAATGGAGGAGTCAATTATATGATTGCTTAAACATCAAAGCTCTCCCTCACTAATGTCCTTACCAGCGGACATAAATAGACCGGTCTTTTCTCTCTGGTTGAAGTAAACGCCTATGTTGTTCAAACCAGCATACTGTACATTCCTGTGTGATTTTATGTGTTTGATCACTGGACAGATGGAATATCTGCTTTTCCCATTGGTATCAATTGAATGTGGGCAGTGCACACTCTGCCCAAAGCAGACCTGTTTTGTTGGGCAGAAGTCATGGCTCCCTGCCCCGAGACAGCGCATTTCTTGGAAATGCTCATAGGATCTTCAGTTTCCCTTTTTGAGGTGTACAAGGAAAATATTGCCCTGGGGAAATATCAAAGGTTTTCCTGACACTAGCCAAAGAAACAGGTGCACGCATATTTGCTGTGATAAAAATGGGATCTATAGCAGTGGCCACGGCCCAAGCACATTAATTCCCCTGCTCCACAATTTCAGTGTCTACTCAAGATTTTTCTATGTTCCATAATCACAGTTGCCATAATAAATTTGAATGTCTTTGTCTGGAATTCAAGTTCCCTCACAAGCTGGCCTCAGCCGACCTTTCCAGCTGTTTTGTGCACTACACCCATTTAAGATGTGCCAAGCTGAGCCGTTTACTGCTCAACCTAAGCCCTACCCTTGTTTATATGTTTTATTCACTCTGTCTTACCCTATAATCCAAATGTCCCGTAAGTTGTGTCCATTCATCAGTTTGTGAAGACATCTCCATCTCTGTAACAGAAGCCAGTTTTGCCCCTTATCCTCTCACGGTCACTTACATGCGTTTCTCTAAGGCTACCTCCAGTTTCTCCCTAGAGTCAGTAGTTTTACCTCCATACTCTACTTCTGGGGAGTTCCGAGGCTGATTTGTCTCTAAGTGCTGCCCCCGTCTGGTACCTACGACACAGTGGAAAACAGCCTTAGAGTGGATTTAAGCTCATCTCCTTATTTCATAATGTCCAAGTGGCCTAACTTCTCTGGCTATTAATTCTTAAATTCCAATATTTTTTTAAAGCTGTCATAAGGGCATACAATCTATCTCCACAGGTCTCCACAGGATTAGTTTAACTTTCTTTGTACTGTAAATTAATACCAACATATCACAATAACAAAGTAGCTGTTGAAAGGAACAAAGGCAATTTTTGACCTTGCTGGAGAGATGATTTACTTTACTGTGTACCATGGCACACTTTCACAGTTTCACAATTGGGGCATCTAGAGTTGGTCCTGCTCATGGGAAAGGGACAACTTAAGAAGCAGCAAGTAATCCTTCTTTGTAGCTGGTATACATGAGGGATCCCAAAATTCCACCAGAAAATTTCTAAAAATGATAAACACTTTAAGCAAATTGGGAGGATATAAAAATAAATTTATAAAAAGCAATAACCTTCCTGTATACCAACAACAAACCCTAAGAAAGAGGTCATGAAAACACTCCTGTTTACAATAACATCAGAGACAGTAAAATATTTTAGAATAAACCTAACCAAGGAGATAAAAAGTCTCTACAATGAAATCCTCAAATCTTTGAGGAAAGACATTGAGAAAAACACTAGAAGATGTCTTGGTAAAAATTAATGTAGTAAAAATGATCATCCTACCAGAAGCAATTTACATATTCAGTGTAATTCTAATGAAAATACCCATAACAGTCTAAACAGAAATAGAAAAAAAGTAAAAAAAAAAAATCCAAAAATTCATACGGAACCAGAAAGGACCCTTGATAGCCAAAGCCATCCTTATAAAAAAGAGAAGTGGAGGAATTGCCATTCTTATTTTATTATATTTATAATGGTACATTATGTTAAAATATATTATAAGGCTTTGGTAATATGGTATCCACATAAAACGGATATGTAGAGTAATGAAATAAATAGAAGGTCAATATATGAGTGTATATAATTTCAGCCACCTGATATTGGACAAAGAGGGCCAAGTATACACTGGAGAAAAGACAGAATCTTCAACAAATGGTTCTGGAAAACCAGATGACTGCATAAAAGAATGAAATTAGACCCAGATCTATCACCCTGTGTGAGAATTAATTACAAGTCGATCAAAGACTCCAATTTGAAAGCTGTAACACTAAAGTTGCTAGAAGGAAACAGAGATAGTACCCGGAAAGATAGAGGTGTAGAAAAGACTTTCTGAATAGAGCTCCAGAAAAGACTTTCTGAATAGAGCTCCATTTGCCTAGGAATTCACAAGTGGGATCTCAAAAACTCAAAAATTTATGTAGAGCTAAGGAAACAATCAAGAGTGAAGGAGAAGCCCCCAGAATAAGAGAGAGTTGTTGCCTTCTTAATATTTTATAGAGGATTAATATTCAAAATGCATAAAAATTCAAAAAGCAAAAAGTCAAAAACCCTAAACAACTCCAACATCACAGAGAGTTCTTCAAAGAACAAATTAAGATAACTCAAAATATTTCAACAAGTTTGGCCACTGTTAGCAATTAGGAAAATTTAAATGAAAACAACTTCAAGATTTCATCTCCCCCCAGTCAAAATGCTAAGATCAACAAAGCAGCTGACAATAAATGATGGTGAGACTATGGGGAAGGGAAAACCCTCATTCTCTGTTGATAGGATTGCAAACTGACCCAATCTACTCTGGAAATATGAGTGGAGAACCTTCAAAAAGCTAAAAATAAATCTTCTATATGCTTCAGTTAGACCCTCCTTGGCATATGTCCAGAGAACACAACATTCTACCTACTCCACAGATTCTTGCTCAGCCGTGTTCATTGCTAACAATAGTTAGAAAATAGAACCGACTTAAATGTCCATTCACTGACAAATAGACAATAGAAATGTATTACATATACAGTACAGAATACTGTCTAGCTATAAAGAAAATGAAATCATAAAATTTTCTGGAAAACCAATAGATCTAGAAAAGATTATAAGGAAGCAGAGGGAGGGCGGTAGGGTAGTGGGGGAGTGGGAGGGCCGGGAACAAGGGGAGTAAATGTAAATTTTTCTTTTAACAATAAAATAAAAGGGAAAAAAAGATTATATTGAGGGCAGTAACTCAGACCAAGACAGGAATGACACATATTCTCTGCCATCTGTGGTTCATAGCTCCAAATCTTCAGCCAGAAGTAGAGAACCTGGAATAATCACAGAAAGAAAACAGGAACTACCATTATTGGGGGAGGGGACTCTACAAGGGAGACTAGCAGGATACTAGTGAAATGAATGGGGAAATAGGAAAAAAGAAAGGCACTTTAATTAGGGCATGGAGGGAGGTAAATACAGTAGGGAAAGTTAGAAGGAGGGATAAATAACACTAAAGATGCTTGAAAAAGACATAAGGAATCATTTTATATTTACCTAATATATATTACATATAAATATAGGTATATATATTTAAATAAAGTTACACCTCTTGGAATTATAATCCTTTTCCCAAGAGTCATAGACTATCTAACAAACCCCAGTACCAGGCAAGAAAAACTCTTTTCAAGTTTTTGGTCAGGGAGTCCAAGAGAATCCCGCAGCAATATAAACTATTTCTGTTGCCTTTGGTTGCCTCCTAGAAACTGAGGTCTCTAATGCTGAGGATACCATGCGCTTCAGTCATAGGACTCAGAGGATTTGAGTTTTAACTGAGTCAAAAGCCTCCTCCCTGAGAGCTAGCTTTCTTAGAATTGAAAGTTGATATGCAAGCTGCCAGTAAAGTTGATATGCAAAACAATCAATTGTCCTACCCAACTGTAATGCCTATGAATAACAACAATGACCAGAATGGCAAGATATTCCTACAGGTGCCAAGGTGACACTGATGACATCATGGTAACCAGCATCTCTGTAGTTGGACTTAGGGCTTGTTCAATAGAGGGCAATCATGCTCAGGTCTGTCAATCTAGACCACTACCCATGACTAGTGTGTTCACAGATTAGAGGACAACCTACTGCTGCCAATTTCCTAAGCCAGCATAATGCCTGACGATATTCTAAATACTTATCCTTGAACCCATAGATTAAGTTTAGCTCTCAGCCCTCATTAAAAAAAAAAAAAGACATCTTATTTTTGCTGCAGAAGGAGACCATTACTGAAAGCAACAACTGGCCAGAATACAGAGAATAGCTGGCTCTGACCATGGCTGCCAGCTACAAGGAAGACACCAACAGCAAAATAAGGCTCAAAGAACATTTCATATAGGGGGTGGTAAAGATTGAGAGCCAGAGAAGCAGCAATTCAACTATGAGACTGTGTCTTCACACATGACAGGGAAGTTACATGTAAACAGACACTGCACATTTGTTTTGTGGCCACTCATATCCAAATAATCACACAGAAACTATAATATTAATTGCAACACAATTTGGCCAATAGCTCAGGTATATTCCTAGCTAGCTCTTACATCTTAAATTAACGCATTTCTATTAATCTATACATCACCATGAGGCTGTGGCTTACTGATAAGGTTCTGTAGTCTTTCTCCTTCTGCAGCTCCATGGTGTCTGCCTGAGTCCACCTTCTTTCTCCCTGCATTCAGCTTAGTATTTCCACATACTTATATTCTCCCCTGGCATAGGCCAAAGTAGCTTATTTATTAACCAATGGTAATAAAACATATTCATAGCATACAGATGGGAATCCCAAATCAGTTATACCCAAAATATCCAATATCAGTTGACATTCCAATACAGATGGAGGAGTTTTAAAAGATTCTACCCCTAATGAAGATCTATAGGCAATTGACAACTACTAAAAGACAGAAAATTAGCCTTCCTTGAGGATGAGTTCCCTGATTTATTATCTAATACCAAATG
>JAQHUG010000054.1:7265849-7286241 GCA_028555095.1 Dicrostonyx torquatus | reverse complement strand
TTTACTGCTATCACCACCCTTACCTTTTCCCTCCTCATCCCTCTCCCACTACCATTCCCCCAGCCACGGCAGAGCTAGTCCTTAGCTGGCTGAATCAATGTCAAGGAGTGGGAAAGACCAAAAAGAAGAAGATAGGAATTAAAGGGACACAAGAAAAGAAATCACAGTGAATATGCACACACAGATTCATTAATATCAGCATATCAAACAAGCTCCTTGCAGTCAGTCCCTTGGTTTAGCAAGCTTCTAACAAATATGTAAGAATCCTTATATTTTCGCATATGCATATGCTACTTTATTTCATATACAGCACTTTTGTTTTCAGCTATCTTTAGACTAAAAATACAATTAGAGGAATGCATTAGAATAACCTTATTTGAAATCAATAACACTTCCAGATTTTCAGCTTGGTAGAAATATTGACTTTAGATGAACACCCTGGTATGATTTATTTTGATCAGATCTAAATTTTAAAAATGTTGACAATGTTGACTTTACTCACTCTGAGTTTGAAACATTTGGGATATGAATTTTATTTTATAATGGGGGATCATTTTTTAAATGACCACACTGTGTTTTTAGTGGATATGAATATAAGCAAAATGCAAATGAAATACAAATTTTATTTATTTGTTATTTAATTTTTTAATTACATTTTATTTATTGTTGGAAGGTGCCATAAGCCATGTGTGCAGGTCAGAGAACACCTTTTGAGAGTTAGTTCTGTCCTTCCACCCATGTGTATCCTGGAGCTCAAAGTTAAGTTATCAGGCTTGGTGGCAAGAACCTCTAGCCACTGAGACATCTTCCTGGCTTCTGAAATGTATTACCTTTAAGCATTACTATTTTGATCAGATCCTGGAAGTAATTAAAAGAAAACAAAGCTCTTGTTTATACTAAAAATTTTCCTAGTTTTCTTTCTGTTGTGAACAAAATCAACTTGGGGAGAAAAGGATTCATTTTATCTTAGAGGTTATCATGGAAGGAAGGCAGGAGCTCCGGTGAGACTGAAACCATGCAGGTGTGGCAGAATGCTGTTTTGTGGCTTGCTTGCTAACTTTCTTATGTAACTCAGCATCCTCAGCTCAGGGATGGTACTGACCACATTGGGCTAGACAGTACATATGAAAAAGCCTCCCATGTATGCTCCCAATCTGTTAGGGCCCTCTCATTGGAACCCCTCAGATGATTCTGGGTGATGTCAAGTTAACAGCTGACACTAACTAGGACCCTAATAAAACTAGTCTATGTTACACAGTTGTGGTGTTATCCAAGGTAGAGTGTGTTTTCTATGTGATTTGCCTTTGAATTTTTCCAACATGAGAATTAAAATAATTTCTCTATTCAACATTGAGGGGGAGGAAACTAAAGAAAGAGAAAGCAATTCTTAAATGTTAAAAAAAAAAACCAATCAAACAAACTAGAGAAGAGGCTAGAGAGATGTCTCGGTGGTTAAGAGTACTTGCTGCTTTTCCAGAGGTCCTGAGGTTGATTCCCAGCACTCCCAGGGTAGTTCACCATCAGAATTCCACAGAATTCAGTACTATCTTCTGTCACACATACAGGCAAAATACTTATACACATAGAATATTTAAAAACAAAATCTGAACTACTTGAAAAGAATTAGACAGCAGAACGGACTGTGACAAAGAATGTCAGGGCTATAAAAAGTCTTCATAGGTAGAGTCCTTTTCCTATATGAGGCCAGTCTAAGCATCTGTCCTAAGATTTTTACCTAGCTCCTCATTTGATACTTCATTTCACTTTTATTTGTGAGTTTGCAGAAGCAAAGATAACAACACTGTAACCCTCTCCTTAAGATAATTGGTTCTTTATACGTAAAAGGCCATTTGTGGAAATAAGGATGGCCCAGACACCTGTGATTGGCAGAATGCCCATGAGGAGCTCGGTTCTCAGGAGCCTCTCTGAAACTGTACCTTCTTGTGACTTCATGGGTTCCATTAACACCGGCTTCATGAAATAGAATCGTGACGTTGTTCTCTAGAAGCAGATCCTACGTCTGAGAATTGCATTTGGAAGGTCAAAGAGGGAGTCCTGTTCAGAAGGAAGTGTCAAAGGAAGCCACAGGAAAGCCTTGTGACAGAAGAGACGCACGTGCTCAACGCTGTTGTATTTGAGATCTGAGAGCTTAAACCCATTCAGAGTTACACCGGATCAAGATGGAAAGCTCCGACTTTTGTATCCCTACATCAGTCATTGCCTGTAAACCTCCTGCTTTGAGGAAAAGTAAACTCAGACACGGAAACTGTCCACAACCAAGAGGGACTCCCGGTAAAGCATTTGTCAGTGAGTGGCCCTGATGTTTCCTTGAATATATTTACCAGGTCTAAGAGTCTTCTGGGAGAATTTGTAGGGTCTTTTCAGACTTGAATCATCTTACCTGAAAACAGTGATGCTTTGATGCCTTCGTTTCCCGCCCACACTCCAGCTTTGTTTCTATCGCCATATTGCTCTGGCGGGTAGTTTAAAATGACTTTACTCTTCTGAACAAGGGTGATAGCAGCAGACAATCTTGTCTCCTTGATTTTACATGAACATACTTACACCCTTTTTCAGTCAGTATGCCGACTATGGGTATGTAATATAATCCTGTTTCTCCTTCTTCAGGGCTTCTATCATGAGGGCTGCTGCATGTTATCAGAGATGCTTTTATCTGTACGGAAATGAAGGCCTGACTTTTGTCTTGAACCTCTTTATGTGCTAAATTAGGTTCTTGGTTTATGTGTGGCTAGGCATCCTTGCACCCCTGAAATGAGTTCCATTTAACCATGTGGACAATGGTCCTTTCAATAAGTTATTGACTCAGTTTGCAAGTATTGTATTGGGCACCTCTTCATAGATTAAGATTAATGATATTGGTGTGTGAACTCTTTTTTTCCTTTCTGGATTTGTGTGTTAAGGTTTCACATTTGTCTTTTTGAAATGCATCTGGGGCTCTTCCTTTGTCTCTCTGGAGTAGTATGAGAAGTTCTTTAAGGTCTGGGAGAATTCAGAATTCTGTATTGGATCTGCCTAGTCGTGGCATATTTGTTGTGAGTTTGTTGTAGCTGTTTTGTTTTTCTATCTCTCCCACCTCTTTCTCTGGGTACATTAATATCTTCTTGATTGAACTTTGGTAAGTCATCTGTGTCTAGAAATGTACCAGTTTATTTTAGAATTCCCAACGTGCTGGAACACAAGTTTCCAGAATATTCCCTAGCAGTCCTCTGGATTCCAGCAATCTCCAATTCAATGCCATATTTGTTTCTAATCTCTGAATTTGTTAATTTAGTTGTTCTTTTTTTCCTTTTGGTTAGTTTGGATAAAGGTTGTCAGTCACTTGTCCTTTCTAAGAGCCAACTCTTTGTTTCAATGATCCTCTGTATTATTCTTTTTGCTTTCATTTTATTAACCTCAATTAAGATGGCTCTAAATTTCTTTCTTTCTGCTAATTTGATTTGACTTTGAGGTGTGTAATTAAATTATTGAGATCTCTCTGATGTTAATTAACTTTATACAAAGCTTCTGGTTCACTAGCATCCATTGGCATATTACTGTATTTGTTGATATTTGTACTCACTCCCTCTGGCCTCCCCTCCCATTCTGAGCTTTTACTATAAGCATTTGACCCATAAGCTTCATTTCTATAACTGTCTCCACTAGAGTTCAGAGTCTTCTATGTTGTGCTTTTATTTCCATTTGATTCTATAATTGTTTTAATTTTCCTCATTATTTCTTCAATGACTCACTGATCATTCAAAAGCTTATATTATTAAATCTCAGAGTATCTGTATATTTTCTGTAGCTTCTCTGTACTGAATCCTAACTTTATCCCATTATGATCTGATAATAGAACACCCAGGTTTTCCCCTTTCCCTGTATCTGTTAAAGCTTACTACATGCCCTGAAATATGGTATATTTTGGAGAAAGTTTCAGGGTTACTGAGAAGAATGAGCATTCTGTGACATTTATTTAACAGATGTCTGTGAAGTCCACCTCATCTCTATAGCTTTTTAACTCTTCATTTCTTTGACCCTGTTTTTTTGGTTTTTTTTTTTTTAATTTTTTTGGTTCTTGGTTTTTTGAGACAGGGTGTCTCTATAACTTTGGAGCCTGTCCTGGATCTAGCTCTTGTAGACCAGGCTGGCCACGAACTCAGAGATCTGCCTGTTTCTTGAGTACTGGGATTAAAGGCCTGTGCCATCCTCACCCACCGGTTGATCTTGTTTTGTTTGGTCTGTGTGATCTGTCAGCAGGATATTAGAGTCACCCACCAATACAGTGTTAGGATTTATATAGAAGCCTACTGTAAAACAATGGAAAACTGAATTGAAGATATTAGAAGGTAAAAAGACATCAGCAGAAGCACAAACCTAATTAATTCTATCAATAAAAAGTAGGAGTTGGATATTGGGGTAAAAAACCTCGAAGATCAGAGAACTGGGAGCTGCCACCAGTGACTTCACACCTCTCTCGTTCCTCCATTCAGAAAGGCCAAGGTGCTATCTCAGCCTGTCTTACCACTTCCTGTTCCTCTCTCTACAGTCGTCCAGACCTCTATGGTCAGCGTGTGCCTAGATCTTCCCTCTGACTCCAAGCAAGCTTCATTTATCAGAACACAATCAAAATATCACACAATAGGCAAAAGTAATCCTGTGAAAATGGCCACATAAAAATTTCCTTCTACAAAGTCAACGCAGTCATCACCAAAATCATCTAGAAATAGTCCAAATAATTCTAAAAGTTGAGAGTCCTGAACGGCCTGACCAGTCTCAAGCAAAGAAAGATGTTGGAAGTATCAAAATACCCAACTCAAACTGTTATCACAGAGTCATAGTAACAAAACTATGATACGGGCACAAAGACAAGAATGAAAACTAATGAGAGGGAATGAAATAGAGGACCAAGAAACAGCCATACACAGCTATAGCTAGCTGATTGTTGACTCAAAAACACATATTATAAAAAAGTCCATTTTCAACAAATGGTCAAAATCCAGAAAAATTGAATCTACACATGTAGGACACTAAACTAGACCCCTATCTCTTTGTTTATAGTAAAAAAAAATCAGGTCAAAATAGTCAAAGTTTTTATAAGAACTGAAACTTGTATGCCCTAGAGGAAAACACAGGATACAGGTATAGACAAATCTTTTGGGGTAGAACTTCAATAGCATAGGAATAATGACAAGAATTGACCAGTGGGGTCACATGAAGTTAAAAACCTCTGTACAACAAAGGAAACAATTCGCAGAGTGAAGGAACAGCCTATAGGTTGTGAATAATCCTTTTCCAGTTTTACCTAAGCAAAGGATTGATATCCAAAACATCAAAACTGAAAAATTAAACATTGAAGACCCAATAATCTACTTTAAAATGCAGAAATAAACAGATACTTTTAAAATAAAAAACATAAATGAACAATAAATACACCAAAAATATAACCTTACTGGAAATGTAAATCAAAACTACACAGAGATTTCTTCTCATTACAAATGACTATCATTAAGAAGACAAGAACCTACAAATGCTGGTGAAGCTATAAGGCTCAGATTTGTGAATTCACTGAGACATTATAAGGACTAAAGTTCCTTCTTTTTTTTTTCTTTTTTTCTTTTCTTTGTAGAGTGGGTGGGGTTTGAGACATGGTTTCTCTGTGTAGCCCTGGCTACCCAGGAACTAGCTCTGTAGTCCTGGTTGTGCTGAAACTAGCTCTATAGTCCAGGCTGGCCTTGAACTCACAGAAGCAAACTTAAATGGATTTAGCCTGTGTTATCCACCCATCTGTTTATAAAATCTGTCCTATTCCATCCATGTAAGGAAAGAGAATTGGACATAGTTTGTGTTCAAGTCCATTTGCTATAGAGCCCCTCCCCCCACACCATTTTTTATGATGCTGGGACTCAAACATAGCATGTTGCACATGTCAGGTATAACTTTACCATTGAGCCACATCTCTGGACCTTGGTTGTTGAGGGATGAATTAGGTAGTGCAAGCTGCCCCCAACTTGCCATGGTTCTGTCTAAGTTACAGTATAGGCATTCTGGTTCTGTATGTCAAAAGCGAGAAGACACTATGTTTCCAGAGTGTCTACTATAGGAAGTAATGAATCACAACACAGACCCCACATTGTTCTGCCACAATGCCTGCCATCTGCTGCAGAGAAGGAGGCACTGTTCATATACAGCTTTGGGGCCATGGTCAAGCAGGACCATCTTTTCTTTGCATTAGTCCCTTATTTTCCCAGCTCACTGCACAATCTCAACCTGATTTACTAACTACATCACCATAGCTTATATTAATACCATAGAACTCATTACCCTGACCTTTGTGTTTTCCCACTATTACCCCTACCTGCCTTGTGAGCTCCAGGTCCAGCTATCTAATATATGCTCTCCTACCCAATATATTCAAAACTAAACATCTCATTCAAAACCTACATATTTACAGGATTATACATGCATATATCATACACATACATAAATATTTGTACACATATGAACACACTTTGCTTAGTGGTAGCCATCCAAGTTAAGGAAAAAAAAAAGACGAGTATAGCCAGGCATAGCAGTGCATGCCTTTATCTTTAGCACCAGAAGGAAGAAGCAGGCAGATATCTGTGAATTTGAGATCATTTTGGTCTTCATATTGAGTTCCAGGACAGCCAAGGCTACATAGTGAAACTCTATCTCAAAAGAAAAAATAAGCAGTAACATGCTACTGATGCCCCTTTCCCACAATAAACACAGATCTAAACAATTTGATTGTATGGGTTTGGTTGTTTTATGAAGTAGGGCCCTGACATGTAGCCCAGGCTGGCCTCAAACACCCTATCTCCTTGTCAGGCCCCAGAATGTTGAGATTACAGGTTTGTGCCACAATGTCCCACTATTAATAAATTTAAAGAATGGACACCACCAGGATGAATGATAAGGTATTGGGAGGCAGAAAAGAAATAGAAAAGAAGATATTAATGCTGTTTTCTTGATCACATCATCTTCCTGTGTGCTCCCTTCCCATGGCACATATTTCTTTATTCTTTATTATTCTCAACAAGTTTGGAAAAAATTCTAAAAGATTTAGAAATGTTTAACAATTTTAGGTGGCCAGTATGGTAGATAGACGCCTTCAGGATGGAAAAGTAAAACTCAAAAGCAGTTGTAAACCATTCCAACTTCCTGTGTGCCTAAGAAGCTAAGAGTTTGGAGAGAAAGCCAATGAGCACTCTGGGGAAGAACAACTGACAAGTGAAAAGGGCTTGTCCTGGCCTCCACATCTGAGAGGCCCTTCATCCTCAGAGCATGTGGATTCCATAGTTCTCATTGAGAAGTGGTCCACAGAGGCAAGGGAGGTGGTGGTCGGGGTGCATAACCAGCTCTGTAGACACACATCATGCTCAATGGCCCTGTGGTTTTTGTGGAGCTTGTGTAGACCTCTTCCTCAGGTTCTTTGCTCTGAGGGTGGATTGCTCTCACACTTAAGCCAGATGAGAAGCCAAGAAATGCCTAGGAGGGAGAGGCTGGAATGTTACTTGAATTCACAAACCCAGGTGTCCAGATGAGAGCACACACACAAGACCACTCACAGTGTGAGAGAGAGTTGTCATGGGAAGAAAACAAGCAAGCCATGGACTAATTCCTACCCCCACTCATAGTCTCGCTAGGACCACTAGCGAGAATAATGTCAGAGGTAAACCAGGGAAGAATTACCCAAGCAGATAGACAAGTGAAAAGTGCAAATGTTTCTTTCCCCAGTGTCTATCTTCTCAGCATCACCCCAAAGTCACAAAGCCTTGTTTTCTGATGTCATAAACCCAAACATTTCTAAGTCTTCAGTCACCGGGGAGAGACGATGTGACCACAATTGCAACCACTGCTCCCTGACCTTGAGCACTACTGTGGTGCACTTCTAGGCACCCATCCCTAGGAGCTTTTTCATTTTTAATCAAGATGTTGTTACCTAGGAGACTCTCCTTCTCCATATGCTGATGATTTATTAGCTGTATAAAGACATTCACATTTCTTTCCAACTCCCAGTGAAGCCTGAAATCCTTTAGAAATTCAAAGTCCTACTTTATTCTGATTTAATGGCAGTGACAACCAGCAGTCAGTCCCTGGCTACAGATTATCTCATCACTGTGCACTCTTCCACAATGACACTGGCAGGATCCCCATGGGCTTCTGTATCTGCTGCTGCCACGCCCAAAGCAGAGCCGACTGCAGGCACACTGCTGTCCTGGTGCTATTGGCAAATGCTGATGAGCCTATCCGTCACTGTATTAGTGAGACTCACTGTTCTCTTGCCGCCATGGTCTGTGTGCTGCTCTACAGAGACACCAATACCTTAACACAATAAAATGAACCAACCCAGCCTGCACTTCTCCTGCCAGGTGCCATAGCTCTAGAGTCACTGAGATAATTAGGCCCAATTCTCATACTTAGTCTTACCTTTACTTATCGAATTATAGACTCGGGAAAGTACATGATTTTTAAAAATCTAGAGGGGCATTAAACTATAAGATTTATAGTCTTCATGAGAATAGACAAGTTCCTACATGAAGGTAGGTATATGTGTGTGTGCATATGTGTATGTGTATATATGTGTGTGTATATGCATGTGTGTATGTATGTACATATGTATATATGTGTGTATGTGCTTGTGTGTATGCATGTACATGTGTATATGTGTGTGCATGCATGTATATTTGTGTGTATGCATATCTGTATGTATGTGTGTGACTTTATATGTATGTGTGTGCACGCACATGTGTATGCCAGCATACATGATCATATTTCAGAGAAGTAAAAAAATGCTACTAGAAAAGTAAGAAAGGAGAAACTTTTGTGACTGAATGTAACATACTTTGGGATGGATATAATCAAAATATATTGCACATATGTGTGAAATTCTCAAAGAATTAACTGATTTTAAAAGAATGAATGTAAAAATAGAGCCAGTATTTAGAAACTGGAATCATGGACATCTTGTTCTCTTCTCCCTGTCATTGCTTTCATCATCTCTTCCTACCCATGAACATGTGGGCTGTTCCCTTCTTAAAAGACGTCTCTGCTGTCTAATCCCTAGCATCAAATTCTGAGGACGTATTTTCCCTGAGTCTTCCTGACGGTCAATTCCTTAAGGAATCGATTCTTCAGTTTTATTACTGTACAGGGGCACTAGTCTTTGTCACAATATGTTCTATAAAGCATCTACTAAATGAGGGCGTTCTCCACAGGACCTTACTGTCATCAATTGTTTCCCATTTGTAGTGTCATTGAACAGAACACCTGCCTTCACCTTGAGGCCATGCTCCGGCCCATTTCCTTGTGTGCCCATCACTTACATGGGAAGATGGTAGAGAGGCATTTCATTACTTTTTCTGTTCCAGATAAAACAAGTTTCATCAATGGACAGTGTTTGATTTGTTTCTGAAGTTCTGTTTGTCCTGATTAGATTCCTCAGAATTATTTATAAGCATTTTGCTTGCATTTTTCTTCATTATATTAAATGTCTGCTTTAAATGAATAGTAAAGAGGATTTGGTTTTTTCTCTTGTAAATATGAAAGTAATAAAAATGAATTTGGGCATTTATCTAACTTCATTTATCTAACGTCATTACCTACGACAGCCAAGAATATTGAAAAGTATGTTTATATTTAGTATTGTCATAGGATGCCCAAATGGAAGCAAACTATAGATAAAATATTCATATTTGACTTGTATGTTTCTTAAATACGCTTTTAGTACAAGTGACTAAAGATAACATTTTTTCAAACCAGTGACTACAAGTAATAGGAATCACAACTGGCCAAATCACTGAGAAGGAATGAACAACTGCTGGATTTCCAGCTATAAAAAGTACATCTATACCATCCCTTCTAAGACTCAGGGAGCATCATGGAAGAAAAGGTAGAAAGAATGTAAGAGCTTAAGGATGTGGAATGGAGCCGGGCGGTGGTGGCGCACACCTTTAATCCCAGCACTCAGGGAGGCAGAGGCAGGTGGATCTTTGTGAGTTCGAGACCAGCCTGGTCTACAAGAGCTAGTTCCAGCACAGGCTCCAAAGCCACAGAGAAACCCTGTGCCACACCTGAGCAGAAGAGGGAGGAATGTTCTTCACTTACTACAGCTCTCACATCTAGATGCATCTATACTGCCAAAGAAAAACTTGAATCAGTCGCATCATCCCCAAAGCTAAGCAGCTACAACAGACACCTTATTGTTCTCTTCTTCTTCTTCTCATCCCCTTTGTAATTTTCCTTTGGCAATCAACCTCCTCCCATAATAATCAGGTCATACAAATAGAACTCCAAGACAATTGTTTGCCCTAATCTTAGGGGTAGGATCTCCCCCTCCCCCTCCATTGCCTTACGAGGGCTTTCCCATGAAGTATCTGTAGACCTCATGTGGATGCCATGCTTTCATCTTTGTTCTCTCACCAAATGATCAGCTCATCATAGACATGGATATCTCTGAGCCCTTTCCAATATCTCATTAATCCTTTTAGTCATCGTCCCTCTGGGCTTCAACTATGAAGGAAAAACTCAGATGACCTCCCACATATCCACTCTCCTGCGAACCAACCATTGCCTACCTAGTGTCTGGCATAAGAAGTATGTGATAGCTATTTGATGAATGAAGGAATGTGGAAACACCTCCCTCACTAACTCACAACTTCAGACTCAAGGATTATTAATGCAGCAAAAGTGACAAGGGAAAAAGGCTCAAAATAGGGAGTTGTGACTGATTCAGGCTGCATGGTGCCCAGAAAATTCGCAAAGACAGGAAAGAATATAATTGATATTAAAAACAGGACCAAATTCCATCCATTCCTTTTTTTTCTCTTCCACACCTCAAACTCTGTATTTCCCACTACATAAGCAGTAAGTGTGTGTGTGTGTGTGTGTGTGTGTGTGTGTGTGAGAGAGAGAGAGAGAGAGAGAGAGAGAGAGATCTAGCAAGTATTAAAATCACAGCCATATTTGCTCTGTTCTATCTGCAGATTTTAGCCTACTCAATCTTGTGTAATCTGTATTCCCAACATAATCTATGCCATCAAACAAAGTATGAGCACATTCCTTTTAATAGCTGGTGGTGATGCACATGGCATTAGTAAATGTGCCATAAAGTAAAATGACTTATTACAACTCTGCATGATAGGAAAATACTTAACATTTTGTTAAAATATTAGCTGAGGTCCTACTAAAGGAAAAATTCAGCTGGGTTTGGGACTTGGTAGCAAAGCTCTTCCAATATTTGAGCCAGTGGGGAACATCTTTCTGCTTCCTCCAAGGCCGCTCAGCTCAGCCAAAGCCAGATTTACAGAAGAAAGCCCTATGGCTTCTATCCAAGAACACTTGAAACTCAAATCATGTTGAATATTTTTATAAAGTCATAGAGCATAGCCCAAAGATTTTAAATTGAAACCTTAGCTGAAGACTACCTATTCTTGGTTTGGATTTGCAGAGTCTTATGTTTCTGGATTGAAAGCGATGAAATATTCATTTTCACTGTGCAAGTTAAGAACATGTCATTCCTTGTGAAACAACTTTTAAATTGTCTTTTAGAGGTGAGCATAGTGGTACATGCCCTTAACCACAAAATCTCAGGAGACTGAGGCAGGAGAACTACAAGTCTGAAGGCATCCTGGGCCACATAGCATGTCCCTTTCTCAAAAGTAAGTGAATAGATGTATGGATGTAAGGATGGATGAATAATCTTTTTATCCACAGTTACTGAAAGACCAAAGGTCCTGACTGTAAGCATATGATTCTGAAGGTAACTTCTAAAGAGTTTAAGAAACTAGTTTCTGAGATCTTCTGCATAGCATGGTGTCTATATGCAAACACTAAGAAAGAAAGAAAGAAAGAAAGAAAGAAAGAAAGAAAGAAAGAAAGAAAGAAAGAAAGAAAGAAAGAAGAGTTAGTTTGTGACAGCTTTTCTAACAGTATTGTATCTCCTCCTAGACTTTGTACAATGTCTAATACCCACATATAATAGCAAATCACATACTCATAGTTTCAGGTATTTTTTAGCATCTCTTCATCACATCAAGGTATTCCTAGCTTTATGTTGGTTTCTATCTTAGCTATGTTACAGAGGGAGAAAGCTTTTTCTATCTCCCACTCCCGACTCTTTCCATCTTTTACTCCCCAACATCTGAAAAAAATAAGTGAAAAAAAGTGGGTACTAAAAGATGGAAAGAGGGGCTTGAAGAGAGGACTCAGGGCTTAAGAGCATCCTTTGCTCTTCCAGAGGACTTGGGTTCCATTTCCAGCACCCGCATCAGGAAGCTCACAATGACCTGTGACACCAGTTCCCAAGGTTCTGACACCCACCCTCTTCTGGCCTCTGTGGGTGCTGCATATGGTGCCCACAAACACATGCAGGTGAACATACACACATACACATAAATAAAAAGTAAATAAATACACCTTAAAAACTAGAAGGAGAAACGGTTTCAGCGAGCTTGGAAATTAACAGTGTTTTTAAAAATATTTTTTAATCCCATTTCCTCCACTTATATTGAGAACTTCAGGCTCCAAACGATTGAGTAGCTCAATCAGATCCTAGCTAAAGAGTGAAACTATGCCACTGGTTATCGTCCTTAGATGCCCTGTGTCTGTGTATTTCGAAACTATCTTCAGTTATTTAACCTGTTGACATCAGCACACACTGTTTACAGAATCTCCTGTAGAAACTAAATAAAGATGAAGTAGTCCCTGACTGTCTCTTTGATTCTTGTTCCTACCCTGAAAATCCAAATGATATATTCTCAGCCAAACTAAAAAGAAGCCAAACAAGACTTACTAATATTCAGACAGGAATTCAAATTTCTAACATTTATCAGAGTCTTTTTATGAATTTTCCATGCCAAATAGTTTACATGTACTTTTCATGGATTCTCATGTCATTCCTAAGAAATAAACACATCATCACGTTGTCTTAGTCCATTCAGGTTGCTGCATGAAAACATGATAAAATGGCTGTATATAAAAACACACTAAGACACTAACGGGGCATTCATCTGCCTTAAGGAAAAGAAAAACTCATTCTATTTAAAATTGAAAGGATCACAAACATATCAAGCTGAAACTAGACAGTATGGCAGATATCCTTAGCTTCTTGGGATCTTCTCTTTTTGCTTAGAAGCCTAAAACATTTGCCTGTTCCTTAAAATTTTAGTCATAGCAGAATATATCTGATCATCCCTACAAAAAGTCAAAGCACATGAGAGGCACATGCCAATAAGACAAGCATTTTCTATGTCACTCTATGTTAAAATGGTTTATGTCTTTACGAAAATTTCAAAAAGATATACATGACAAACGAAATAAATATGAACCAGAAAAGTTCAGAAATAGGGCAAATGAAGAAAAGAAAGATGTGAAGAGAGCTGATAGAACCCAGGAAAGAATTAGAAATGCTCCTAAAAACTTTTTGTCAGAACTGACTAAATTAAGAACAAGAGTGTGTAAACAACATGTAAATATCTTGGGAAAACAAAGAAGGGGACTGTTCAATCAAGTAGGCTTAGAATACAGGTAAACCTCGACGTGAACATACACACAAAATTAAATTTGAAGGAAAAATAATGAATGCAATAATGCTAAAAACATAAATATAGAAAACTTCACAAAACAAAATAGATTAAAAACTGTACCCTGAATAGCTGTACTTTATATCTGGTAAGATGACCCCCAACAGAAAATAACCAGAGTATTCTGCTAAAGCTATTGAACTTCCAGGGGAAAGGTGAAAATATACTAATATCTTACTAGAAATTATAGATTACAGAAAACCATGCATACTAAATGTAAACTTTTCAAGGAAAATAAATGTAAATAAAATATTTTATACCATGTAAAGTCAGTATTCAAATATTAAAGCCACATCTTTTGAGAATATACAGAAAGTCAGACAATGTTATACTTGAGGATCTTACCCAAGAAATCTCCCACGAAAGGATGGTACAACAGAGTAAAATCCTGGGCTGAAGACATAGCTCGGCAGTTATGAACATGCACTGCTCTTAAAGAGGGCCTGAGTTCAGTTCCCACCGTGCAATCTGTAACTTCAGTTCCACAGAATCCAACCTCTCTGGCCTCCGTAGACACCTGTACTCATGTGTACATCCCCACACTTATACACGTGTACTCACATGTACATACCCACCCTCACACATACACACACACACACAGACTCACATGTACATACCCACCCTCAGACACACACACACACACATGTACTCACATGTACATACCCACCCTCACATACACACACATGTACTCACATGTACATACCCACCCTGAGACACACACACATGTACTCACATGTACATACCCACACTGAGACACACACACATGTACTCGCATGTACATACCCACCCTCAGACATACACACACAAATGTACTCACATGTACATACCCATGCTCAGACACACACACATGGACTCACTATGTACATACCCACCCTCAGACACACACACACACACACATGTACTCACACGTACATACCCACCCTCAGACACACACACATGGACTCACCATGTACAAACCCATGCTCAGACACACACACATGGACTCACCGTGTACATACCCACCCTTACACACATACACATATGGACTCACATGTACATACCCACCCTCACACACACACACACACACACACACACACACACGGACTCACATGTACATACCCATGCTCAGACACACACATGGACTCACCATGTACATACCCATGCTCAGATACACACACATGTACTCACATGTACATACCCACCCTCAGACACACACATGTACTCACATGTACATACTCATGCTCAGACACACACACATGGACTCACCATGTACATACCAACCAGCAGACACACACACACATGGACTCACCATGTACACACCCACACTCAGACACACACACATGGACTCAGAATTAAAATCTTATAGGAGTAAATACCTTGCCATGTGACTGCCTACTCTAACACTGTAGATTCACCACAACTATCAAAACCATGAAAAAGTAGACTAATCTCACCGACTGTAGTCAAAAGCATGCTCACACCCATGTTATAGAAAGCAAAGCCCTTTGGTGTGGGAGACCCAGGATACATGAGCTTAATAAGGTTAGGAAATGCCCTGTGGCTCTGTTATGAACTTAATGTTTCATCCTCCCCTCTTCATACATTGATGGAAATAATTGGGGTTAGGTTAGATCATAAAAGTTATGCCTTCGTGGTGGGATCCCTGCCGTTTATAAGAAAACTATCCATGACTATTTCCCGGCCAGATCTTCACACTGAACTGACGGTGAAGAAAGACCGTATGACAAAACAGAAGATCTGCAGGTCAGGAGAGTCGTCTGCACCATCACCTATCTAGAGTATCCTGCTGTGAGAGCCCAGACATATGAGGACAGCTACATATTGTGGCCAACAGTTGTATGAACTCATGTTTCATTTTAACTTAGAAATTGTATGTTCATGCCCTATCCCTGAGTACCAGTTGGACTCCTTGGGGGAATGGCTGGTTTCACATCCAGAAAACACACGATCTGAAAATGGGTAAGCGTGTCCTCTAGAAAACAAAAGCTCTTGGGATGAAGTTTAAGAGATTTACTAACCAATTTTTTGATTTTCTGGCTGGTGACAATAGAGATAATTTGGATGGCAATGAAACTGATAACAATAAAGAACTGTTCATGCCAAATATACTTGAATTCATGCACTCATTTTGGTAAGACTGAGGGACTCTCATGAGTTAGCATAGAAAGATGTTAAAGACCAAATTCATTATTTTTATAAGTAGGAAAATAAAAGAAACAACTGTATATCGTGTCTTTCTAGATAAACTTTAGCAAATACTTGATAAGAGGGATTTTCAACTAAAAGTTACTTTCCAGAAGAGAAAAAGAGAAACATGGCTCTCATAGAAACTAAAGGATTAGGCCATGGTCACCAGCGAATGGCACAAACAAAGGCTCCCAAACACTGTGACAAGGTGATGATTCAAAACACGGTGCCACCTATAAGTAAGCTTGCAAATGTATTTGTAATATGTATGTGTGTGTGCACAGACATATCCTGAATCTTATCAATTATTTATGTATATTACTGCACCACATTGGAGACTCAAATAAACCCTCGGGAATAGGTACCAGAATTGTTTTCACTTTATGCAGGAGAGATGGGGACAAACTCATCCTGGATGTTCGAGCTGATGGTGAAATCCAGCTTGCAGGTCAGGACAGTTGGCTTTATGGTCCATTACTTGAATTCTTATATTGCCTATCATAATAAATCTTACTTTTCTAGCAAAAACAAGTAAATAATACAAGTCATCATTTTTATTTCATACTTTCTATAGAACAGCACTTGTTAATTATAATTAACTTAGGTTCAGCTCCGGTTATCTCTCCCTCATGCCCTGGTCTAAGCCTATCTATAGCTCCCTCTTCAATCCTACAACAAAAGAGTTGAAAGCCAAAGGACTCTCAAGGCAATTGTTTTATTTTAACTTGAATTATCTTAAATGATGTGTATGCCTATGTGTCTATATCTGGGCATGTACACATGAGTACAGGTATCCCAAGAGGTCAGAGACCTCAGGTACCCCTTAAGGCTAGAATAAAGCAGTTGAGAGCTACCACACATGGGTTCTGGGAACTGAGTTTGGGTTCTCTGAGTCATTTTTCCAGCCCAGGAAATTTGTAACGACTTAATGAAAGAGGAGGTGGATAGATTGTAAGAGCCAGAGGATCAGGGAGTTTGTTGTAAGATTGTGTCTCCTAGCAACAACAGAAGCTATACCCATAAAGTCTCACTAACATGAATGCCCAGACATGAACTGAACGAGAACGACACCAATAAACATGCCCTAGTGGGTGGAGGAAAGCCCAGCAGGCCTCAACCCTACGCAAAGAGCTACAGGTAACTAAGTAGAACAGGGAGTGGGACAGATGGTCCTACCCAGGGAAGAGCACACCCACCAGGTGTCCAGTGCCAAAAGGTCAGCCCTGAAAACACATACAAGTAACATTATATGGATGCAACGTGTAATATCTAGGCATGTATGTGTATATACAAATTCATATATGCTTGCAATAAAAAGAGGCCATGGATTTGAAGAAGAGTGGGGAGGGGTATATAGGATGGTTTTGAGGGAACAAAGGGAAGGACAAAATGTTATAATCATATTACAATCTCAAAAATAAACACAAAAAATTAGTGAATGTCCAAGTCGGAGTAATTATTCCAAAACGGATCATTCTCAGAAGAGGAGATGCAAGTAGCTCATCCATTAAAGAGCAGGTTTTTCCCGATGACTACTTTTGTTGTAGAACTGTTGCTGATAGGTACCGGTTGGAGTCTGCGAAAAGCGTGAGGCTGGCTAAGAAGGGAACACGGAATTGGATGCCTGCCTCCAATCATCTTCAGCATCCAAAAGTATGCTGTGTCTGGCCATGCCTGGCTTTGTTTACACCATGGCTATGGCCAGGAAAATAGGAATTCCGTTTGTTTTATAAAATATGTTGTTTTGCAGTTTCTAAACTATGGGTGTTGCAACTTGCAAATTCATATTTTGAAATCATAACCCTCAAGCTTACAGCATGAGGAACCGGAGCCTTTGAAGGTAATCGGGGGGGGGGCATTAAGGCAAGGCCTTCGTGAGCGAGAGTTATATTTACAAAAAATAGAACTCCCTTCAGGTGGGTGAGATGGTGCCCTCCATCAGTCAGGAAAAGGTCATTCTTGTTGTTACTGACCTCATTTGAATTTAGTTTGCCAGTGGCTGAAACAAAACCAACTGTTTATGGAAACAAGGACCTGCGCTGTTAAAGGTCCATCCTCCCAGAAGGTGGCGCTATAACGCTTGTAGCCGTGGACAAACAAACTCCCAACACAGTTAAGTGTGAAGCTTGGACTACTGATGACTTGGCCTGAATTTTGTTTTATACATTGGTGGTTCTCTCACTATGCAACAAAATATTTAGGCTTTTTTTTTTTAAGTTTCAAAAACCTAGAGGCATGCCTAGGAAATGGCTTTATATATATATGTAGTACAGTGACCCACGTTTTCTTCAGAGCTGGCAGCCACTGACTAGGAAGTGAGCTTACTAAGGGGAACTAAGGCGGCAAAACCAGAGCCTTGATAAGGAGCTCTTGGGAGAGTCAGCATTTGATCCACTGACAAAGCCGGTGGGTGCAGCAGATATGTATCAAATACCATATGCCTCGGGGATAATTTTTGGAAAAGTCATAAAATGTTTATCTCATGGTTAAACTATGCCATTTAAAAGTGATCATGCATTGTGTATAATTTGTCTGTAATATAGCCTTGCCTTTTCTCCGTCTCTCCCGATAAACTGAAGGCTACGTGTAAAAGCAGTGAGTGAATACTTTGATTGTTGGAGCCCCTTTTTGGCTAATAGAAAATACTTTTGATTTTCTTCCAATTATTAAAAAGGTAGTTCCCGTCTAGAGAGGAGAGATTCTACCAATTGTGTGGAGGAGAACCATAGTGGCCTCAGTTTCTCTTTCTATCTATAGGCTCGCACAGTTTAGTCAGAAGAGCTGGAAATACCATCTGAACTGTGTCATGGTTTTCTGGCAGGTCAGTAGTACAGTTAAGTCATTGGCAGTGAGGTTCCTATGGCAACAGTGGCTTTGCCTGGTTCTGGTGTACTCAATCCTTCATTAGCCCCATCTTCACTTGCAGGATCCCACAGCAGTTGCTGAGATGATTTCTGTCCCCAGGCTGTGAACCAGATGCCACAGCTCCTCCCTGTTCCTCTGACCTTTTGTCTTCTCCTGTCTTATCCATTTAGCACACGCTGGACCAACGACTCCTCACATCGTTTTTTGGGAACCCCGTTACTCTTTTGCCCTGATCCCTTGTGTCACCTAATGACTTTTTGTTGTTGTTGATTTGACAGTAAACAGTGGCAAAGGTGACATAAAACTCCCATGTCACTTGCTACAGATCTTCACCAACACAGCAATGACTTATCAACTCAAAGAATATATACACTTCACAAAAAAAAAAAAACACTAAGTTTATTTCTCGCTTTTAAATGGCACGTGAGTGTTTTTCTCAAATGCGACAAATATACTAAAATTTTACATAACATTTCTAATAAGTTATGAAGAACAAAGAAAAATTGATAAAATTAATTTTTATCAGTCATACTAGAGAAAGATTAAGACACCATTCTATTATTAAACATTATCACTTTATCTTCAAGCTACAGTTGCAGTTGATGCACAACCATGGCTTAGGATCAGCATTTCATTGCATTATGCTAATGAGTAAGACAAAACAGAATGAAGGGCATTTGTTCGAACTTTGCTTGCTTGGCAATTACAAAAGAATTTTTTGGGTTTAACGTAGAATAAATATGTTTCAACTTTCAATATTATTGCATACTGTAATGGCTATAAATATATTTTTGAAGGGTAAACGCTACTATTCACATCTACTCTACTGCTTTTTGAAGTCTAAAAATAGAGAATTTGAAGTCTAAAAATGAATTCAGTAATTCAGAATGGGTCAGCTACAGCATACCCCTTTGATTATCACTGAAAGAAATAAGGATATTGATGGAGGAAAAAATTTATTCATTTACTTTTATTCTTAAATGTTTTCTATGTATATACAATGTATCTTGCACATAACCACCACCAACACCACTCTCCAACTCCCCACAGTACCCATCTCAAATTCGTGTTCATACACACACGTGTGTGTATATATATATATATCAGGAAGTCCAATTAGTATAACCTATGTGTGCCTGGATATAGGGCCATCTGCACAAGCATGGGAAACCTACTAATGCCTTTGCCAAAGAAAAGTAATTCTTCCTCTTTCAGCAGCCACCAACTTCCAATAGTAGAGAGCCCACTGGTATAATAGTGGCAATATTGTTTAAAGAAGTAACCAACTACTCTCTTGACTGACTTGGAGGTGTCTTTCACAAGAGGGAATGCATGTTTAGTATTGTAAATACGGTCAAAAATCACAGCTAAGGGATTCATGGGCCCTAGAGGAGAACCTTTTGATGATAATATTATTTTACTAAGCAATTATGTTGCCAAACTGCCTTATAAATATTTAAGCTTATATTATCCATAGATCTGTGCTGCTTTCAGCCTTGGTTAAAGAAGCTTCTTATTGTAGATAGTTGTGGTTAGGGTAGAGACTCATAAGAGTTCAAAGTGCTGAGATAAGCAACTGTAAATGCTCAGCTCTAAATGAGCATGACATATACATCAACATCCACCACACACACACACACCACACACAAGGATCTGGGAACATCACCTTAGAGGGTGTCTTAGTTAGGGCTTCTATTGTTGTGAAGTGAATGACAACTCATAGAGGAAAACATTTAATA
>JAQHUG010000054.1:7248814-7265048 GCA_028555095.1 Dicrostonyx torquatus | reverse complement strand
TGTCTTCTACATCTTAAAGACCTTCCTCATCTAATATCTTCTATTTTCTAAACAGGTACTTATTTATGCCTTACCCAGAATGTAAGAGTAAAATTAGTTTCAAAAGAAAATAACATTAAATTCAAGGGCAGAGGAGAAAGGGAGGGAGGAGAAAAAGAGAAAGAAAAGATGCCAGACATAAAATGAGAATTCTTACATAAGAACTTTACAAGGCCTGCTTGCTCCATGACAATGTCAAAACCCAAAGTAAAATCAGGATTTGATGGTTGTTTGTGACCTGTTTCTGAGTCTTCGTCCTCAAGCAGAAGGCAAGTCTGAGACTTGGGAAGACCATGGGAGTGTAACATGAAGGAGCAGCTTGTTGGGGTTTCCGTCCTGCCCAGTTCCCACAGCCAGTAAGCCCCAAAGAAAATCACACGGAAAGTCTGCATTAATTATAAACTGATTGGCCCATTAGCTCAGGCTTCTTATTAGCTCTTGTAGTGTATACCAGTCCATTATTCTAGTATATGTTAGCCACATAGTTCAGTACCTTTTTCATCAGGACAGATCACATCCTGCTTCTTCGGTGATCTGGGCAGAACTGCAGAAAGAGCTTCCTTCTTCCCAGAATTCAGTTCTGTTTTCATTGCCCCACCATGACTTCCTGTCTGGTTTTCCTACCTATACTTCCTGCCTGGCCAATCAGCATTTATTTAAAACATGATTAACAGAATACAGACAATTCTCCCGCACCACTCCCCCCTCTTTGGAAGTAAACATTTTGTTCAAACATGTCAATAGAATAATTAATGACGATGCTGACATATGTTTCTCTCTCTCTCTCTCTCTCTCTCTCTCTCTCTCTCTCTCTCTCTCTCTCTCTGGATTTTACAGCTTCATCTAATTACCAAATACTTTCTTCTTGTTCACTGTCCTACATGGAAGTCCAGGAACTTGAAATCTTTAATATAATTTAAAAAGTAGGAGACTCATACAAAACTGCCTTATCTATGGCATACAATGAGTGAGTTGTGTCTTTGTGTTCAGTGTGTCCATGAGAAGTTAAAAAACATCAGAGGTATAGTAGTCACACTTTTCCAGATGGGAAACCATGAAGCCAAACAGTTAAAATGAAGGACCAAGGCAACTCATAAAACCAACATAAGAACTAAAATGCCAATCAAGATGACATTTTAGCTTGCCTGGCACTTAGAGTTTGAGAAGACATTGTCATTACATGAAATATGGATGAGGCATCTTTGGGGAATACATTATACAACAAGGTTTTTGCTCCAGATTTCCCAGTGATATCTTCAAACACAATATTTACTTTTCCTGTGTTATCACAACCATTGTTATCTCAGCTTTGTGTACTGTGGTGTTTATAAATTTTAATGAGATTGAAAAGAACTAAATCCACAGCTAGTGGTTTATTTCTTCATTTGCTAAAGGTAGAGAATACATAAACATCTGAAGCTTCCCCATCCATTGAATCACTTCCAAAGAAAAGAAAAGGCAAACTGACAAATGAGTAAGGTTCTCAAGGTCAGATGAGAGTTGGGGGTCAGATGATGGCATCTGATGAAGATTTTCTAGCCTATTGGGGAAAACTGGGGAGCACCAGATCTAACCTTATAACCCAGGTGGCTCCAGAAAGGAAGGGTCAATGTTCAGAATCCAAAGGACCAGAATAAGAAGCAAAGAGAAAAGTAATGCATTTTGACTACTAAATGTTGGAAGAAACATGCTCATTTTGGCTTGGATGGCATGATTGGAGTCATTGCATTAGTAGAAGGAAGACAGACCTGAGAAGTCTTATTTCTAAAAGCCCTGAAAGTTTTGCTGCATGTCCATATCCTTTGCTCCACAGTCAGCTTCCCTATACACTTGGAGTCTGTGGTTCTGGGTTCAGGTGTTGCAAGTGATCTGACAGCTACTCAGTGGAGAAAACTTTGGGCACCTCATAGCCTCCAGATACTCCAGCTTCTCACTTGCATCCCAGTGCTCTTTTTCATCCTCCACCATCCTCTGCCTTCTTTTGATTCTGGTGCAAAGAAGACTCAAATGAAAGTGACACATCCTTCATACGGTGGTATGCTTTCAAACAGTCTGCAGCCTCTAAGCCAGGGAAATATAGAATGAGAAATCCAAAGAATAAATGAAGCTGAGACTTAGCAGCCACCAAGTAATGGAGTCTGAGATGATTGATTCCCTGGGCACAATAAGTAGTTACTCAGCTTTTACTTTGTCTCACAGGACTCTGGACTTGATGATGCTCTGGCATCTTAAGACTAACATCCCTAAGATGGCTGAATGAATGACACATTTATTATCAAGGCTAATGATCCTTGAACCACTTATGAATCTCAAATCTCTCTTTGACAATACCACAAAAAGCATCTGGTCAATAGTTGTCCACCACATGTGTTCTTGTGCACGCATTCTCCATCAAGGACAAGGCTCAGTGCTTATAAAGTACTATAAACAATATCAGTGCAAATAAAGATTAAGTAATCATGGAGTCAAGAAATAACAACTCAATTGAAACCAAAGTGGTAAACCATTCCCATCATAGAGATAAGGCCGCAGAGTGATCCATTAGTTGTACTCACAGCTTCCAGGAGAAAGTGGAAATCATAGTGAAGCCTCTTGGCTCTCAGAGTCATGGCTTGAATTGGCCATCTAGTCCTACATTATGTGGGATTATATGGATTCCACAAAATTAATGAGGGGAAGACTTATTGCTATGTGGCAATTCAAATAGGCAGACCATCAGCTTGTACAAGGCCACTTTGTCCCTGGAAAAGGACTCTAGTAAGAGTCTGAATACAATTCCAAATTAAATGGCTTCATCCCAAGCTGAGAGTGAGCTCTTCCAGAATCCCCCATTTGCCTTTTTGGCATGATGGTGAAAGGAAGGAAGAAAGGAAGGAAAAGGAAGGAAGGAAGAAAGGAAGGGAAGGAGGGAGAAAGAGAGAGAAAAGGGGAGGGAAAGAAAGAAAGAAAGAGAAAGAAAGAAAGAAAGAAAGAAAGAAAGAAAGAAAGAAAGAAAGAAAGAAAGAAAGAAAGAAGGAAACACACCTTCCATTCACCTCTGCCTAGGAGTCTGAAGTGCCCCAGCATCTAGATGGAAAGCCAGGGGACCAGGTCAGTTCCCTAGACACAGACATCACACTATGACCTGGAGAAATGACTCAGTCTTTAAGAATGCTTGTTCCTCTTGTTGATTTCAGTTTCTAGTGCCCACATTGGGCATTTAACAACCTTCTGCAACTCCAGTTTTAGGAGGTTCAACACCCTCTTTTGGTCTCTATCAGTGCCTACACATGCATGAAATATACTTACATAGACATATACAGATACACATAATCAAAAATAAATCTTTTATAGAAAAAGAAAATCAGCACATTATTTAGCATTAGACCAATAAGATCCAACACTATTGGGTCCTATAAGGGTTAAGCACTGTCACAATGAAACCATGTTGGAGACCCCCAAAGTCAATAACATCACTTCTTCACTTCCTCAGATGTGTGAGGGGCTCAGTGGATCTGCTTCAGCCAGCCATTCCTGACAGAGCTGCCCAGGCAGAAGTAGGTGGAGAAGCCCAACCTTCGCATCTATCTCAGCCTTATGACAAAACGCCTGGACAACTGTCGGTGTGGCAACCCTTTCCAAGCCTCCAGTTCGAGCAAAAGGCTATCATCGCAGTCCACTTTGCCATGGCCAAAGACCAACAGAGCCCAAGGATGGCCCCACCGTCAAGAGCAGAGCCCAAGGATCGCCCCAACGCCAAGAGCAGAGCACCGTCAAGAGCAGAGCACAAGGATGGCCCCACCGTCAAGAGCAGAACACATGGATGGCCCCACCATCAAGAGCAGAGCACACAGATGGCCCCACTGTCAAGAGGTGAGAGGCACAGTTCACCCAGGGGAGGTGTGAGTGGAGAAGCACTCACCTTCCTCTTCTTTTGCTTCCTTCTATTTAAACCATTTTCACCCACACTGAGTTTTTTGCTGTTGTTCTTCAAGTGTGTATGGCTTATCCTAACTTCAGAATATGGCCCCTTTGTTCTTTATTAGTTTCTCCAGATATCCTGAGGCTCATTTTTCTTTGTATCTAGACACTTCTAAATGCTGGGTCTCCTTCAAGAAGTTCACCCTTGATTAGAAAATCTAAAATAACTGCCTCACCATATATACATACAGATACATACATGTACACATACACGTATGTATATGTGTGTCTGTCTTTTTCTCTACCTCATTATCTTGCTTTAATTGTTTCAGAGATGGTTAGAAACATTTTTAAAGTGAGTATATTTGTTTGTGATCTGTCTCTGTATGATGTCCTTTGTAGGGACATATTGTCTTCTTTATTTACTGTCACATTCCTAGCACCAAGGAGATTGCCTGGGACATGGCACTAAATGAAACCCATTGCTATTAGTTGGAGGTGGACCACTGAAAACCAAGCCTGTTCATGGAAGACTCTGATCATGAAGTCTAGGGGTCAGAAGGCCCTTCATAAATGTTTCTTGCTGGAAAGCCTTGGACATGATCTCTTGCTTGTGAATAATTCTGTGTCTGTAGAGGCTAACTGTATATTTGCCCACAAAACAGCATAGCTTTATTAATTAAGGAGTCATATTGCAGTATGCCACAGAGCAGCTGAATGGATGCTGAATGCAAGAAAGCTCCCTCAGTTCCCTCCACTAAGGAATCTAGCTGCTGTTTCTCCAGGCAGCCCAGCACTGTCTTACATTTCATCTTTACTAATGGAATTAAGAGAAAGAAACAAGATGGGAATTTTACCTGGACCCAGTAAAGGCCTCAGACAGCACAGGCCAGGGAACAAAGCCAGTTTGAGTGAGGCATTTTTGGACTCCAAGAAACTATGTGGGCCTTCAGAGGCTCCAGATCACACTAATGGGCCTCGCAAGACCATGTTTGGCTTCAAGGACGCCATTAATGAAGTTCAGATTGAAGCTGTGCAGCTTTAGTTTTTAAAATGTTTCCTTAAAGTTTTACAGGGAGCTTAGCTCTTATGACATTTGCAGAAAGGGTAGCCAAGCTTTTGTTTGAAAACATGGTGAGATGCCTGCAATATTAATAATGGTGCAGCCGTAGCAATAAGAGGAGCTTGGGGAGGAGGAGGATGTGAGCGTGCAGACTCCACCAGCTCCATTCTTTGCAGATCTGAACGGCTGTGAAACACGACCATGATCAACTCTCTTGGAATGCACTCCAGATTCTCAGTGGTATTTATTATTATTATTATTATTTCGTGGAGATGGAAAGAAGAGGGCAGAAAGATGCTGAAATTTTCCATCACTGCTTTCTTTGTCTGATTCAGCAGTTTTGTTTTGTTGTTTACAAAAGGCCAAGTTCTAAGAAAGGTACGCTTGCCAGAATATTCTTCAAAGAGAGAGAGAGAGTTCCCTGCCCTGTCTCTGTGTTCACACTTGTAATATGGGGGAGATCCGGCAGGAAATGATGTGTCACAGTTTGGGTAGAGAGAAACACCCCTCCCGTGCTTCTCTCACAGGCTTTGTTCAACAGGAAGGGCAAATGAAATGCAGCCATGAACATGTGTATACCGTTGGCCCCAGACTCCCCACATTTGTGTCTTAAACAGAACTGGACAACTTAGGACCATGGAGATTGATTTGGATTTCCAGGTTTGGATGGAGTGGAGAAGTGGTAGAGATAGTGGGGTTAAGATTCAAAGGCAAATAATAGTAAGTCCTAATTCTTCTTGATCATTGAGTCATTCTCATTACTGAGATATAATGCAACCAATCAGAAAGAAACCACAGATGAAAGGCTGTTTCAAACATGATGAGAATGCAAAATGAAGATGAAGAATGATCTGAATACTGTGCTCTAGGAAATGTTTTGAATAAAAGACTTGGGAACCTTCTTTGGGATCAGGTTTTCTGTATTCAGCACCTACCCATGGTGCTCTTGTTGCAGAGTTCCCAGGGAGAAGAGAAGGTGCACTCTGTTTTGCAGATAGTGGGTGGTCTGCCATGCAGTAGGAAATCAGATCCATTAGCTTAGACCAGACAGTCTACTAAAGCCAAGAATCATCTCTATGTACCCATGAGAGCTTGTAGAGAGAAATACCCCATTCACACTTTCATCCTGACATTCATCATTCAGTACCTACATGGGAAGAATGGATTCATGAATGAATTCATTAATCAGGGAAAGAATCAGAAGAGATGCTACCCAGGGTAACTCTGCATAACACAGGCATTCTGATTCACAGTTGTGCACTGTAATGTTCAGCTAATAACACATTTGAGTTTGCATGGGATTTTCATATCCCCCCCCAAAAAGCCCTTGAATTATCGCCATTGTTTTAAGTTTAGTGCATCACCGGAGGGCGGGGGGCTCCATCCATACATTGTGGAGTTTTCATTTTTATTTTAAATTAATGTTAACCTCAACAGATGAAAATAGTATGTTTGTCATGTATTATGTAAGGTTTTAAAGTATATGTATATATATATACATATATATACATATATATATATATATTGAAATGGCCAACACGGTTATCTTATATAAGTATCATTTTATGGTGAGAATGCTTTTAACTCTCTGCTTTAGCATTTTTCAAGAATAAAATATATTTTAGTTATAGTTAAAGTTTTAAATCCACATCTCCCAACCCTGCCTGGAGCCTCGCAGCCAGCCTCTTGCACCTAGAATTTTCCTCACCACCCCCATGAGATCAGCGAGTTTACTTTCTGTATGAGTGAGGTCATGTACCTGCTTAATTTGTTTACATAAAAATTAAATTATATGATGAATTTTAGGGATCCACATGGAGCCAGGAGGTGAATTAAGAGAGCAAATCCCCAATATCCCAATAGCAGATAGTGCAGGTTTGAACATATAATTTAGCAACTTTCAGAGAATTGCAGGATCTTCAGATTTGCACTGGGAGTAGAAAAGGGAGAGGGACTGTGTTTCTCTTTTACTGTAAGTCTTTCGGGTGCTTTTTTTTGTCATATATATGTTTAAATTTTATGCGTAAAATAAAATGGTTAGAATTTTCTAAATAAATAGTTGGAAAATACAAGATGACAGATGTGTTGCAGTTGTAATAGCCTTTAACTTAATGACCAAAGTAGAGATATCTAAACAGTGAGAGCATGCCTAGATGCTTTGGTAGTATCTATCCTTTCTGGGATCAATTTGCAACCAAAAAGAGAAGACATATGAAGTCCAAACTAACTTTGGGAAAGCATTGGTTCTTAATTTAAGTATTCTATCTTGAATGCAATTCAAGTGCAGCATCCATGAAAGAAAGCATTCATAGTACCTAAAAGCACCAGCAAGAGAAGAATATCCATGTCTGGGAGACAATTCTACATTGAGTAAGATAGAAATCCCACAATTTGCCACAACATACTGTACTCAAAGGACATAATATTGAATGTAATAACTCGGGAACTAAATAACAAATACTGAATGATCCTACTTGAGTGGAATCTAAAAATGCTGAACTCGCAAAGCAGCAAAGGACTGTTAAAAGAGGTTGAAGAATGCATGAAAGGAGAAATATTTATCAATGGGCAGAAAGATTTGCTTTTCAAAATATCAAGTTTTGATTAGATAGTGTGATGGCTAATCGTGGTTGTCAACTTTGCTACATCTGAAATCGGCTAAAACTCAAGCATCTGGACATGCCTGTGAGGAATGCTCTCGACTGTATCATTGGAGACGGGAGGACTCACTCTGTATCGGTGCCGGCAGTCCACATAAAGGAACATAAAAGCAGGAAGCTTTGGCTTTTTGCCTGTTTTCTCTGAATTTTTCTGACTAGTTCATTCATCCTGTTACTGAGACATTCCTTTACTGTTATTAGAATCTGTTTCCTCCGGATTGCAGTGAAGAGCAAAGACCAGAAGCTCTCCAGGAATTCCTCAGAACTCCAGGACCTATTGGATGCAAATACCAGGTCTTTCGGAGTAACTATCCCTGTGAGGCAAGAAGGAAATCCAGTTCAACACAACTCAGTAGTAGCCAGTGTTGGTTCAAAAATTCTAGAGTTCTGACACCATGGCAGTTTATTTCAGACATATTTAAGCAGAGAAAATTTTGGAAAAAAAAATGTTTCTTGGTGGTAATTAACTTAATCTTATGTGTACCACATAGCTTAAGACATGTTTATATTGAAATTTTTTACAAAGTACATATGACCTCTTCCATAGAGTGTGTCTACTGACTGAGAAACAATACTCATGCATCTATGGAGATTGACTAAGATAAACATAAATGTCTGAGGGAGTCACGTGTGGCCTGACTCTACAGATAGCACAGATCATGAGGCTATGAGCTATATCTATTCCCAGCCTTCTGAGTGAAAAACAGACTATATGTCTCTTCTGTTAAAGAGACATGTTTAACATTCCTGGTTTCCTTAGTGCTTCTCTGTAAGCGCAAGGATCTCGTGCCTCTATACTTCGCTCTGTGATTATTCACAATAAATGTCCAGTTTAGCGCCTCCCAGAGTGTCTGTGCAGTGCTCGGTGCGAATCAGGAAAACACTCGATGATGAGGTGAAGATTTGACCACTTTGAAGGTAGTAACAGCCTTCCAGACCTCTGATTTGAGCATGGTGACTTCGAAGGGCTCAGAAATTGCGCTCTAAATCTGACTGTTGTGAATAACATCCCTGGAAATGCTTTCTTCTGAATCGTAAAGCAGCAGACAACCTCCACCTTATTTGAGCCCCACCTGTTTTCCCATCATCTGCGCCACATTTTGGATTTCCCAGCTGGGATCTACTGCATATTGCGCACGATTGTCCTTCAGCCACAAACAGAAAACTGTTATTAGACTTTGTTTTTAGTTACAGACATTTATTTCTTTCTCTCTGGCAACAAAGTATGAGATTGTACCCTAAAATTTTTTCCATGTGTGTTTTCTATTAACTGTGTATGTCCACAATGCAAAATTTATTAAGCCAAATCTCACAAATGTGTCTGTGAAGTATTGCCTAACATACTGATTGCCTTTATTATAGAGAATGTTACTCTTATTTATTTACTTACTTATCTACCTATTTATTTATCTACATTTCTTAAAGATTTGCTGTATTTTGTGAGTGTGTGTGAGTGCACACACACACACACACACACACGCTTGTGCACATGCGTGCACACAGATGCTCATGAAGGTCAGAGGAGGCCTTGCATCCCCTAAGCATTGGTGAGCTGCCTGATATAGGCTCTGGGATTAGAACTCTGCTCCTCTAATAGACTAATGGGCACCACTCTTAACCACAGACACATCTCCCCATCCCCCAAATGGAGGCTTTTTAAAGTTTATGTTAAAAATTCATAAAACACTTTAGTTATTTTACATGTGTTCAAAACCTTAATAATTAAAGAAAAATAATGACTACAAAAGTTTCATATAATCTGTCTTCTAGATATTTTAATATAGTATGATTTATAGTTATAATAATTTTCTAATATTACAGCTTTAGAAATGTTATACAAATTATGAATTCATACTAGGTTGTACCTCATTTATCTTTATGTAAAAATATAAAATACAGAAAGCAAAATTAGATATATATATATGAAATATGCCATTCACAAAAATGGGGTGTCTATCTTCCTGCAACCTTTTCTCGTCTATCAATGTGTCACTTACACAGTTCATGTTCATTCCTGCCAGTAGGATGGACTCTGCCATGTAGATATATTATTTAACAAACATTTTAGTGTTGCACCTCTCTCACGCATGCATGTGCTCTAATTTCTAAATGGCACAAGCATCTCAGAACAGCCCTATACTTTCCAAAGCATATTCCCTAAATATGAATTATTGGGTCAATTGTTGGGCACACTTCAAATATTTTTATGTATATGAATCCAAATTGGCATTTGGAAACTTCATCTTAATTTCTAACCTATCACCAATTAATAAAATTCATTCTCATTCAAATATTTCACAATACTGAATTTTAATCTTTTTAATCATTGCCCAGTCAATTAGCTGGCCAAGACTGAACTTGCATTTTTGTTTATTATTAAGATGGAATTTTTATTGTTTATAAGTGTTTCTTTTTGAATTGTCTGTTCATGCTTGTTGTTAAACTGTTAGGGTGTAAAAATTTTAAGAACATTCCAACTTTCTTATTAAGAATAACATTTCAGTTGCATGCCACTCTGAGCTCAGCCTGTTGTGCACATTCACATGGGAAGACTCACAATTGCTCTGCTGCCTTCAAAGATTTGCCACTGTCTGTGTCAAGACAACCTATTTCTTAGCCTTGGAAGACTACAAAATAATCATGAAATATTGTATTTTGTTTGCCATAGAAACATGAGCAAGGGGTGAGTCTACTGAAAATGATACTGACTGTATTTTTTATTTCTCTAAATAATACTCCTTGAAAAATCTTGAATTAAAATTTGTCATCTCACTTTCCTAAAAACCCTTGAATAAATAAATATCATCATAACTATAAACACATATTTATTCAAGAAGTTATCAGTTATTTTTCCAACTTACAAATTTTTGTTTTTGTTTTAAATTTCTCTCAAATACTAATAACTCTTAAGCTTTAGAAGAAGCAGCTAATAGATATAGAAGTCCTTTTCTCTCCTTTAATTCTCCACTATTTTGTTATGGTTGTATTTCTTCACGGCTATGAATGAGTGATACAGCTTTACCATGATCATAAGAAGCATGCACTATTATAAAAGTGTAAGACAGTATTCTTGAAGGTTGATTGTGCTTTCCCAAAGATGGATAGTGTCACCTGCCATGTGTGTACATGTTACTTTATTTGGGAACAGAGTATTTGCAGGTGGAATTAAGCTTAAGATCTTGAGATAAGATCATCGTGCATTATCTAGGTTTTCATAAAAAAAAACGGTTCTGATAAGAGAAATGGAAAGGGGATATGGAGAGCAGGGCAGGAGACAATGTGACTGACAGGCAGAAATTAGCATAACACCTGGAAGGACACCAACTGCTCAGGCTGAAAAACATCAGGAAGGAATCTTTACCATATCTCTGGAGAATGGCAAAGATACCTACATCCAACGCAGAACCTCTAGGACACTGAGGAAACACATTTCTGTGTTTTCAAGTCGCCTGTCTGTGGCAGCTCTAAACCATAGCCACAGGGAAGGAGAGCATGAATTGACACAAAGTTTCTCAATTAAAATGGATTCCTCCTCATTCTAGAAGCATAATTGTACATTTTGATGACTTGTCTCTGGAAATTTGAGGCTCACAGTTCAGTGTTAAGAGAATAGTCTCTGGAATCAAACTGCCTGTACGCAAGTTTAAATTTCACCTGTTGTTTGAAGGATTGGAGATAGCTTTATTGACAAGACTGAGACTTAGTTTCTTCAACCAAGTAAAGGTGATGCTAACGGTATTGTCTTAGTCAATTTCCTATGGCTGTGAAAAGACATCATGACCTCAGCAACTCCCTAGCGGTCCACGGGAGCCATTTTTATTCAAACCACCACATTATATTTCCTAGATCCCCTAGGTTTTTGGCCATATCATAATACAGAAATGCATTCAGTTCAACCAAAGTTCCCATAGTGTACCAGTCTCAACCCTGTTTAAAAGTCCAAAGTCTCATTGGAGACTCATGACAATCTCTTAACTGTAACCCCTATAAAATCAAAATCAAAAAGTAGGTCACATACTTCCAACATACAATGGCACAGAATGTATATTACCATTCCAAAAGTGACGAACCAAAGGGAGAACCAAAGCAAGATCAAAACCAGTTGGGCAAACTCTAATCTTGGCATCTCCATGTCCGATGTCAAAGTGCTCTTCAGATCTCCAACTCCGTTGAGCTTTGTTGGTTGCAACACACTTCTCTCTCTTGGGCTGGTCCTACTTCCTGTTAACAGCTTTCCTTGACAGGTATCCCATAACTCTGACATCTCCAACACCTTAGGCTCTCCAAGGCAGTGCAACTTCACTCAATGTCTCTCCATGCCTCCATGCAGAAACACCCCTGGCAAGCCTAGTCTCAGTGGTTTTCCTTAGTCATTGAGAGAGATTCCATATGCTTTTCTTGTATCCTTGACTTAAAAGCCAGAACTACATGGTTGAAGCTGCCAACCTCTGTTGCTTACTGGGACTGGGACATGGCTCCCTTGTTCAATTACATCTTCACCAGCTTTCTGTTTGCGATGGTTTCCTTCACTACTTAAGCTTGGCTGTCATAAAACTTGCTCTGTAGACCAGGCTGTCCTCAAACTCAGAGATCCACATGTCTCTGCCTCCCAAGTTCTGGGATTAAATGAATGCACCACTGTCCCTGGTCCTAAACTTTTTCTTAATTCCTTTTCACAAGTTGGAAGCTTAGCTGGGTGGGGTCTTGCCCTAAAGTCACCTCTTCCTTTATCCATTTAGGATCAGGCTTTTCTTTAATTTTTTTTTCTGGTGCTCCTTTTCTCTTCAAATTGTACATTTTAAATTTTTCCTTGTTTTGCATATTCCTTTTCAGTATAGATCTGGATAAGAATGGTCACTGATAAATGAGCAGCACAGTCAGTGCTCGGCTGTCTAGAAATCTTATCTGCCAGAGCTGTTAGCCCATAACTCATCTATTTAGGTTTAGGCAGATTTTTTTTGAACAAGGGCAGAAAGCAGTCCCATTTTTCACCAAATTATCACAAAAATGGTGACTCAGACACATACTAATATGTGTCTGAAACGTCTTGGGTCAGATTCCCACAGCTCAAATCACCCTCAGCACCACTGTCTTCCATTGTCCTACTAGTACGACTTACTAAGCCCTGTTTAAAGCATTCAATTGCCTTTCTAATCTAAAAATCCCAAAGTCTACATTTTTCCAACAGAAGCATGGCGAGGCCTAGCACAGCAATATCCCATTCCTGGTACCAACAGCTGTCTTAGTCAATTTCCTGTTACTGTGGAGAGACGCCATGACTATGGCAACTCTTATAAGCAAAACATTTCATTGGGGCTGCTAACAGGTTCAGAGGTTTATTCTGTGGTCATCATGGTGGGAAGTGTCCAGTGCACAGGCAGACATGGTGCTGAAGAAGAAACCAAAAATTCTATCTCTGAACTTGAAAGCAGTAGGAAGAGAGAGTTACTGGGCCTGGCTTGAGTATTTGAAACCTCAAAATTCACCCACAGTGACACACTTCCTTTCACAAAGGCATGCCTCCTATTAGTGCCACTCCCTATGAGCCTACACGTTTTCATTCAAATCACCGCAAGTACCTGCCTAATAGGAGTGTTGTAAAATATATGAGTTATGCGTGTTAATGTATGCCCAGTGCTTAGATGGCCCATACAGACGGGAGTGAGTGGATCCGAGGAATCACAAGCCTTTTCACACTCGCATACCTCTTATGTGCTCATCTAGCCTGCATGAGCTCCCCAGGGCTGCTGTAATAAGGGCCACAACATGAGGGCCCTAAAGCCAGAAAAGATTCACAGCTTTAGAAACCATGTGTCTGCAAAGATGGCGAGCACAGGGTTAGTTCCTAAAAACACCGAGGGAATGATCTCCCCTGGACTTCTCTCAGAGCCGTCTTCTCCCTGTATCTCTTCATATCCAAGTCTCCAAATTTCCCCTTCCAGTAAGAACTATAGTGGTACTGCAACAGAACAAAGTAAAAAAGATCAATTATTAAATTAGGAAACAGAAAACAATACCTGTAGATTTAGGAAGCATCACGGAAATAGAAACAACTAGGTTACTAAGGATTTTTTTTCCAGCTTACTGTTTGAGAGGACTAAGACCTTCGTGGCAGTGGGGGCGCACTGGAGAACAGTTCACATCTCAGAGGGCAGGACTTGTACGAAAGGGGCCAGGTAAACACATACCCCAAAGACTCAAGTCACCCCTTCCCCCACCTAGACCTCACCTGTTAAAAACTCCCAAAACATTGCCGCCAGCTGGAGACAGACCTGTGGAGTAGTTTATGCTGAAACCGTGCCTCTTTCTTACCCTGGCCAAGACGCCAGATTCAGCTGCCAAGGGCCACATTCCCAACACTTCCCGTCTCCTGTTCCCCCACTGCATCTTCATCTTTACCCTCATGGCTTCACACATTGCCTTCTTGGGAATTGCTGCGGGAGTGATGCCTCTGTGGACCCAGAACTTGTATGTGGCATGCCTGGAAAGCCAGTATCACATGTTTGACGCTGAAGCCTTCTGCCTACTTGAGCAACCACCGGACCCCTCTTCAGTCAGGGCCTGATCTGTGAACGTTTGGTGCTGAACTTAAGAATAACCTGCCCCAGGTGTTCCTGTGTGTACAAGGATCTCCCGGAGACTCTCTTCTCAAGGGAGTGTCTTTCAGTTGACTTTAAGGTTTCACTCTCTGCAACCTGAGATGAATCATGGGGTTTGCCCTCAAGGCATCTTTTCCTGTTTCCCCAGTGTGGCATTCTTGGCATCTCTTTAAAGAGCTAACCGCTAGTGTATTTCATTTTCCTTGCTTATCACTTTCAACCCCATCCTTTTCCAGCCAGCTTCCATGATTTTTAAAATTTTTCCATGCTGCTTTTCTCCGGGATGTAAACCTGGCAAAACCTACCAACAAGTACATGTCACAGTTCGGGTATCCTGTGGTATGAACATTCCCCAACCAAACCCCCCAGTCTGCACTTTAGAATGTAGCTTCCCACAAGGTTTCAGTAGAGACAAGTTGTATGCTTCTTTAGCAGGAGGAATACAAATGGCCTCAACCCCATCTGAAACCTCGTGAGTGTGGCTTTAGTCTCTATAGTCTTGAAAGTCTCTATACTCAGAGAAGCATACAGCAAATCTGCTAAGGCTAAGACATGGGCAAACCTAACGAGGTACGCATAGGAATTCTTCCTACGATTCTTGCAACATTTTAGCAGGATTGAAATTGCATCAAAATTTAAAGTGTATAGGGGGAAGGGTGACATTTTTTACATATAAAGGAAAAGGAAAACACTTAAACACGTACCAGAGGAGTTGTATAATTTATATCAAAAACTACACTCTATGCTTAGGAAAATGATACTATATATTGTTGTATGCTTCTCTGTGTGTAAATGTTTGGGATGATTTGAGAGTCAAATGCAAACATGATACCCTTCTATCCCTATTTCAATGTGTTTATCCTACAAACAAGGACTAATTCTTACATAATCATTGTTGAGACTGCTTTGGAAAATGATAATTATTTGTTACCCCACATCTTGGATAATTTGTCTTTTATTTTACAAACTTGGATTGAGTTAGGAACAGGAATGTATCAAAGTAGTCAGACAAGAAGACAGCAACTGTGGGAAAAGAAGAGAAGAGAAAATCTAATTGTAAGTCCCAGAAAAATATTACCCAACCACATGAAATGCACCACATCCATGGATAGTGAAGAGTTTAAGTTTTCTTACTACATCCCTGTGTGTTATGGCATGCAGCCATCATCTCAAAGGTTAAGAATGAGTGAAGGCACAAAAGAAAGCCACATAGCTACAATGTAGGGAGAATGGATGTCACATTTGTTTTACACATGAATGAATATGTAGAGCAATATATTTCATAAAGTTTTCTGCTAAAATCATTTGCTCATTTAATTTCAAAACTGCATGTATAGGAATTCATTTGTGGGAGTCAGCCTCATTATGTATGTCCACCTTTGAGTAGACCCCTCCTACACTGAATAGGATTCCTTGGGTAACCAGTAGGCTATTGAGAGCACTATGAGCAAGACTTCCATGGTTGTTCCATAAGACACTGAAGTTTCTGTCTCACTTCTTGTTTGGCTACTCTCAAAAGAAATACATGTGTTGTGATCACTCAAGCAGCCCATCATAAGGTTCTATAGGTAAGGACTGATGCTTTTTTATCCTGGAGAAAAGGGCAATTTGGATGTAGATCCTCTAGATGACCCAAGGACTGGTTTAGACACCTTCCTTGCAATCTCAGAAGGTATTAGACAAAATTTTCCAGTTCTGCCACTCCTAAATTCCTGGTCCAAAAGAAATGATGAGATTGATTTCATAAATCATAAGACAAACGGGTAATGTTGGGAACAGGCAAAGACACTTGTCCTAAGTACTGCCATTTTGACTTCAGACTCCATTTTCCCTATAGGAGTGGAACAACATTCCAGTTTCCAGACCCCAGGGGAGCTGGGGACTTTCCAGAACCAGCTTCCTCTTTAGGCAACAATAGTTCCCCAAAACATAATGACTGTTGCTAAACACAAAAAGAACAAATGAATCTGATT
>JAQHUG010000054.1:7220822-7243373 GCA_028555095.1 Dicrostonyx torquatus | reverse complement strand
TGTGCGTGTCTGCCAGTTTCCTGGGACATAGACATATAGCAACTCCTACAACCTACAAGTTTAATATTCGAACCAGATACAAATGATCATGTAAAATCAGTGCCTGAGAAAATATTATTACTGTGACCCAGACGTACGAAGCTGCCATAGGACTGTCAACATTGTCTGTGCTAGTTAGCTAGTGAAAGAACACTGTGTCTGAAGGTGCAAGCCAAAGCCACCGCTATACTATCATGGTTCTGAGGCTTTAGGGTAAAGGCATTTACCCAAATACCACCTGAAAGTGAAACAGTCTGAAATCGTTACCATGTTGAAGAAGAGCTAGAAAGTTGGGAAAGAACATGAAGACTGGAGATGGTTAATGAGAGAAGCGTTAATACGGAACTGAGCCGGTGGAAAGTTCACTAAATGAAAACACAGGTGGACAGGGACTTTTTTTATCTGCCTTTCAGCAATCTGGGCATATTCAAATACAGCTGATGGAATAGGCATTATCTCAAGCATATCAGGCAAACACAAAAGTAGGTACCACATGAGATGTTGTCTCTGCCATGGTTCCAGTCTTCTTAATAGAGTTAATGACACTGATTTCCTCTACTCAATCAGATAAGCAGAGCAATATGGAATTCTGGAATTGGAATGATCAAATCGCTATCTAACAGAAAGGAAGAATTTCAGAAATCTCAGAAGAAAGGATGGTGAGCACAAAGGGACCACAATTCAATGGGACTTCTCCACGAAAAGAGGGAGCAAGAGTCAACGTTCTTCCAGGAAGTAGACACTACAGGTTTGCTCACCTGGCCTACAGGTCTACCTAAGGCTCGGGAGATCATCAGCCTGTTCTGGAGACAGAACCCATACTACCTTGAGTCTTAAATCATGAAACATAACACCATCTCTGGAAGTGTAGAGGATTTTCTAAGACATTTCCCCTCCTGCTGGTCGACTGAGCATGCCTAGACATTAGAGCTACTTCCTTACAGAGCAGGTCCTTGCTCTCCAACACAACATTGCTATTGGTCTGCTTCACATAAAAGTGTTCTGTCTTTCTTCTCAGGCAAGTGGAACTATGGGCCGATTTGGGTTCATATAGTAGAGTACCCTGGTAGTTGGTGTAAGTCAGAGGAACGGAACCTGTTGGTGGCAATAGGGGTATGTGGGCTAAAAGAAAGTTAAACAAAAAATTGATCTTAAGGAAGCCAAGGCATAACTAAGATTTATGTTCTAAAATCTTATCTTGTGTAGACAGACCTGAAGGAAATTCCTATATAAGAATTAGAGAGCCAAAGTTAAAGATCAACAGGCCCTCGGCTACCATAATGATATCAGAAGATGGAGTCATTTCTTTTTCTAACTTCCTGCCTCCCTCAGGCTGACATCCTGGTTTTTACTAGTAAGACTTGCCTTTCTTCTTTTGTTTCTAAAACTTGGATTTACCTGTAAGAAAGTTAATCATGGAAGATGAATACTGTTATGATTTGAATACAAAATGTCCTCTACATGCCCTTGAGTTGAATTTTTTTTGTCCCAGCTTCGGTGCTGTTTTGGGAGATTCTGGAAAGATTAGGAGGTGGGACATATGTAGAGGAAGTGAGTCACTGCAGACATGCCTAGGAGGAGTTTTCCTTTTCCTTAGACCTCCCCTCTTGTCCCTGGATGACTTGAGGTGAGCTGTTATGCTTGTCAACGTGCTCTCTGACGTGACATTCTGTCCCGCCACAGCCTAAAGCAATGGAGCCAGACAACCAGAGACTGAAACCTGCATGGGAACAAAGAAATCCTACCTGCCTTAAACAGTTTGTCTTAGGTATTTGTCAGTGACATAAAAACTGACACATGTACATACTGTTCTCACAAGTCCAGTGATTGCCTCATATCCTGGAGTCAGTGAAGATGTTCTTTAGACTCTCCCAGGAAACTGAGAAATTGTAGTTAAGAAGTACTATGGGTGGGGGCACTGGAGAAACGGTTCAGTGGTTCAGAGTACTTGTTGCCCTTGCAGAGGACCCAGGTTTGATTCCCAGCCCCCACATGGTGGCTCATAACCATCTGTAATACTAGGTCCAAAGGATCTAATACCTTGTGATGGCCTCCGTGGGCACTGTATACATTTGGCACATGGACATACATGCAGGCAAGTAAAATAATAATTAAAAAGGAAACATTGCAGGTCCCTTTTAAGTATAATATTTCCATTCTCATAACATTGTTTCTCCTCTAGAGAATTGAAAGCACATTCTTTTGATCAAGAGGTGCTACTCAGTACTTACTTTCAGAACTCATTTTGTATCTGAGACATGGTGCTGGAGTGGTTTCTAATTTCAAATTAGATGGTGAGGAAAAGAAATCTGGATACTATTAAAAATTATACCTGTATCATGCTAAAAGGGATTTTTCAGCAATTGTCAAGCCAACACGTCATCTTGCCAAGCCATAAACTGCTTCCAGAAACAGATGGGATTTATATCACAGACTCTCACACCTCAGGGGAGGGAATCTTTGAGTCAATTAACCCCTTGGCAGAAGGATCTAATCTGGAGGGGTATACACACAAAATCCAAAGATATTTTATCTAGACTTCAAGTGTGTAATTTTGTGTGGCACCTTCTCTGAGGTAGGGCATCATGGAGTCAGAGGAGTTGCAAAGTTTAATGATGTCTCCTCAAACGTTCTCTCTATGTGTTCTCAGGAGTATCTTCTGAATACATTGACATGCTCTTTCTCCACGTACTCTCAGGGATATCTTCTGAACATACCAACAGGGCAGGTATCTTGCCACAGTTGAACTTACCATTCAGCCTCTCTGAGATCCCTAACATAAACGTCAAGCCAGGAATTAAGAAAGGGAAAAAATAGCCTACAAAAATGTCAGTGTGTGATGAAGTAGTGCTGATATTTCAAAGGACAGATGCTGAAAAATTGGTTCCCCTGTAAGATGTGCCAATGAGATTTTGATATCTGTGATCATTTTCGGAAAGGACTGTGGTAATAAATTTAGAGTTCTTGTGGGAATCATTGTCTGCCAACGTAGCTTAATTTTCTCTAAGGTGTGTGTTGTATGTATCCCCATACAAGGCACAAGAAACCTTGATTCAGATAGTCCGAGTGACTCCAAAAATAATATAGATTATAGTTGTACCTCTGAGTTGCTTTTCAAGGGTAAGCTCCTGTTGCTGGAGATAGCACACAGAGCATAGGACTCAGATGCCTCAAGCTGAGTCTGACCATAAAGCCCCTTTTCGGCAGTCCAGCTTCCATAGTTCCAGAACATACTATGCAAGCTGCCAAGGAAGGAAAGTGGCTATACTGTCCTACCCATCTGGAACAACTATGAGCCATGATAAGTACAAACATGACAAGATAAGTATCAAGATGCTCTCACATGTCAGTGGCTGTGACAGTGTTTGCTGTCTCTGTGGATTTAAGGCTCACCCAGCAGGACGGAAATTGTGCCTGTACTAGAAACTCAGCCAGCTTCCCAAGCCTAGTGAGGGTATGGATTTTAGAAAAGAATCTACTACCACCATCATGCTAGACCAGCTTAATTCCTTACACACCCTAAATTTTATCCTTATGCCCACAGATAAGTGTAACTGAAAGTCAATATCAAAGCTTCCTTTTGCATCAAATAGAGACCATTACAGAAAATCACAACTGGACACCATGTAGAAATCAATGCATTATGGGGCTCCCAGGCTGTACACACTCATCTATCTCACAATCCTACATATGGTTCTCAGGGAACATGGAGGAAGAGGGGAGCCGGAGAGGCTATGAGAGTCAGAATACCAAGAGGTCTGTTATGACACAGTATCTCCTAGAAATGGCTGCATATACAAGACCAATGGCAGTATCAATTGATATTGTAATGCAGAAGGTGAAAATTTTGAGGGGTCCCACCCTAGATAAAGAATTAAAGGCAACTAGTGACTGTAGAGAGAAAGAAAATTGGCCTCTTCCAAGACAAGCCCCCTCATTGGTTGCCCAATGCAGAGAGTGGTCAGCCTTGAAACCATATACACAAACAACAGCGGACTCTGTGTGTGTGTGTGTGTGTACATACATATATATGTATGTATGTGCGTATACACAGATGTACATACATACATGAAAATTTATGTGTATGTAACAATAATAGTCAAAGAAAAAGAGGCCGGAAAGTGGAAGTGTTATGGAAGGAGGTGGATGAAGGGTAGCTTGGAGGGGCTGGAAAGAGGAAGAGAAGAAGGGAGTGATGTTATTTTATTTCAATTAAAAAGATACTAAAAGCCAATAAGTTTCAACCAGGCATGGAGATGATAGACAGATTCACCTTTCAAAGAGGAAAATTGAGATTAAAGAGGCCAACAGCTTACTGCAGACTCACCGCACACTGACTTGGCACTCCAGCTTTTCCTCCTGCATTATTTCTGCTTGGTAGGACCAGGAAAATGACACAACTGGGTAATATATGTAATAGAGAACCTTTGCAGTTTACTGAATTGAAATTTCTCTATCACAATGAGACCTCCAAAGAGTTTGCAAATAGCGTTAGGAAGTTCATGAGGAAGCAAACAAGATTAAAGTCAGTAGTCAAACATACTCTACTCTCAAGTTTGTTTTACCAGTCTGATGAAAAACATCATGAAAGGAAGACCACGCAGGTATGGACATTGATCAGCAAGTGCAGAGACAGCGTGGCTCTTAAGTTTGACCCTGGACAGTGTCAGCCTTTTGACTGGTAAGTACCAAGCAAGTACCAAAGCTCATGTCTCCACATCATTCTCTCTGTGCTGAGAGCAGTGATAGCTTGTATCCCTTTACAGCCATCATCTGAGTTGAAACAGCCAATATCTGGAAAGCCATAATGCTTATTCTACGTAAGCACCGCAGAAGTGTTAGCCATTATTTTTGCACATGGTGTAAGAGAGTCATTTCTTGAAATTTCCAATACTTTAGAATGCATTCTATCTAAGGAGGGAAAAAAGGAGAATAATAAAAAGTGGCCGGCCACAGATAATTCATCGTAGCTCATCAAACGACTAAGTCAGATCTTCTTTTATAACTCTCGGTTGCCAGCTCCTTGGGAGATCTGTCTTGCTGACAGGTTGCTGCCTTGTTTGCTGAGGGAGAGCCCCTGTGAATTACAGCCCTCATGAAATCGCTGCTGAAACCTGAGCGGTTGTTTGAACAAATACACAAGGTATCCAAGATTCCTTAAAGGGACAAGGTCCATCTTGAAACCATCAAGCGAAAGAAACAAGCACTCTCTTCCAGGTAACCTTGTACAACTTAGACAGCAGGTAAATTAATCAAGTCTTTCCGAGTCTGAGTCCCTCATTACACAGCCCTGAGCAGCTTACTTTGGATTATTATTTTATCCAAATATAATATTTGGATGATGATTATTATTATTATTATTATTATATATAAAAGCGTTTACCCCCAAATTAACAAAACTTAACTCACAAGAAACATGGCTGGCACACAGCAGACAACCGGGAACAAGTACAGAAAGCAGGACTGTTTTCCAACCAGATGCTCCTCAAAGTATGTGGCAAATGTTCTAAAGAGTCCTGTACAAATTTCAAGAGCCATTCTTCAAGATGAGACACAGACAAAGAGCAGATGGTGCGCTCAACTTGTCTCCGATTTTGAAAGGAGGGATATTACAACGTGATAAAGCGGTGGTGGCAGCTGATGGGTATTTCAGGCAGTGCCCAGACACACATGCCGTGTTTCTGTGAACTACCCCAGAGACTTCACTACTCAAAAGACATCGACTTTGTGCGCGGAGCCGGAAACACAGCATATATTATAATATGTCAATGCTGCAAATTACAATTTAAGATTCCCAGCTCGTCCGTGACTAGGAATTGGGCTATGGTTATTTTCTAATCAACATTAGCATATTTTGCAACATAAATCAGTCCCTTCAGTTTAGCCAGCTGACTTCTTCATGGCATATTAACAGCTCTCACAGCTGAAGAAAACACAGCAGTGGGCTTTGTGGCCATGTGCTGACTTCTGCTCTGTACCACTTACTACCCACAAAACACCCCGTTATATGTCATGGGGCTTCACAGACCTTGATACTAACCATGAAGTGATAAGCCTGAGCCTTATCAAAGCCTGACTCCCCAGGGTCCTGGAGCCCTTTCCTGGTCATTAAAGGCAAAATACACCAGGATTTCAAACACAGCTTTGTTGGGGGGTACCCACAAACACATTTCCTGAAGGGTTCCCCAGTGAGATCACAATTTCAGAACACTGTTAGGATGCTCCTGTCTGAGTATGATTTAAACTGGGATATCATTTAAAGGCTAGAAGTGGGGAGTTGAGCTCATTTGTGGGTTGTCCTGAATTTTCTTCCTATCATTTCCTTCTATTTTGAAAATACAAAGCCTACGCTCAGGAGGAAAGAGAAAGGCAATTTCTCTGCTTTTCTAGCCATGCATACTCATCACAAAGGACTGAAAGAAATGTCACTGTAGTTGCAGGGAGTGGTGATCCAAACCTTTATCCCAGTGTACGGAAAGTAGAAACTGGTTGATCTTTGTCAGTTAGAGGCTAGCCTGGTCTACCTAGTAAGTTTCGGGGCCAGCCATAGCTATACAGACAAACAAAATGCCACCTCCACCTGACACTGCTAAAGTAGCCAGGTCATGTGCCTAGGGGAATCCCTAATACTAGCATTCTGCTAAAAGAATATAGCAATCAAATGAGTCCTAATGACCAGTGCCTTGCTCAGACATCATCAGAGAAGCTTCCTCTTGTACTGGAAACTAATACAAAGACAATAAGCAGACAGTGAGAGACTTGAACCACTCAGTCCTCAGTGGGTCTCCTCATCAAAGTGACTTCCCTCATGGCTCAGGGGTCTGTGTGGAAGCAGAAGCAGAAAGAGTCTAAGAACCAAAAGGCAATGAAGACTCCAAGGCAACAGCATCTTCCAGACACAAGACTGACTCGCTTATGAATTCACAGAGATGGTAGCAACAGGTCAAGGCACAGGTTCAAGCCAGACAGGGTCCCAGCACTGAGAAGGGCAGGTGGACAAGGGCTCACACCCATAGCTAAGAAGCTATCTGTAGTTGATACCCATTGGCAAAAGAAAAGCCATTTTTCTCCAATGGAGTCTCACTTAGTATATTAACCATACTTCAAGGCAGGCCCCACACCCAGGAGCAGTTAGCCAACACAAATTGAACTCAGTGGTATTTTTATGCAGTTTGTGTGTCTTGTTTTGCTTTGTTCTGGCATTTTTTTTTCTTAATCGTCTTTTGCTTGTTTGATTTGATTTGTAGTTTTGTGATTTTTGTGAGGGTTTTTGTTTTGTGCTTGTGCGTGCACTTCTCTTTTTCCGTTTTGATTCATGATTGTCGTTTGTTTTAGAGAGAGAGAAGGTCGAGTTGTTGAGTAGGTGGGTGGGGAGGGTCGGGGGGCACTAGAGGAGGGAAAACATGATCAAAACATATTGTATGAAAAATATTTTTCAATTATAAAGCAATCACTAAGTGTGTAGTCTCTAAACGAGCTTTGATTTTCTTTTTCTTTCTTTTAGATTATTCTGATACATTCATAAAGTGGGAACGGGCCAATACTGAACAAATTTAATCACACAATTTTCTGAATTCATCATGGCTTCCACATATTGAGTTTTTACAGATTGCCAGCATCTGTTTTCACTTCCATAGCAGCTGCAGGTCCACAGCCAACCTATCTATCCGGAGATGGATGAAGGTCCGCGCTGCTTGATTAGAACTTTCCGTGGCTGAGATGAAACTGCTTGACAAGTTACTGCATCCCCCCTGCCAAACTGATATTTTCCTAATCCAGATACAACTTTGTGGCTGAGTGTAATCCATTTTCTCCTCTGCTTCAAACCCTGCTACCAAGGAAGCATTTTCCCTTCTGAATGACAGCAAAAATAAATCTCTTTATGAAGACAAATGTGAAGCTGCAGCTTTCAAAGTGAAAGACTCAGATTTTTCTCATTCATCTTCAAAATGAATAACAAAATCTTTTCTAAGCGCTTGGCTGTATTTTGAAAATGAGGAACTGTGTATGGAAGTAATGTTTCACTAGGAATTTCCCTGATTAAACTCCTGTTTCCATAGTCTTGTGTGAGCAGAATGGTACCATGTTATTCCAGAGTAAACACATGGCCCAGGCTAGCTAGTATCCTAGCTCAGCCTGCTGATGTTAGCTGAGTCCGTTTCCTACCTACTGCTTTCTTTTTTCCTGGTATTTGCCATTTTCTCAAGAAAATAATGATGCTCATTATTGTTACTTTGTCTTAACTGCCTTAGAGCACTATTTCATGGCCACTGCCACCTCCATGTCTTCCCAGGAAAGCTCTGTTTTCTCTTCAACAGCATCGTGCATCACTACAGCACACCTTGCTTCTCCAAGCATCCGTCCTCCCATTTTTTGACTCACTGAGGTTAGAAGGGCCATTGCTTCAGCCATCTCTCTCCTTCAGGATGCGCATTCCTGAATCTCTGCTTCCAGTTCTTTCCTTGACAACTGACCTCTCCTGTGTACAAACAGCCACAGGGAATTCTGTTTGAATGCCCCTCTGTTCTTTCAAAATCAGCCTTCCATGACTAAGATACCATGTGTTTCTTCCAGATCCGTTCTCTTCTCTACCACTTGACTTCTGCCCTTGACTTTATCCTTAGGGGTCAACTTGCCAAACCACAAAGTTTTGTAACATTTGTTCTGCTGCTTTTGTTTGACTTTTAAACTTTTCTTGTTAATTTCATAGGATAAGTGGGACCAGAGTGCCAGTTTGTCTTGTTCATTGGTAAATCTCTACCTCCTAAAAAGAGCACCTGGCACCCAGTAGGCCCTTAATAAAGACTTGCTGAATGACTGGACATGGAATATTTGAAGAAAGAATGTATATGAATTGCTTAGAAAATCCTCAATAAAGAAATTTAAAAAATGGTGATCTTGTGGAACTTGAGTTGTGGCTGCCAATCGCTGGGGATAATATGTGAGGTGACCAGGAAAGGTAGATGGTATCCATGCCATCAGATAGGAGCAAGTTTGAATGTAGCACTGACGAACATGGCAATCACAGACAGCGATGCAGAAGACAGTTCAAAAGCCAGAAGACAGAAATTTGAAAGTTTTCACCATGAGGAAATAATAACTATTTAAAGGGACAAAAACATGTTTAACCTGATTTAAACATTACCCAGTGGATACATGCATAAGACTATTATACAGTAACCTATTAATGCATATCATTTTCATATATTAGTAAAAACACATTCAAATAATAAAATCAAGTAATCCATATGTTAAATTATTTTTTCTCTTGGTAAGATAATTATGATTTAATCAATGGTCTTATCTAAATTCATCAGAAAATAACACAGAATATCAGACAAACATAATTCAGCTATCTGGTTGCTAGCTTTGTTTTGCCATTGAAGTGGGCCTTTAGGATTCAATTTGATGACATGCTGCTGTTTGTATTTGCTTTCTTTCATTTTCATGTTATTCAGTTTGTTATAGTTTATCTTCTCACCTATTTCCCACGTATAGTTCATCGATTTTGATTTCATCCTTTTCCAGAGGAGTCTGATTGCACCGGAAGATCTGCATGTGCTGGCCGGAAAGCTTAGCGCCTCTCTGAGCCACAAAGTTGTATCTGGATTAGGAAAATATCAGTTTGGCAGGGGAGATGCAGTAACTTGTCAAGCAGAGAATTGAGAGCAAGTGGAATTTTGCTCTCAATTCTTTAGCTCTTCCCAGTCCTAAATTATATCCAAAAATGCAGTCTAGACTCAGAGTGGGAAAATCCTAGTCTGAATTCCATTTCTGGCCATTCCTAGCAGCCGGAGGTTGGAAAGGCTGCTTGTAGCAGCTGTGGGACTTGGGACGGTGGCTCGACAGACATGCCGAGGTTAGACGCCTCCACAGTACTCTTGCTGGTAAAGTAAAGAGGCTCACAAAGCCCACTGTGTAGGTAACGGTGTGGAGTGAGTTAGCGTGTAAAGCACTTAGAATCCTGCCTGGCAGCTCCTAAGTAACGTGCTAAGAACTGAAGGGATGGTGACAATAACTAGCACGGTTACAAAGGACCATCTCATGCACACATCATCTCCTTTCAGTATCACAGCAACCTCACGAGGGATGGCCAGTCACCATCCTTGGTTGACAGACAAGAAAAAGGAAGCTCAGAGAAATGAAAAGACTTGAATAAGTTCATATAATTGACAGAGTCTGTTTTCAAACCTACGAAACATGATTATTTTGGATCTAGTACAAGAGTTGCTCTCATTAAACATTTTACATATTTCCTCATTATTTTCTATAGGACTAAAATTGGTCCTACATTGTAGACATGTTTGTGTCCTGCCAAGTTCTGTGCTGGGGTGGTTTCCCTGTGTCTCATCAATTTCTTAGGAGTTTATCAATTGTTCGTTATTCTCCCTTTCAAATACAGCTCTATATGTAACAGATTTAAGGGAGGGAAGCTTTATGTTTTCTATTTGTACCCACATCAGACATGACCTGAGCAGCAGAATGAACATTTAACACACTAAACGGCATCTGACTTTGCACCTGGCTCTTTCATCTTCCAGCTGTAACCTTGGGCAAGTTATCTCAATATCGTTCTGTGCCCATTTTCTTCATCAGAAAATGGAGGTGTTAAAAATGTGCTGCTTCATACATTTGTTGGAAGTATTAAATGGTACTTTGCATTTTAAGTCCTTTGCATAGCACTATAAACACTCATTAGTCAAATTATGAAGACAGGGCAAAGGGCCATTTCTTCATACCATAGTATCCTAATTCATTTTCTCTAGGAAAAGTCACCATCCTGAAACCACTAGATTGTTTACCCAGCGGTTGTATCATTGGTTTCTGCAATAAGTCTGGAAATGCATGCATATCAAACCCTCAGCACCTGCAAAATTCAGAAGCAGTGCATGTGCATCACCTTTCTGTGTTCTAGAGTGACCTCCAGGGTTCATGTACCTTCCTCCGTTCTCTGCCGGATCTGTTTTTCCTCAGTAACCTCTCGTAGCTGAGGATTTATTCCATCCATGTTGTTATCATTTCCATCATCCTTCTCCTGTATCTCATGCCAGTGCCCTCAGACACAGACCTGACCTAGAATTTCAAGGTCATCTCAAGAGAATGACTGACACATCCTTACCTCTCCTCTATCTCACCCATGTTGGCTGATGGAACTAGCCTCTTGATAAATTCTGCTTTCATGAATGGTGGTCCTCAGGCACTCTGAATACAACAAAAACTACAAGCCTTGTCAAACAGACTAGCATATTGCCTTTCACAATAGTTACAGGGCTCTCCTTCCTCCCACAGCCTGGGCTGTATCCTGAAGCATCAGCACTATCCCACCACAAGCCTTTGGTAACTAAGTCCATCGTATAAAACATAGACTGGTGTGAGCTGATCTCCTCCCGCACAGTCACTGACAGCTGAACAAGCCCCACATTTCTTCCTGCAGATTACTGGCAGTGGCTGCAAAGTCTTGGAGCAGCAGGCAGACAAAGAAAAACAATTTAGTTTCTCCCTGCCTGGTTGTTCCTTTCCAACTGTGACAGCTTTCCTAACCAAATTGCTTGTGTTCCAGTCAGACCAAGCGATACCCAAAGCGAACAGTGACACCAAATGGTTAGATATATTGAGTGTTTACTTTCCAACACACACCAGAAACAGTCGAGGTCATTAGCATGAAAAAAGAACAAACAGGGAGACAACAAACTGAAAGTGGGCAAAAGGAGACAAAACACCTCGAGAGATAAAAATGTCTGTAGAATGACAGTTGCATTTTGTTTGGTACAGTTGGTTTTATTTGTCTTATAGTTAATTTGAGCCTCTATTTTGACTCTGATCTTTTCAACATGATGTATAGAAAGAAGAGAAAGTATGCTCATTTTCAAAGGACAACACTTCCTGAACCTATATTTGATGGGTGTTTCTGACCACCAGCTCTGAATATATAGAAAAGTAAAGACCTTGCAAAAGTACTTCATGCCTTGTTTTATCATATATATATATATATATTTATATATATTTTTTCATGTCTTATTATTTAATGAACATATGATTTTGTACTTTTTGTATTTTACTTAAAACTATTGTATCATACTTAATTGCACTCCTTATTCAGTTTTGGCCCAATTAAAACCAGTTGTTTGTAAGATTTTGCTTTTAACAGAAAGCATCAATAGAAATACCCATGATCCAAGGCAAAAAAAAGAATGCTGGCATTTCTTTTTTGGCAATAATAACCATTCAGAATAATATCTAGACTGGCTTAATAAATCAGCATATCAAATTAATATAGACTATACTGAAGGGCTACATAATAAATTTGTTTAATGTGGATTTTATGTGAAATAGCCGGCAACAGAGAATGGTACAGGGACCATAATTAAAGAATTAAAAGACAAACAGAAAAACAAAATGAAATTATTTAGGAGGTAGAGGTAGGTGAATCAGAAGTTCAAGACTGGCCTCATTTACATAGTAATTTTGAAGCCAGTCTGCCAGACTATATGAAACCGTGGAGAGAGGAAGAGAAAGAGACAGACAGAGACAGTGACAGACAGACAGAAGAGACAGAAACTAAGAGGATATCTGCATTTAAATGAAAGATAAGAGAGGAACACGATTGACAGGCATACAGGAAAAAGAGGAAAGGTTTACATCATGAGAAACAAAATCAGCAAAGACTACGGAAGTACATGGAAACCAAGCTGAAAGAGACTGGAGACAGAAGAGAATAAAATGTTGGGTCAGGAAAAAAAGAAGTCTAAGAATCCTTCAAAACAGCTGGTGTTCTGGGAAGGAAAGGGACGTGGGGAGAAGCCAGCAGCTGGCTCTGAATGGACACTTCAGAAACACTCACTGAACTTTGGTGGCTGCTGCTAAGACTGTAGAGAAATAAATGAGTAGAAGCAAGATGGCCATTTGTGACAGACAAACGGATGCAAATGCCTTCACTTCACAGTTCATACACTGATCTTATGATAGTGAGAAAATTACCAGGATGGCTGAGATGCTAAAGAGCAAGGTCATCGATCAAAGATTACACAAGAGCTACTTTATTCTCCAGAGCAGAAGAAGTCTGCTTAATAGTCCCCAGAGTAGTGCTGCTACCAATTCTGCAACCAACTGGGCCTTTTAGTGAGACTGTTCACCTACAAATATTAAAGCAATAAGAGGGACACTCCCTCAAAGTCACAGGCTAACAAAACTGAAATACCAGTCTTAGGGAACCTCTCTTCAAGCTGTTGGTTAGAGAGTCCAAGAGACTCCCAAAACAACAAAGGCAATTGGTGATGTCATTGGATTCTTCCCAGAACTGGAAGGTCAGGCTATATTACCAAAGACACGAGACAGACACAAGACTTGGAGGAATTGAGCTGAAATGTCCAGGAATCCTCCTCCCTGAGGGCTGGCTTTCATGGTATTGGAAGGTGCTATGTAAGCTGCCAAGGAAGAAAAGAAAGAAAAAAAAGTTAGTTCTGCCTAGATGTAAAGCCTATGAACCACAAAAATGCCCTGCCCAGCAAGCTACGCCCAATGATGCCACCTCTATCTTGGGGGTAACCAACATTGTCTAATTAGACTTAAGTCCTGCTCAATAAAGAGAATTCATACCTGGTACTATAAACCTAGCCAACTACATATTGCTAGAGAGGTCATAGAGCTCAGAAAAGAACCTACTACTGCTGTTTTCTTAAAAGAGGATCATTTCTTACTATAGTCTAAATACTTATCCTTGTACCCACAGAGATGTGTAGCTCTCAGCCCATAATTAAATAGGCTTCTTCTGTAGCAAATGAGGACTACTACAAAGATCCATGATTGGTCAAAATGCAGAGAAGAAAGTGACCATAGTACACCCAGCCCAAACTAATAGATCTGTAACACAGCCACTACACTTAAGACTCAGGGGAAAATCATGGAAGAGTGGGAGGAAAGACTATAATAGCCAGAGGATGAGGATGTCTCTATTCCTCTTGCTGTGTAGAGGCTAATAGACATGACAAAGAAGCTACGTCTATGAAATCTCAATAATACGTTAACTAAACAAAATCTACATAATGGCAGTACTGGTTGACATGAAAATAGATGAGAGAAATTTGATCTAGGGTCTCATCCTAGATGAAGAGGTAGGTAGTTACAGGTCATCAAATGATCACTGAGGTAGGGAGGACCAGTCTTCTCCAGGGATGAGCTCCTTGATAGATTATCTAATCCCAAGTGGTCAGCACTAAGCACACACATTTGAGAAACTATATACATATATATATGTATATATATATGTATATATGTGTGTCTATATGAACTATATATACATATATACATCCTCACATATAGGGGATGGACATGGGAAGAGTTGAAGTGAAGAAAAAGTGGAGATGACATAAATACAGTCCTCATGTATGAAATTCTTTTCTCAAAATTAATAAAAAAAGAAATAAGTTCAGAAAGTAACAAGTAAGTGGAAGCACATTCTTCTGTCTTCTGGTTGCATTTCTGGACATTAGATACAAATTTCTATTCACCATTTTAGTGAATAGAACGCCCTAGACATACAACCCCCCAATAAAGTATACCTCACCATATTCATTTTGTATAGTCATACCTGCAAACCAGATCACTACCTCTCTTGTGTGTTTATGCATTACCTCTTCTTATGTGTGTTTATGACTCTCTTATTTACTTGGGATGGGGGAAATTGCCCTTTTATAATCTTTCACTCACTAGCAATCTTTTATCCACTTACTCAGTCCATACTCCAGGGACCAAGGCTTTGTCTCCTTCTCACCTTCTCTCTTATCATCCACCTCCACATCTGTTTTTTCTTAGAATGAATTTTACATCATTTGTCATCCCTCTACCATTAACTCCTACCCTAGCCAACAAAAACAGCTCTTCCCATCTTATCCTCTGCCTCCCTAAAGTGTATCCAGATCAGACAGAAGAATCTTGCGTACCCTAACTCTGGTCACATCTTTCCCAGGACTAAAACCCTTTCACATCCCTCCCCTCCCCTGGATGCAGACCATTATCGGCAACCTAGTTTCCATGGCCCAACTCAAGTGTTTGTAAAAATGCATTAAGAGTTCAAATATTTAGCTGGGATATGGCAGCCCATGTCTTTAATCCCAGAATTCAGGAGGCAGAAGCAGTAGAATCTCTGAGTTTGAGACCAGCCTGGTCTTCAGAGTGAATTCCAGGACAGTCAGGGCTACACAGAGAAACCCTGTCTCAAAAAACTGAACAGAAAAAGTTCAAAATAATAAGTTTTTCTGGCCTTTGCTTTTTCCTCTTTCCCGGAATGCTCTTCTGACATCATTGAATATCTAACCCTTCCTATTTATTCATTCTCTGCTCACCTGCTGCTTTCGTTAGGACACTCATGGATCACTATTTCGAAATCACAGATATCCTCCGTCAGCTTCATGTCTGTCATTACCCTTGAACCTGTCTTAATCATATGCTTATTTACTTCCTATCTCTGCTATCAAATACAAGCTCCCATAAAATCAATCGCACACTATATTCACACTGCAGCTCCAGAATCTTTAATACATAGTACATATGTATTAATAATGTAGAGACAATGAACAAATACATATGTTAGACGAGAAGACCCTAGACTTAGGGCTAGACACTTTCCATTCATTTTTCTAAGATACATGGCAATTATATTGCTGCTTCTTAGTATATACAATTTAATCTATTTTATTAAATGTTTTTAATATAAACAAGAAGAAATATGTAGAGCCCAACTTCTCAGAAAATATTCTATGCTTATGAGGTGAATTGAAGTTACTTAGAGATGAAAACGTTTTGAGTCTATTTAACCAAGTCTATTATTCCTGTTTTTTTCCCTTTGCACCCCAGAGAGCAGATACAGTCAGACACTGCTTGATGATGGGGACACCTGAAAACTGTGCCACTGGATGATTTTATTCCTATATGAATATAGTGGAGTGGATTTACACAAACCTACAGTTTGGTGTCCTAGTCTATACACACCCAGGTTGTGAGGTACCATCCATCACTCCTACAAAGCCTGTTACTCTACTTAATAAATGTAGACAATTACCATACAATCGTATTTGTGTGTCTAAATAGACACCAATAGATGACTAGAAATTTTCAACTCCATTCCAGTCCATGGAACCACTGACATATATGTAGATCACCACAGACTAAAAAGGTCCAATGACTGCTCACTACCTACAGAAACCGAGTAGATAACAGTTACATACAGTTGTCTGGGATTGGTGGTATGGAGCAAACGAGATTGCCTCCCACATCTAAGAGGGCAGCTGTTATCCTATAGCTGTTGATCTTTGCCCATGAGCTAGTTGGGGCCATGTTGTCAGTTTGCTGTTTTTAAGAGACGTATGACTGCATCAAATATGGCTGAATACTGTTGCTAAAACCCTTTCAGTCTAAATAAAAAAGAAGAAAACTTTACTTTCTTCTACAAGAGAATTCATGAGTTAAACAAATTTGGAATAGCTTCCTTAGATTTTCCGTAACCTGTGTCTATTTAGCCAATTTTACTAAACTATAATTATTTATATTACAAAAACATTTTATTATGCTAAGATCATGTATCAAAAAGCAAACAAAAAGATGGCCTTAAGAACCCACTGAGTTAGTGCAAATATTTAGGTTATAGCTGAATTAAGGAAAACAACAGAAAAATCTAAAGTGGGTAGATAAGTTAGACAGCACCCTGGTAATGCATTTCTTCCTACGGCATCTCATCCAGACCACATTTCAATGCCACCATTTTATGTATCGTTAAGATTACTGTAAAGTACATCATGTGCTTGAGGGAATGGTCCTCACTGAACCACATTATACATGACAAGTTTCACAACACAAACCAAGGCATTATCTTTAACACAAATCTTTTTGCTTATCCACATATATCCAAAGACGCTGCCTCATCTGGTGGTCCCAAAGAGAAACTTACACTGTACTTATTATAATTGATAAAATATTATGCTTCAATTGTCATCTTTCTTTTGCTTTCATCCTACCTCATTTAACTTTCATAGAAAATTCCTCTTGTGAGTGGTTTAATAATGTGGTTTATGTTGAGGAAGACAAAAATCGCCACCACAAATCCACATATTTGGGATTAGAGAACTTTCAAAAATGTTTTTCAATAACAAACCACACATGAACAACACTATTAGCTAATACTTTTTTAACTAAAAAGAAATATGTGTGTGGGTGTTTTGTTGTATGTCTGTGCACCATTTTGAGCAGTGCTCATGGAGGCCAGAAGAGGGCATCAGATTCCCTTCAACTGGAGTTACAGATGGTTAAGAGCATCCATGTGGACACTGGGAATCACACCCACGTCCTCTGGAAGACCAGCCAATGTTCCTAACCAGTGAACATGCCTGCTAATACTTCTTAAAATGTATAGCAATGGAACCATATTACTTTATAATCTTACTATGTTGATCTGTCTCTGTTCTTATATTTATGAAAAATACTGCTGGTTCATTTTTGTGATTCCACTTTTGAGTTTTCTTATGATCTCAGAGCTATGACACAGTTTAGCCTTCTTGCTGTGTTGTAGAAAGGAAAAGCCTAATTTCTTCTGCTTTGTGAACTTCTTGTTTCCTTCACTTCCAAACTGGAAATCAAATTTCATGGCTATAATTGAAATTAGAATTTTGTAAACCTTATCACTCAAAGAATTGTCATTAAAAATGAAACCCTTGATTGACTGTAGCCTTTGCAATTATTGATAGATTTTCAACAAATGGTGCTGGCAGAAGTGGATGTCAACTTGTAGAAGAATGCAAATAGATCCATAGCTATCCCCATGCACAACACTCAAGTCCAAATGGATTAAAGACCTCCATATAAATCTGACCACACTAAACTTTACAGAAGAGAAAGTGGGAAGTAGCCTTCAATGCATGGGCACAGGAGACCACTTCCTAAATATAACCCCAGTGGCACAGACACTGAGAGCAACAATAAATAAATGGGACCTCCTGAAACTGAGAAGCAGCTGCATATGGTGGCTCACAACTCTAATCCTAGTACTCAGGAGGCAGAGGTGAGATGATCTCTGTGAGTTCAAGGACAACCTTTTATCTAGTGAGTTCCAGGACAGCCAAAGCACATAGTGAGACCCTGACTCAAAAAATAAACAAGTCAAAAGCTCCACTTTCAGCATTTTTGAGTTGCTTCTGTCTGCAGCTCCAAACTCTACTATCTCCCGCCTACATGTCTATAAGCTGGATTTCAAGGCTGATCATAGCACTAGGCCCACTTCTGAGTTTTCATTTTTTTAATAACTGCAATTGGCTTGCAAAATGAAAAAAGATTGTTCATTTTCTTTTCAAAATAAATAAGTAAATACAAATCACATTTTTAAATTGGCATATATTTCTTGTGCAATATACTCAATTTTATAAGGCTATTTTTATGCAAGGGTATCACATACATCACATGCCGTAGACTTGGAAGCCATTCAAGATAGATATCAAGTCATACTGATTCTCATTAATGGGAAATTATTTTATCCTGGTCAAAAGAATCAAATTTACCTCTGAACCTGGTTAAGAGAAGAGACATTGCCTCATTCCGATATGTTCCCAAGACTATAACGTTATACACTAAAGTCTCTTCCGTTTAGAGCTAATTCACCTGGGCTTATCAACTACTTGGTCTTGAAATGAGCCCTCCGGAAGGCTGACTCACCTGAAGCCACAGTAAAGGGATGGGAGCAATAATTACCTCCTCAGTGAGATAATAAACTTTCCTTCCCAGAAATCCCTCCCCCAAGCAATTGCTACAGCCTACCCAAAGAAGCATGACTTTTTCTTTTTTCTCTTCTCCCAGAGCCAGGCCATGTCTTTCCTGATGTCCCAGGCATTTGCACTCCCTTTTAGGAAGCTGTTCTCCTTCTCCTCCTGCCATGTGGCTGCTTGTCCACAGCATGCTTTTCTGTCTTCCTCCTCCATGAAGTCATGGAGATTTAGAAGTTTCTTTCCATGTTATTTTCCTCTCAGTCATCAAGATCCAATTTTTGTTCAGTTCCTCTATGGGTGAGTCGAGGAACCTATGGGAGGTAACCCTGATTTCTCCCCAGGAAGGTACAGTTCCCAGTGGGAGGCCACCCAAAGCTTCCAGGAGCACTGAGCACCTTCTCCACCTTTCTGCCATACCTTCTCCAGTTGACATTAACTCTGGTGTTTATTTTCCTCATTGCCATATCCAAATAGCCAACCAGAAGCAAATTAATGGAGTTTATCCTCTGAGGATATGTCAGCACGGTAGGCAAAACATAAGAGCCAACGTAGCTCTTGGATGTGGCAGTGGGGCCGTAAGGATCCTTCTCACGTGTAGGCACATCAGGAAGCACAGCTCTCCAGGGCTTCTTAAAGGAAAATAGAGTGGGTTACAACTGAAAGATAAAACTTCGCCATATACTGGAGGAACATAGATAGTCATAACTAGTTAGCTAACGTTCACATACTATTTTAACCAGAGATCTCTAGAGAAATAAAAGAAAGAAATTGGCTCATATAGCTGTAAGGACTAAAAGCCCTAGAATCTGCAGTCCAGCAGGCTAGAGATTCAGAGGAAAGTCAACATTTCAGTCTTGAATCTGAAGACAAGATTGCTTTCTTCCTCAAAGGATCTGTCTTTTAAGGCCACCAACTGATAAAAAGGGGCCTCATGAAAGATGATCTGCTTGACTTGCTAAAATCTTGAGATTTTAGCTTTCAGTGATCATCAGGTATAAAAATAAATAATAATAACTCCTTCACAATAACCTCTGCCTTGTGTTTGACCAAAACCCTGGAGCCACAGTTGGCCAAGCTGACATAAAATTCACCATCATCACACATTAGCCTTGTAGTAAAACCTAGCCTAATGCTATTGTTCTCTAACCAGATTGGCTCAGCATGGACAATGAATTATGAATCTATTACTACAGGCTCCATAACTGTTGATAGTGCAACAAATAAATGGAAAATATCAGCAACTCCTGCATGCCTGGGCAAGCCTGGCACCAAACAGCTAACACTTAGGGACTCTTTAAATATAAGACCTGAGAATGGGAAACAAACAAATAAATAAATAAAATGACACGGCTGCTCCTGGTATGGCCGAGGAGGTTGAATCATAGCTATGAGCGAGAGCATAGCCAGAGGCAGAGACATCTGGGAAAGTCCAGAAGGAACAGGGCCAGACTGAAACATATAAGAAAGAGCAGCTGGAGGAAGTGCAGTCCAACTCCTGGGCTAAAGAATTCAGGGTAGGGGCTGGGACATGTCAGCCAGGAGGACTCCAAACCAGTGGGACTGAGGGATGCTAATGCTTTGATATGTTAACAGCGAGCCCTTTGTCCCAGGCTTGAGAGGTAACAACCTGAAGTGGCTAGCCTTCTGTCACCCTCCAGTAGCCATTACTAGGTCGGGCATTCTTTCTTTTCTCCCCTAACCCTTAAGTATATTTACTAAAAGTTCTCAGTCGCAAGTCATTACACCTGAATTTGATTTCTTCAGCAACTATTCCCCAGTCCTCTCAGAAACAACCCACCTTTATGCTTTTCACACTTCTTATCTTTTTAGCAACTTGTGGCAGAATTTTATTATGAAGCAGTAAGTGAACTCTAGAATAACCTGAATAATCCTAGAACTATCCCAATATGTATCTAATAACTTCTTTTTTTAAAGTACTGCTTAAAACATGAAGCAAACTGGTTCTCAAGTCCAATGATAAATTTATGTTTGTTGCAATGACGTATTTTTATCTTAACTTGGTGAGCCCTTTCATCTACTCCACAATGAAAATGTGTGATTAATACTTAATACTTTAAAAAAATGAATTTGAGTTTTCACAGTAACTCATCATCTTGGAGATGACTCAACTAATTTCATAACCACATAAAAAAAGATAAAAATAGCACACGAAGCATGAAAGATAACCTTCACCTTATACATCTGCAGCATATTGGAGACTGACATACAGAATAACCCAGTCCTTCATGAAATGCCATTGGCTCCCTATGATAACTCGGTCCATGTGTATACCCTCAAATGACAAACTAAGAAACATAAAAATTCACTGGTGCATTTCCATCTACAAATCAAACATTGTAACAAAGATGCTGAAAAAGCTGTTATCATCTTCACATTCAAGCAACAAGAAAAATCCTAACCACTGAACATGAAACATAATTTGATCCAGCCTACAACTGATCCTTGGAGGATAACTCCAGCCGTATGGGGTGATGAAAGGTTCTTAATTACCAAAGATACATGCTGTGGGCTTATCAGCACTTTCGGCCACTGACGTTGATAAAAGTTGACATATTAGTACATGAGGAATTGCTGTGGTACAAGGAAAGAAGTTGTTATTTGACAGTTGATAGCAGACCAGGAAATACATAGGAGGCAATGCACAAAATAAGAATTTGGGTCAGTGGTGTTCTGAGTTAGCAGTGGAGACATGAAAGGCAGCCTTTTGGCATCTAAAATTATTTCATAAACATTAATTTCTAATTTGCATGTATATGATACACATCAGTAAATGACATCAGGACAACACAAATAAGTACATTTTTAACATTGATGCCTTTCAGTAAGAAAATCTGGTTTACACTATAAAAATACTGGCTGTGTGCCAGACACAGTCCAAAATGCTTTGTATGCAGCGACTTATTTCTTCCTTGCTATAACGCTGTCAGATAGGAGATAACTTTGTCCTCATCTTATGGGTGAGTAATTACATCATAGAGAAAACTAAGTGATTTTCTCATTATCCAAAATCTGGGAAGGTAGCGTAGATGGACGTCACATAATCGTGTCTTGGTATTCATATTAGAATGAAGCTATAGGAAAGAGAGTGGTAATATGTAGTTCTCTCTTAATTTAAACTAATTTCAGAATCAGTTCAAAGGGATGTATTAAGTAAGGTCTGGTCCAGTTTAGATTCTAGAAAGGAACCACAATAGATGGGGCATAAATGCCTTCTTGAAAGTCATACTGTTGGGGGCTGGAGAGATGGCTCAGCGGTTAAGAGCACTGACTGCTCTTCCAGAGGACCAGGGTTCAACCTAGCACCCACATGGCAGCTCACAACTGTCTCTGACTCCAGTTCTACAGGATCCAACACCCTCAAGCACACATATATGAAGGCAAAAGCACCAGTGCATATAAAATAAATAAATTTTTTAAAAAAGGAAGTCATACTGTTGTTAAAGAATAAACATAGATGTTTGTTTTGTCTTTATTTGTTTTGTGTGTATGCTATATTTTTATAGTAATTTTTATTTTTGAAATTATAACTACATAGTTTGTCCCTTTCCCTTTCTTCCCTCTAACTCTTTCCATGCGATTTCCCCTTGCTCTGTCTCAAATTTAATTGTTCTACACACACATACACACTCACACACACTTAAATATAACCTGCTCAGTATATAATGTTATCTCTATGTGCAGGAACTCAGGGCTGACCACTTGGTATTAGACAGCTAGTTGTGGGGCTCTTCATTGTGGAAGACCA
>JAQHUG010000054.1:7155556-7190498 GCA_028555095.1 Dicrostonyx torquatus | reverse complement strand
TTAACAATAAAAAAATTAATTAATTAATTAATTAAAAAAAGAAGTTTAAAATTAAAAAAAAAATTCCAGTTTTCTCTAAAAACTGAAAACTCTACTCCCTACAATACAACTCCTACAGCCATGACTCAGGAACCACTCCAGAAGAGGGTGCAGGGGAAAGAGAGGAAGAAGAGAGGGGGAAAAAAGTGGGTATAGATAAGACTTGGGAATGGGAGGGGCTAGCTGGCAAAAAGGAAGCCAGCGGGAATAGGAGGAGGAGGAGAGGGTAAGGGGGTAGAGCAGATCACAACAGATACTTTTCAGGTGTAAAACTGTCAAAAGTAAAACACATACACATATTATTTAGGGGCACTGAAATGGCTCCATATATGATGACCTGAGTTCAATTTCCAGAACCCTCATAGTGGAAATAGAAGCTCTGACATTACATGAGTTCGTGCACACACACACACACACACACATGCACACACACACATACTGAAAGCCAAATAAATGTGAAATATACGTTACAAAACATTTTTTTAACAAAATGTTTGTGTACATATAAGGCTCCTATGGGCGCCTGCACATGCTCTGTAGTTCCGCACCATAATGAGGAAACTCTCTTCCCCTTCAGGAACAAACAAATTTACCAGAGTTCTAAACAGTGTTCTTCAGTTTCTAGGATAATATTGTTTATGGTGCACATGGTGTGAATGGCTTATTCTCTACAATTATGCACGTATCCTTCATGCACGTGACAGCAACAGTTAAAATGTGAACAGAAACAGTGGTGGATCCTGGGAAGAAGTCATCAGCCCCTAAGGGAGCCTCAGCAAGTGCCTCCCAAGCCTGTAATGTCTACATGTTACGAGTCCATGCTCAGTCCCAACATAAGGCTTAAATTGGTCACAAAGTCAGGTAACCCTTTATTTTCCAGTACTAAAGGTCGAGCCCATGGCCGTATACCTGCTATACAAACCTTTACCACTGAGCTACCTCCCAATCTATTTAACTCCTATACTTCAGAGGCTTGCCTAGAATCTCTATCAGCTATAAATCCACTAGTTAATTCTGCGATATTCAGCGAAATAGGAACTGTGTCCCCTGATTGAGCACTGAGGCAGCTTCCTAATAAAAGACTAGGGTCAACGAACCTAGAAATTCTAATAAATTACTTGCGGTAAGCATTCCAGTACAAATCATAGGCCAAAAGCACAATAAAGGAGGAATTCTGTAAAAGTTTATTAGCTTTACTACTTCCTATTAGGAATCTGAATTTTCAGAAAGATTGTATTCCTTCAGAATACATTTGCTGTATTTAAAACCTTGCCACTCATTATTCATTTAGTGACCATTGGTAAATAGTAATAATCATCAGTTCATATAGGTATCCTTTAAAATTCAAGTTGTACTTTCCCCTGGGATAATTATCAGTGCATAAAATGCACAGCATGGCAATATTTTTAAGTACAGCAATCTCTAATCCACTGTAATTTCTTTAAATTTCTCATCGTATGTATGTATGATGGGGCGTGTGTGCATGGTGTGCTTGAAAGTCAGGGGAGCACTTCCCACTTTTATGTGGGCTCCGGGGTTTGAACTCGGATTGTCAGGCCTGTGCTTGTGCGATGAAAACCTTTACCTGCCGAGCCATCTAATCTGCTTTTGTTTAAAGAATGTAATGGACAAACTAGCCTGTTACATTTCTCAAAGACGGCTGACACATGAGTGGCCCTACTGGAAGTATATTTTTCTAAGATGGTTCAGAGACCTAGAGAGACTCTATGGTCTTATCATTACCTAACCTGAAATCTTAGAGCTCAGAAGGCTTATATGATATCTCACAATAACTATATTAGTGCTACTATTAAACTGATTTCATATGAGAAAATTGTGACACAGAGAAGCTAAATGATTTCTACAGCCCATAACTATAGCTGTCACGTAGTCACTTAGCATCCAGTCCAAGCTCTTTCACCACTTCCATCCATTACTCCGTAGCCATGGGACTCACAACAGACACTCTTCTTGTGGTATTCTCCCAAATTTCTAACTTGTGGGGGAAATCTCCTAATGCTTGAATTTCTGAGTCTAAAAAGGGAGGCTGTTTATTGTGTTCCAGTATCAGATACAAGATCCAGCCAAGTAATTTGATACACAGCACAGTTGAGTTCACCACTCAGTACAGCCTTAAGACTGCATCTCTTAACTACAATAACAGTAAGCTTTGGAACTTGCCTTGCTCTTTGTAGAAAAAATTTAACCAGAAAAATTAAAACAAAAACTGGCTTTTATAAAGAATTTGGGAGGTCGGGCAGTGGTGGCGCACGCCTTTAATCCTAGCACTCAGGAGGCAGAGGCAGGTGGATCTTTGTGAGTTCGAGACCAGCCTGGTCTACAAGAGCTAGTTTCAGGACAGGCTCCAAAGCCACAGAGAAATCCTGTCTCGAAAAACCAAAATAATAATAATAATAATAATAATAATAATAATAATAAAGAATTTGGGATTTGTGACTAATTAAACTCAATCAAGAAAAGTACTATTTGCCCCACAAAGTCAAAAGTTACATGTGACATGATGTTGGAGAGCCTGCTGCAAAGGTGCTCGGGCATCTCAGTTCCTCTGGATCTTGAGCAATGTGCTTTAAATCTCTGGATTTCAGTCTCCTCCTTTGACAATCAGTGGCTACAACTGTAGAAGAATTAGAAACAAACACAGAGGACCTCCTCTTCTTCCTAAAAAGCATGTGCTCATGCCACAGGTCTTGCAAAGAACCAGTCTCTCTTGATTCATTTTCCTTTTACAGTTTTGGTATTGCGGATGAGAAATAATAACTACTTGGATGGTGGTGGATATGGAGAGTGAGCAGAGAGTAAAAGCCTCCTGCTCATGGCATAGGGACAATCACAGAAGAGAGGACAGAAGGGTACTAAGAATCAGAGGACTGTGAGGATGAAAACAGGACAGTGTCTTCTGGACATGACAGCTCACTGTGAACTCAGCAGGTGTGACTGTCAGCACAAGACCTGCATAAGGTCCAGTCAGTCAAGCATTCCGGCATGAAAGGGGAGGGGCTCATAAGGCCTAACCCTTAGCTAAGCGGCTATGGACAGCTGATGGAGAGGCAGTTGTCTTTACGGGTGTAGTCCCTGATAGGTTGACAGTCTCCAGTGGATGATCCCACAGCTACGCATAAATTGTCAGTACTCATTGGATTCTGTAGGTTATTATAAAGTGGGGGGGACATGATTTGGGGAAGGGGACAGGGGAATACCCGGGAGAAATTGGAAGGGTCAATTATTGAGAGTTTTTTTTCACTGTGTCTTAAGGACATGGAATGAATGGAGCTCCTTTGTGGTGAGCAGGGTGAACAAAGTAGATATTGAGAGGCTGCAAGGGACAAAAATATCTCGTATAAACATTTATGCTGACATTACAAACACAGTACACAGCATCTTTCCAGTAAAACCTACTCATGACTACTCCCACACACTGGGACACAACTCATGACTACTCCCACACACCTTAGCAGTCAACACTTTGAACAAAGGAGGGGGTCTGGCCACCCCAATCACAATCCAAAATAACTATGATACATTATATGATAATCATCACCAAACAGTAAGCACTCATGGCTTGTCACCAAGAAACATCCAAGGATTTGTACAGCTCCATGGAGAATTTCCACTTCAAAGCTGGAGAGAAGTCTCAGGAACAAGAGAGATATTTAAACAACAGCAGAAGAAAGTCAAGGCCACACCATTTCCCCACTCCCTCTGTTCCCTGAGTTGATCAATGTGTCCAAGATGGGTAAAGGCAAATGATGGCCACATGAATCTCTAGCCTTGCCTCTGAGTAAGAGCACTCATCTGCTGCCAATCCCCTACTTGTAAAAATAGTGATTATGTGGTATGATGAGGTTAAACATGCTGCTGGCTTGACCAGACTCCCCTAACACTTCTTGCCCCTTTGCTTTTGGCTCATCTAGCCCTTAGTTTTGGCCACATCAGAGCTTTGGTCTGGCTGCTCACACTCAGAGCATAATCCTGAAAGAAGGAGAGAACAATCAAAGAAAGAGATGGTCAAAGCAAGATCATTCTGGTTGTGCAGCCCCAGTTCAACATTCTGTGGACAACTGAAGGGCCCTTTGAGTTTAAATGCAATTTCAAATTAGAACTTGATTTGAAAAAATAATTTATCGTGGAAATATGCAAATATCCAGACGAATAAGTATGAAGTTGTCTTTAGCTCACATAATTCATAATATTGTTTCCCCAGATACAAACCATTTCCCCAACTTTTGCTCTAGGGATCTCACTTGGCTTGAGAGAAAACTGCCATTCCATGTTGATGAGTTTCTAAGTTACCCACCAATTCCAAACAATGACCTCACAAGTTACTAATTACACGACTCGGCACACACTCCTTTACCTAGGCTGCCTTCCTTCGGGAAGACTTCTTACATGTTCTTTAAGACATATTCAAGTGTCTACTCTCAAGGCAGCTGACTCCTTTGCCTTGTGATTTTCAGTTAGCTCTTACCCTACACCATCCTACGACTCCTAGTTTTTATGTCTGCTTCCCTCACTAGAAAACTGGGGTCTCAGGGTCAATGACCATCTCTTAGTTATTTTTGTAATCCTTGTGCTTTGGACATAATCAGTACTCAGTAAATTCTGTTGAATATATAAAGAAATAAACAAATGATTCTGCATCTACATTAATGTTCTAGTGGATTTCTTGAGAAAGAATTTGGAAAGAGTTGTACAACCAACACAGTGTTGCAAGCATGAAATGTAGAGCCCAGATTTAGGTCAGGCACTGGAAACTCAAACTCAGCTCTACCAATTGCAAGTCTCTTTCCAACCGCCAAGAGAATACTCAGCTGGGTTATGTGTTCTTACAGCTCACCAATGAAGAATCCATGAAACCTGGAGGGAAATCCCAGGGACCACAAGAAGCTGAGTGGTGCTGCAGACTGAATAGATGATGTGTGTGTCCCAGCAGTTAAAGCAGGAGCCCACATCTGAGTGTATATTCTTGACACAATAGTGCAATGACCACTAACTGTTCAATCAGAAGGCAAGCAAATGACAAGAAGGGGAAAATATGAACAGTCGTGCATTCTCTATCTCCCCACAGGGCTTGGCTCATTCTCTGCACACAGGAGGAGCTCATTAAATGTTGGTTCATTCCCTAGCTATTGTTCTGCCTGCCAGACCTGAGCTAACACGAAGTCCTCATTGTCCATCTCTAGTCACCCAGCGCAGAGAAATTCTCTACCTTGCTGCATGCTGAGTGCCGCATCTCAGTTGGAGCAGAGCAATTCCAATGTCGGGGAAGAAGCATGGGTAGACCCAGATTTGCAAACCTTACAAGTTCAATGACTACCACTTAGTCCAGGCTTGGAGATGGAGGCCATTCAGAATTCTCCTTTCACTCAATTGAGACCTTCCTGAATACTACACAATGCCCTAGAAGTCATTTTACTCAGAACCAGAAGCATTGCCACATTTCGGAAGAATCTTCCAAACCAAGTGTGAAATGAGGGCCCCTGAGAAAGCAAGGCATAATTTTAAGAGAAATGAAAAGACATCATCTTATTATACTTCTCATGAATGTGCAACTTTAAAGAGTGTACACTTCCTAAGCTCCTATACTGAAAATATGTTTCTAGGAATAAGTCCAGGAAGCCTACTTTGCAATATGGTGATTATACTTAATAACAATGTATTGCATTCTTTACCATGCCTAAAACTAAATGTATTTAAGTATTCTCACCATAGAAAAAGGTAAGTGTGAGCTATAATAAATGTTAATAAATATACATTGAAGATAATGTGCCATTGATGATAACAATATTACTTTATTTGTACAATTTCATGTTTATATTTATTAAAAATAATAAACTTTATAGAATCAGATTTTCTGATCCTATCTTTTTCCAAAATTTTGTATCCTGTAAACAAAAATTCTAGTTGAGAACAGTCTGGGAAAGCTTTAAGATACCAAACATTAGATAGAACTTAGGTATAAACAAGCAGCACTGGGGCTGGGGTGACCCTCGCCAGAAGTGTGGAAAGAACCAATGCCTTACTCTGTATAGAAGGAGGGACATTAATTACATCAAGTCAGACAGTCCACAAACCTGGAGCATGTGTTACACATGCTCAGTAATCCTTCAAGGAGGAATTAGTGATGTCTCATATCTGTAAAATGAAACGTGGCCCAGGTTCCAGCCACTGTTCATCTACAGACAAGTTAGCTTACAGCATAGGACTGGACACATATTCTTCTATAAAAGAGAGAGATAGAGAAAGAACTCCCAACCATACAGAGGCAAGATGGACCCTGTGAACAAAGGCCTGGGTGTGTCCTGCTTCACCGGACATGACTGGGTGGAAGAGCCAGTGCTGCCAGAGAGGTAGTGAATTCACAAGCTGCATCTCTGGTGGGACAGGCATGTGGCTCTCCAACTGCTGCTTTGTCTAGCTCTCTACTGGTTCAGAGCACACATTGGGAAGGGATGGGATTATCACTCCTGAACCCCAGAAGCCACAAGTGTTTAAGGAAGAAGACATGGAAAAGATGATCTCACTGCTAAGCACTGTATAAAGTGTGTCATGGAAACCAAGAGAATGAAGTTTCAAGGAGTTGCCGAGCAACCATCAAGTGCCAGGGGACTTTCGTCTCACGAGGATGACAAATGCCCAGTTTCTGTGAAGTAGATACATAGGAAGTCAACCCAAAACTCACCCTTACTAACATGGTCAGCGAGCAGCATCCATCCATTTGCTCTCAGACAAGACAGACAAATGCAGACGGGTGCTCTGAAGACAATGGCATGATGAGTACAAGACTGGTCCAACTACAATCCTGACGACAAGTGAGGAGGATTTGTTAATAGGACTGATCTACCACTTTGTAATTAACGAGCCTCAAGGAAACCGCCTTGTAGTTGACACTGAGACATGCCATGGTGGAGAGTCAGGCCTTTGATTGTCCTTACAACAGTAGAGGAAGGGCTCTGCTAACTCCATATTGCTTGCTGATTTGGGTCACAGAAAAATTAGAGACAGGCAAACATGTAGCATCAATCAGAAGTATGGAAAAGAATCATACATCCTTGCCTAACTTTTGATGATTATACCTTTAGCATTTCCATTCTGGGAACCAGGACTCATCTTTAGATCACAAACACTCACCCTTCACTGGTTATTGCTCCTGCTACTGCCATGCCTCATAGTCTCTCTGCAGTGCTCTATATAATCACGTTTACTTTCTTTTCATCTTTTGTTTTGTTTGAGACAGGGTTTTTCAGAAGCTTTGGAACCTGTCCTGGAACTAGCTCTTGTAGACCAGGCTGGCCTCAAATTCACAGAGATCTACCTCTTTCTGCCTAGTGCAGGGATTAAAGACCTCCACCACCACTGCCCACCTCAGCTTGACTTCCTTTCAAAGGAACTCATCCCATATCACAGGATCAGTATGGTCTATGGTGGGCCTTCCTGCTTGTTTATAAACGGCCAACATGAAGCTTCTGGCGTGCACAGAAGTCAGATAGCATGCATTTGGAGTAGTCTTGTCCACTACTTTTTCAAAAATAAAAGCAAGAAAAGAATTCTTTCCTTTTTCAAGAATTCAAGGAAGAGAATGAACGGAAATTGTCACACAGCTCTCTGCTCTTGTGTGACAATTAAGAGAGCGACAGCCCGTGAAGAAGTATGACGCAATCTGAAGCTGACAGAGGAGGTCATATTTGGGGCATTTAGCAAAGGCATTTCCTTAACAGTTCTTATAACCAAATTCCCAGGAAAATAGCTACAAAGCTATAGAAGAAAACATTGCAACAGTGAAGATTAAGGAACATAACTAAGTTAAAGGCTGAAACTAGATCCCTAACTATGAGCTGGCGCAGCAAGACTGAGAAACAAAGTTAGGACTAGTGGCTCATGCCTGTTGTCTCAGAATGAAGGTGGTAGTGGCAAGAGGAACAAGACTTTGAAGCTGTTTCCAGCCCCATAGTGAGTTGGAGAGAAGCCTGGGTTACATTAGACTATGAATCAGTCCACCCACTCTCTCCCAACCCCCTGGAAGCTCTGCAACTCAACCCAAACCTTGAAACAGCATCATATCTATGTTTTCACAAGAACCGGGTTTGAGGAAATCCTTGTTCACACATGGACATCAAAGCAAATATCCAAATATGACCCGCTGAGGATTTAAAACAAGGTAAGATGCTAAAGCTGAATAATAGTTGATTGTAAGTACACACCTCAGGTTCCTTATCCATTTGTGTGCCAATCAACATTGGGGTAGTTTCCTATTTTGGTTACAATAAAAAATAATATCAGAATGAACATGAAAGTACAGTATCTCTTCCAGGTAATAATTTCATTTCTTTCTTAAAGTTCAGTGTGTGTCCATGTCTGTGTGTGTCCGTGTCTGTGTGTGTGTATGTGTGTGTCTGTGTCTGTGTGTGTGCATGTGTGTTTTGCATATACATGTGTGCACACATACATGTTTGGGAACCAAATTCAAGTCACTAAATGTGGTGGCATGTGCCTCTACCCACTGAGACATCTCTCCAGCCTCTAATTTTCATTTTTCAGATATATATACAGGAATAGGATTGCTAAGTCTTTTGACAATTCTGATTTTGATGATATCCCATAGTCTTTACTATACTGGTTGTAGTATTTTATTTCCCTACCAACAGTATGTATATACTGATTCTAATTTCTCCACATCCAAGTCAGCACATATTATCTTTTTTTTTTATAACATCAATTGTCTTAGTTGGGGTTTCTATTGCTGTGAAAAGACACGATATCCACTTCAACTCTTATAAAGGAAAACATTTAATGGTGGTGGCTTACATTTTCAGAGGTGTAGTCCATTATCATCGTGGTGTGACATAGTGGCATATAGGCTGGAGCTGAAATATCATGATAACCAGGCAACAGGAAGTGGTCTGAGACACTGGGTGTAGCTTGAGCATATATGAGACCTCAAAGTCCATCTCTACAGTGACACACTTCCTCCACAAAGTCATACCTCCTAATAGTGCCATTCCCTTTGGGAGCCATTTTCTTTCAAACCACCACAGCAATTTATAGCATGAGATGATAGCATTCTGTGGCTTTGATTTGATTTATATTTTCTTAATTACACAAATTTATACAAAGAGGGATTAAAAAGACAACAAAAATAACCTCTCTACAGACTGTGTAACATTATCTCTCCTTGATAACACTTCAGAAGAGAAGAAAGCAATAAGAATAGAGTATCAAAGAAGATACATTCAGTTACATAAAGCCAACTGAGAAAATGCTTTTACACTCATAAATGTACTACATGTTTCCTTGATCAATAAAGTATTAAAATATACACCTCAATGACAGACATAATTGCCTACAATCCCAGCAATTGGGGAGCAAAAACAGGAGGACTGCCCTAAGTTTGAGAATAATATGGGCTACATAATGAGGAAAGAAAAGTTGAAAGAGTGGCAAAAGATTGCATCTTATGGGATTGTCTTTATGGTTAGAGAAAATGTAAATTTTAGTTGTGGTTTTAGAAAGCATAAAGTGGTGATGAATAAAACTCTATGTACATGTCTTTTCCAGTCATTTCAGAAAACTAGTAACCCAGCTCTTATCTCTACATAAAAAGACAGGAAACAGCTCAGCGGTGGTGTGCCTGATGTCAGAGAGTGATAGTACATGCCTTTAATCCCAGCACTTGGGAGGCAGAGACAAGTGGATCTCTGTGAGTCTTAGACCAGCCTGGTATCTACAGAGCAAGTTCCAGAACAGACAGAGTTGTTATATAGAGAAATCCTGTCTCAAAAGAAAGAATGAAAGTAAGAGAGAGGGAGAAGGAAGGTGGGAGGAAGGAAGGACAGGAAATAGTTAACAAGGAACAAGAAAAACCAAATGGTATTCATGGGTTGAGGCACTAGTACTATTGCCATGCAAAAACAGAAGTCACATATAGATGAATGGTGACCAAGTTCTGTCTAATTAATGACTGTGGAGGAAAAAAAGTTTTATGTATTCTCTACTAAAGTCTAAAGCAGTTTAAAGGGAAAAATAGTTATTTTTAAAGGCTAGATAAATATTTGAAAATATCATTTTGTGATCTAAGTTAAAATGCAGTTACAACAAAAATAAGTAAATGTAGGGGCTGGAGTGATGACTAAGTTGTTAAGAGCACTGGCGACTCTTCCAAATGACCCAGGTTGGATTCCCAGCACCCACGTGATCACTCACAAGAGTCCCTAAAGTTCCAGGGCACTAGATCTAAGGGCTAGTGCTAAATAAATGATTCAAATAATATAGTACAAATGGTAATTTTAAGTTAAAAATAATCAGAGTCAATATTTATAACTTATGACTAGGATTCCTACTTTGCAAATGGATATAGAAAATTTATAACTATTAGCTACTTGAAAGACAACTTAGCTGACAATACAAAAAGTAAAAGCTACACAGATCTTGTTATATAACCACATTATGTAAAAGCAATAAAATAAGTAAATATAGCCTTAAATATAAACCAAAAATTTTAACCTAGATCCTAAGACGATCAGCAGAGATGAGAGGACAAGAGAGAATAATGAGTGTGTGTGAATATGATTGAAATATACTGTGTACATGTATAAAAATACCACAGTGGAACCTATTACTATGTATAATCGATGTGAATAGAAGATATTTTAAAAGCAAGCCACTTGAAATAAAAGTAGAAATAATATCATTTTCGGTGACTCTAAGAAAAACCAAATACTTAAATATCAATCCAAGATAACAGGAACCTGATCTGTGTGCTGAAAACCATCCATTACTAAAGAAAGGGAGATTTGTGCCATGGATAGAAATCTAATTCCATAACACACTAGTTTGTAATAATAATGCTAATTTTTCCCTGCCCAGTGAACAGGGTCCAGTGGTTTGTGAGTTGCTAGAGACAGCTCTCTGGGGAGATGGTTACGTGTTATAGCTCCACATCATTCCAGGAAGAAAAGGAGATATAAAGTCTGGGTACAGTAGCTGGGACATCACCTAGTTTGCATTAAGGAGCCCACACCTATCATAATGCTCCTAGTTGGTGCAGCAAAGAAGGCTTCTAGTAGAATTCTGCACCAAGGTTAAAGCTAAAGGAAAGTCAGGCATCTGGCTCCTAGACAGATTTCAGATAAGGTCAGTCCTCCAGGCCCAGGGACATTCTCCAGATAAGTGCAGGTAGAGGCAGGAAATTTTGCTGGGGAGGGAGTAAGGGAGTCCCATGTTGCTGAGCTATTTATTGAGATAAGCTGCCAAGCCATGAGAGGCTACAACATGTACCAGTCACCATAAACCTAACAGGTTCAACACAATTTCTAACCGAGACAAGTATCTCAGCATTTATACAAAAGAAAACAATAAATAAATAAAATAGCACAGCTCTATACTAGCCAGAGCCTCATCACTGTGACAAAACACCTTTTAAAAACAACTTAAAAGGAAAACCTGATTTTGACTCCATTTTCACAGTTTCTAGCCAATGAATGCTCTCTCCATTGTTTGTCTTTCTTGGGAAAAGGGGTGAGAGTAGCAAAGTTGCCCACTCCTTAACTGCCATGAAGTAGAAAATGAGAGTAGAAGGAAGAGGCAGGGACGAGACACTATTGTGAGATATTTTTATCAAGTGAAGATATGTTGCTGTGATTGGCTTAATAAAGAGTTGAAGGCAAATAACTATGTAGGAGGTATAGGCGGAACTTCCATGAAGATAGAGGGAGTAGGAGGAGATGAGGAATAGTAGAAGAAACAGCATGGACATCACATACAAAGAAATGAGGTAACAAGACACACAACAGAATGTAGACTAAAATAAATGAGTTAATTTAAGTTTTAAGAGCTTTAAAATTAATAAGTCTCTGTGTCATTATTTGGGAGCTGGCTGTCATGGTAGAGAAAGACTCATTACTCATTACATATGGCATCCAATGTGAGGGCACATATTTCCACATAGGACCTGAAAAAGGTTTTTTAAAAAGTTCCAAAAACACAAACATGGAGCCAGACATAGCTTCCTAATCCCAAAGTCTCTCAGGTGTACAGAGACATGGCTCTTTAATGCTACCTCTGGGCTAGAGCCAGTAGCCAGCACCATATGCTAAGATTATTATTGGGTACTGGTGGCCCAATGAAAAAAAAGTCTGTCTAGAAGACACAGCATTCAAAGTCTTACCCCAGGGAGGCATCTCACTCCATAATTGCTGATGTGGGATTCCCCACTGTGTGCTGTGAATACCATTGGTTAATAAAGAAAATATTTTGGGCCTGTGATAGGGTAGAGAGGAGCTAGGTGAGGAAAACTAAACTGAATGCTGGGAGAAAGAAGGCAGAGTCAGAGAGAAGCCATGTAGCCCAACCAGAGATAGATGCTGAAACTTTACCTGGTAAGCCACAGCCTCGTGGCGATATACAGATTAATAGAGATGGGTTAAATTAATATGTAAGAGCTAGCCAAAAAGAAGCTAGAGCTAATGGGCCAAGCAATAAATTAATAAATACAGTTTCTTTGCGGTTATTTTGGAGCTGAGCAGCCAGGAGCAAACAAGCGACCTCCTTACAACAATCTGTCACTTTTCTAGTCAATTCAATCACAAATTCATCAACCAATATATCATTTGATACAGTCAGTCGCTTTCTGAAATTGCCAAGAAGTTGGTATCAAGCCTTTAATGCATGGGCTTATGGGGGATACTGTATGATGTCAAACCATAACAAACCCCAAGCACTTGGAACTAAAAAAAATAAATCTGAGGAATCACATTATCTGATGTTAAGACTATATATCCACATCAATTACAATAATTAGCTAACCAAGGGAGGGACCTATGATATGATGAATTGTTAGTCAGCATAGGCCAAGCAGAGGCTATAAGGTGCTTAGCACATCATAGCTTGTATCTAATCTCTCTTAAGCCTGCCATAAAAGACTATACACTAGGAAAACATAGGTAAAACATGGGCAAAACTAAGCTGCCTCCACACACATCTATACATCTCCACACACTTCCACATATCAACACACACCTCCACATACCTACAAGACTTAAACAGCTCTCCACACCTCTATGCAGCCTCCACATACCTACAAGAATTAAACAGCTCTCCACACCTCTATGCAGCCTCCACACCTCTAACACCTTCTCAGGCTTCCACACACTTACAATAAAACAGCAACACTTATAAATAAAAAGAACAGAACACATGAAAGCTGCTAAGCCAGAAAATTGGGGAATGAAGGAGTATGTTTTATGCCTCAGTGCTCCAGTGTCAGGGAGACTAATATAGAGTGAGTCTGGGACAAAAGTCACTCATATGTGGCCAAAAATACGGATTTCTATTTTAAATTAGATCTGAAGATTTTAGATGAGTTTCAAACCAAATGGACAGAACAATGGTGCTTTCCTCTGACGGTACAACTCTGCAGCATGAGATGTCATGGGCCAGATGCTTTCCTCTGATGGTACAACTCTGCAGAACGAGATGTCATGAGCAGGATGCTTTCCTCTGATGGTACAACTCTGCAGCACGAGATGTGAGCAGGATGCTTTTCTCTGATGGTACAACTCTGCAGAATGAGATGTCGTGAGCAGGATGCTCTCCTCTGACGGTACAACTCAGCAGCACGAGACTTCATGGGCAGAAGACCACCTTGAATCATCTCTCTCTTCACTGAAAGTGGAGAAGTTATGGGGTAACTTAATCCAAGTGTTGAACTTAGTGTTGGGAAGAAGCTCAGAAATGGTGGGGATTGGGGTAGAGAAAGGATTTTCTAGTAGAGTAGATGCAGCCTTCGTGGATGGGTCCAGCCAAAGCAGGAGTGTGACAAAACTGACTCTTTAGCTTTGGGCTCTTTACTCATTTTGGTTTAATGCCCCCCAACTATAGAAACTCAATTTCCAAAGAAGTGTCCCTTCGGCCTTCCAGGCAAGGCAGACACTATTTTCAAAAGGGTTGTTCTGCTGCTCTGAAAATTGTGGGAAGCCATTATCAACTTTGGCATTTGCTCATTTTGAAAGTTCAAGCAGTAGGAAGTATTTGTGTCTCCCTAAAAAGCCATTTATTTATGGGCGCTAACTCAATTTAATCAAGTGACCCTACACTGAAGCACATTGTCATGGCCACAATGAGACAGATGGGTTTCCAGAGAATGTCACTTGTTTACAGGCTTCTATCCCAGACTGTCGGCTCAGCTGTGGAAAGTATGATGAAAATTCAAGAGTTGTGAAGATATATTTGGGTTTCCTCCTAGACAGCTGCAGACATCTGTGCTTATAAAACAAGTCTCACAGGCCCTCCCTCTAGAGACAGACACCTCTGAGTTCTCTCTAGAAATGCTACGGCTGCCTCTCTTTAAGTGAAGCATTTGCAAAGGAATCTAGAGTGGCAGAAATACAATAGTATAAAAATACCCATGGCAAACAGTGGGAATGTATTTGTAATCAATCATGGTTTTTAGAAATCAAAACCTATTACTCCCAGTGCCTGTTTCCAGTGCCTCTGCAGCTACCAATAAACAAGGAAGATCATTCTGGGGAGAGTAACAAATATTATAACACAGAATTTTAATCTGTGGTCCCTGGGAGACCCTTGCCAAAATGAAGAAAATAATTCTCTCTTGCTGTTGTTTAAAACTGTTGGAGTAAAAAGACTTTAATATAAAAACATACCAAGACTTTACTACTTAGATAAAGAATGGTAGCACACTTGGCAAGCTATTTTTAGAGCAATTAGCAGCCTGGGTATTTGGATTGGAATGCGGCTTCACTGCCCATCCACTTCTGGCATGATTTTGACAAGTTATTGATTCACGATGCATTGTTTCTATTCTGTGTAAAATAAGAATAACAATCATACCTAACACAAAGAGCTGACAGAGATTGACAATGCTAACCACTGATGTGATCAGACGACGGTATGATGACGACGACGACGATGATGATGATGATGATGATGATGATGCAAGACTAAAAGAGAAAGGGAGGAGCAGAGAGATAGACAAGTGGTTAAGAGCAATTTTATCTCTTCCAGAGGAGCTGGATTCAATTCTCAGCACCCACATGGAGGCTCTTAGGGGATCTGATATTCTCTTCTGACTTCCACAAGCACCAGGCATTCATGTTGGACACAGACATACACGCAAAATACTCACACACATAAATTTAAAAAATAAAATAAAATAAATAAAATAAATAAAAAACAAGGAAAGCAGAAAACAAGGGAGGGAGGAAAGAAGGGAGGCAGGGAGGGAAACAGGGAGACAGGGAGGGAAGTGTGTAAAGAGCAAGAAAGGGGTTTGAGGATAGTCCACTCATCAGTTCATTTTCAGCACCTAACTTGAAACTAAAGTCATCAGTAAGTAGTAGCACCTACCCAAAGACCCTAACAACTCTCTACGACCTCTTTCTTTTTTTATTGATTTTTATTGAGCTCTACATTATTCTCTGCTCCCCTCACTGCCTCTTCCCTCCCCTTCACCCCTCTCCCAAGATCCCCATGCTCCCAATATACTCAGGAGATTTTGTCTTTTTCTACTTCCCATGTAGATTAGATCTATGTATGTCTCTCTTAGGGTCCTCATTGTTGTCTAGGTTCTCTGGGATTGTGATTTGTGGGCTGATTTTCTTTGCTTTGTGTTTAAAAACCACTTACGAGTGAGTACATGTGATAGTTGTCTTTTGGGGTGTGGGTTACCTCACTCAAAATGATGTTTTCTAGGTCCTATACCTAGAAATAATGACATCTTGACTTTTGAAGGCAAATGGATGGATCTATGACCTCTTTTAAAAGCATTAAGAACAAAGTAGATTTCTGCTATTATTGAGTAGAGAATTCGTTTGAAAAGGCTATCTATTCCCTGCAACATTATTTTGTCACAGTGGCCAAAGCTCACTGTAAAACAAACTTAATAGGTCCCCAATCACACAGGATAGATCAAAGTCCCCGAGTATGATAGATGGTTGATATCTAGCCTGTGAACCAAAGAATTGAAATCCAATATGTGCCACTATAAAAACCTGCTACCCAATACAAAAATTAGTCAATAAACTATCAATAACTATCCACTCTGTTCTTAAATCCTTTTCTTCCGTCTTGAATGGAATCATAAAATTAAAATCATTTTCATTCAACACTCAACAAAATAAAGCAATTTACAGCCCTAAAACCAAGTGACTCTTAAAAGAATTCTTATTCTGTGAACCCCTTTTAGAAACTGCAAGAGCTGTCAACACGGCTTTCTTGCCAAGAAAAACTTCAGCTGAAAGAGAACTCTGGTATTCTCTAGGAAGATGGAGCACCTGTGATGCTTGGCAACCCAAGTTCTGTAGGCTTGGTGAAGAGAGACGTATCCAGAGACACTGGAATGCTTTACAACGTAGGTTGTCCTATGCTGGCATTAAAGACCTGGCCAACAACCATCAGAGAATCTTTTCCGATTCTGTGACTGTTCAAATTCATCTCAGCCTTGAGTTGCCACCTTTTTGAGAGATTTATAAAATAAAATAAAAATGGAGAAAACAGAGCAAGTGCTTATATTTTTTCTAGTATATGGATACACACTAGCATTCCAGGAGACACGTCAATGTACTTGACTCAACTCCAGAGGAAAAGAGAAAAACAAAGGTTCACTCAGAATAATTTGAAAGGGTGATATTCATTCATCGCTGGCTTAGTTGGCCAATGATTTTGGCCATGCATATGAGAGGCAAACCTGATCCAAACACAGAAATATCAGGAGTGGCTTTTGGCCAACATGCCAAAGTAGTTTTTTCCCGAGGAGCTGCTAAGATCGACAAATCATACGTGATAGTCCTTCAGGCATCCCTAACAAGAGTCAGAAAACACATTGACCCTGATGATGATCTCCTCAGCTTCTTGGACCATAAGAGTGAAATGGGTGTTTGAATCCCTCCTCGCTGTCATGTCATCAGTGATGCAGAGATTATCAAAGATGTCCACATTGCCTTGAGGGAAATGGGACCATCAAGAGTAAGGGATAAGCAGCCTCATCCAGTCCTCATGTGCCAACATCAGCATATTGTAACTTGGAAAGTAGCATTTAGTAGTTTGTTTTTATATGTGTACGTAAGTCCAGCCATTCAAAAATCTTGCCTTCAAACAAAACCAAATATTCATATTCAGTTTGAAGTCAGAGTTTTCCATGTTGCTAAGTTAAAGTTCATTTCAAAACATTGCCACTCTTATTTTAAAAATATACAACTGGGCCTGATATGGTAGTGCAGCACTCAAGAGGCAGAGACAGGCAAATCGCTGTGAGTTCAAGGACAGCCTGGTCTGAGTGATCTCCAGACTAGCCAACGCAATACAGTTAGACTCTCAAAAAACGGCAAAAAGAAGGGGGGTAATGAAAATATACTGCCAGAAGATGCTTTATTTTCTCTTAATTTATATAATTTAGCACAATTTCTGCATATTTTTACCTAGTTACTGATGTTTAAATGCTGCTTCCTGATCCAAGAAAAATATACTTGAACATAAATTCACACTATTGAATTGCTGTGAAACTTGACTTTCTCCTCAAATAATTTTTATAAAATCTTGTATCTTCTTATCTTTATCTAGAATTTTTACCTAGCATCAAAACTGATCATTGAAATTTCCTAGGATACTGTGCTTGCTAATGTGTTGGTGAAGACTGCTCGCTAATTTCCCGGCCACCCAGACCCGAAATAACCACACAGAAACTATATTAACTGCAATACTATTTGACCAATAGCTTAAGCGCTAGCTCTTATATCTTAACCCATTTTGATTCATCTGTGTATTGCCACAATGCTGTGGCTTACTGGGTAAAGTTCTGGGTGTCTGTCTCCTCTAGCGGCTACATGGCATCTCCCTGACTCCACCTACTTTCTCCCTCTATCTCTGCTTAAATTCCTGCCCTTCTCTATTCTGCCCTGTGATAAGCCCAAGAGGCTTCTTTATTCATTAACCAATAACATACAGAGGGGAATCCTACAACACTAAGGAGCCCTGGTAGTTGGGACATGCAATTTTTTCTCTTTGTCATTGTGTAGCATGTTTTGCCTGAATGTGATCACATGTCTGTTTGGTGTCCACAGGGGCCAATAGAGGGTATAACTAAGATTACTGACAGTTGTGAGACACCAGGTGGGTGCTGAGAATCAAACCCAGGTCTACTGGAAGAGTTGTCATTGCTCTTAACTGCTAACCCATCTGTCCTCTTTTTTGTTGTTGATGGTGGTGGTCATTTTGGTTTTGGTTTATGGTGTCTATTTTTGCTTTTATTCTCTGACACAGTCTTCTCTGTGTAGCCATGACTGTCCTGAAACTCTCTAGATAGACCAGGCTGGCATCATACTCAGAGATCCTTCTGCTTCCCAGGTGCTGGACTAAAAGCAGGTACCACCATGCCCAGCTGCCATGCCAACTCTTAAGGCATGCTGAATCTTCTCACTTTATTAGCTGCTGCCCTGAAGTTCAGTAATCTCCATAATACTGTCACCATGGAAGGTGTCATATAGAGAGTACATTAATGCTTGTGCCCTTAGCTAATACAGTTTTAACCACAATGTGTAAGCCCTTACCAGAACATCAGAATAACTAAAGTCTTATCAGAGCCCAGATTGTGTAAGAATATTTTCAAGCCACTTTTGGAGATTCAAAAAGGGTTTTGTAAACACTTATCTAGGGAACAAGGAAGCATGAACTGACTGCATTTGTGATCTAATTAGGGTACCCCTGGATACATGTGCTTGTCTCCTGATGATGTCTACATATCCCTGGATACCCGTGACTTCTCCTGACAAGGTCTGTATATTGAACATTGATTTTATATTTTCCCTGGCTTTCCTATACTTGAGAGTAGACAACTGTAGAAAATAAACTCTAACCCACAAATGCACTGAGGAAAAATAGCCTTAGGAAAAAAACTATCATTTTGTAACAGCTGATGAAATATTTTAGCAAAGAAAAGATCACCAGTGGATACAACCATTAGACGAAAGTGACCGTGAGGAAAGTCTAACAGAGGGATTAGACTGCCACTACCTGTCACACTGGTCAAGCTTAGTACACAAAGGTGAGATGTTGAACTACAATCCTGTGTGTTCAAAAATTGCATACGTAAAAATAGGCCATGCAGAGAATTGATGTGTCTCCTGGTTAGTAGCGGTTGTCAACTTTAGAGGATTGGCAGCTGTAATGGAAACAAATCTCTGAGCATTTCTACGAGGGGGTTACTACGCGAGGTTAATTGAAATCAGATGTGCCCTAACAGCGGCCATCACCATTCCTCGGGCTGAAGTTTAAGACTGGGTGAAAAGGAAAAGCAGCATCCGTCGCTCTCTGCCATCTGACTATGACCAGCTACCTCAGGCTCCTGCTATCATGCCTTCGCCATGAGGAAGGAGTATACCCTCAAACTGCAAGCCAAGCAAACCCCTCCTTTGTCAGCTGTTGGTCACAGCACACAGAAAAGTAACTAAAAAATATGCACGTCATATTCCTGTACACTAAAAATGTCCCCTTTGTCATAAAACTATCTTATTTGTTTTCATTTTTATGTACAATGGTGCTTTGCCAGTATATGTATCTGTATGAAGGTGTCAGATGCCCTGGAACTGGAGGTACAGACAGCTGTGAGCTGCCACATGGATGATAGGAATTGAAGCACGGTTCTCTGTAAGAGCTGCCAGTGCTCTTAACTGCTGAGCCATCTCGCCAGCCCCCAGATCTTAAATTATTATGAAAGAAGTTGACTTTTGATTCTAATATCAACTGTAAAGGAATTGTTTCCAGTTTCTGATAATGAGGAACCACATATTTCTCTGACCTATCAAAGTCCTGCATAGATGATGGGAGACAGCTGCAGCTAAATGAACTAGACCCTGTTATAACTGTGACCAATTCTGACAGCATTTGGCAGGTCCTCTGTGAGTGAGTAACTGTACCATGTTCTTATCTCAACAGTAAATATTGCAACAAAATAGATATTGCTGTTTCTAGTTTACAGATAAAATCTGGTTAAGAAAGACATTAATTAATTCCCTTAAGGTCACAGAGCTAAAAGAAGGCACAAAATGGATTCAAAATCATCACTCAGACTACAAAAACCATATTTTTAAATTTATATCAAGGTAGTATGTGTTGTCATAGTGCTCTATGGTAATCCATCATTTCAAGAAAGAAAATTGTGTTTGGCCTCAGGATCCTATTCCCATGTTTAAAGAATTCACTATACATTTTGGAGGGAAAATCCTGCCTCCTACTAGTGTTATTAATAATGTAGGAATTACTTTCATCGAATTCCATTGAGTTATAGTGAACACTAGTATAATATACTTGATTCAGATTTTTGGTCAGCGATCAAGAGATAAAGGAGACACGAACGTGTAAAATTCTCTGTGGCATAGTTGCAGTTCCATCAAGATGTTGCCTTGCGCTCCAGATAGCTAGATTATCAGACTAAGCCAGACCTGTCAACTGTGAGAACGCAAGCCAGCAGCCAGGGAACTCCCTGGAGAGCAGATGGGTTTCAGCAAGCAGTGGACTGCACTTCTTCCCAGACCCCACACTCTTCTCCAAAATGTTGGCAATGCTATTACTTTACTCAGAGCCATTTAACAAGTTATTTTTCCTATCACAAAGCCAGAGTGAATTTCTTGTAAATAAACATATTGGCTGATTTGTCTGGAAGAAAAAAAAATGAATTGCTAAATTTACTGCTTTGACTAATAATTTTAATAAGAAAATACAAGTGATCTCTAAATCTCTAATGGGGGTCTATATGGATTTAAACATGGTTTTTTCCCATAAAATTAGTTCTACGACTTGAGTAATACAATGCTAAATTGTAAGTTTTAAAATATTTCAATCTTTATTGAACTATTAAATAATAATAATATTAAATAAAATAAAAATAATATATTTAAATAATAAATAAAAATCTTTATAGAAACATGTTTTGTATATGGGTATAAATGTTCCAAAGTTTTGTAACACCAAATCAGTAAAATGGCAAAGAATAAGAAGATAAAATTTCAAAAAGAGAAAATATGGATCAATATAACACATACGTTCAGCAACAAGAAAGAATTCACACTTTATATAGAATTCCCATCCATTTGTGCAGCAAATACCACATGCTCTCTCAGGAGATAATGTACATCTGCATCAATGGGTGACCCTAATGTGCCATCAGCCCAGCGCTGTTCTAGAACCATGCCTAGTCCTCTCAGTAGCCAGTCATACCTTCCCCTCTCATGCAGTTCTCTATCGCTCGAAAATGTGTTGAAGAGAATCTGTGACCAGGAAAGAACTCAAAATGCAGAACATGAAAAATGAGCGCTGACAGGCAATAACTCACAGCGAGAGTGAAGAGAATAGGGACAGTCGGGTGCGTGAGCAATGGGCAGGAAACCAAACATCAGCTTCTTCCACACGTAAGTTAAAAATCAGTCACTTTCTATGGGAAACCTAGACACACGTGCTTCTTTGACAAATCTTTATAACCTGCTTGCTCAGACTCCAAAATTATTCAGAGGAAATTGCACTGTGTGACGAAGATTCAAATTTTCCCCACGGTTCCACAAAACGAACAACTGATCCCAGTATCTCCTCTGCTGCAGTAATTCATATTGCAAATAAAAGTGCTCCTTGCTCAACAATTATTACTTCTAAAATGACAAATTTATGCTTATGGGATGGTTCAGAGGCAAAGAAAGGTACCATTCTGTCCTTATGGCTGGGAGACATTGAAGAGATACTCAGACAGCTGTGAGCATAAGTGAGGACCATTAACTGCATGCCTTTGTTCTTTTATATTACATTTACTTATTTACTTACTTGTGTGTGAGAGTGTGTGTATGTGTGAATGAGAGAGAGGGAGAGAACGAGAGAGAGTGTGAGAGCATGTGTATGGAGGTCAGTGAGCAACATATATGAGTCATTTCTCTCCTCTACCGTGTGGGCTCTGAGGGTATCAAACCTTAGTCACCAGGCTTGGCAGCCGATGTCTGTACCTTCTGAGCCACATCCCTGCCCTCATTGTCTGTAATGTAACTCAGATCCTTTGACTTTTCCATTCAGAAGAAGAAGTTGGTTTTAATCTCTCCAAGGGTTCATAATGTTCTGGGCTCATCTTTAAAGATAATAATCAGAGAACAAAAGCAGAGTTAAAATGTATTGACTCTCTAGGACAATCATTTTAAAACAGTTTCAAAGATATTCGGAGACTACATAGTCAATATCATATCATTCTCCCAGTGGACTACATTACCCCTTATTAATTTGTTAAGGTTGTTACAAAAGAGCAGGAGCTCCCTTATGCTTATTAAACCTGTATGCAGCCAGATAACCTTTGAACTGAAATTAATCACCTCTGCCTCCTCTAGAGGCAGAAGGAGATGGTGAGTGGGCTTAAGGAGAGGTGAGACCCTTGAAGCCAATGTGTAAATATATGACTGACATCTGCTAGTCAGATCACTGCAGTAGCTTTTCTGTTGGTGTTCTTGACTCAGCCTTCTGGCTCATTGATGAGTCACTAATGGTTCTTGACCATTTTCTAAAGCCATTTCTTCACTTTCCACTCTATGCTCTAGCTAAGTCATTTAGACGGTGTCTGTAAAGGACTTGATTCTTACTTTCTCTACATGATTCTCAAAACACAGTTGCTATCAAGCTAAAGTGAGTTGGGTGCATGGATAATTCGTGCTCTTACATGCGTCTTCTGCTTCTATACATTAGCACTTGCTAAGATCTGGATGTTTCATCCCCTTCAAAACTCATGTGTTTCATATTCAGAACTGTGTCCTCATGATGAATCAATGCCATGATATAAGGGGTTTGTGCATCTCTTCTCTCTTCTACCATTGGAGGATCAGTGCTTTATCCCTGCAGAGGAGGTAGCCTTCAAGGTGCCTTTGTGAAAGTGGAAAGTATAAGAATCCAGCTTTTTTGGTCCTAGCTCCAAAACTGTGGGAAGACAGATTGGTGCTCTTTACAAACTGTGCCTTTAACCCCAGCACTCAGAAGGTAGAGGCAGGCGGATCTCTGTGAGTTTGAGACCAGCCTGGTCTACAACAGCTAGTTCCAGGACAAGCTCCAAAGCTACAGAGAAACCCTGTCTTGAAAACGCAAAGCAAAACAAAACAAAACTGCCCTGTCTAAGGTTCTAATAAGAGCACAGACAGCTAAGTGTTGTAAGAGGGCCGCTTGTTTGTCCCCAGCTGCTCAGCCCCAAAATAATCACACAGAAATTATATTATTTAAATCACTTCTTGGCCCATTAGCTCTAGCTTCTTATTGGCTAATTCTTACATCTTAATTTAACCCATCTCCATTAATCTGTGCATCACCATTAGTTTGTGGTCTACCAGCAATATTTTAGCATGTCTGTCTCTGGTGGCTCCACAGCTTCTCTCTGACTCCACCTCCTTTCTCCCAACCTTCAGTTTTCCCTGCCTACCTCTGTTCCCTGCACAGACCCAAGACAGTTTATTAACCAATGGTATTCACAGTATACATAGGGAAATCCCACATCACCTCCCCTTTTTTGTTTAAATAAAAAGAAAGGTTTTAACTTTAACATAGTAAAATTACATAACAAAAAATTTATCAAACAAGAATTACAGTTACAATATCTATATTTACTTTACCTTTCATCATAACTAAGGAAAACAATAACTATCAATTCTTCATCTCTATCAAAGACTTCAGAAGGATATAATATTACTTAAGTAAACAGGAGGTGCATTGTAAGCAACTTTCAAACTCAAGAATTGACAGAGACATCTTGCTGCCTAGACAGTCACTCAAAGTTCTTCTGTACCATTGAGGAATCCATCTTCAGCCTACAGGGCCATAGTATCCAGAAGACTTTTCCATAAAGCAGAAAATGTCAAAGACAGTTCCACCTATATTGGCAGTTTGTCAGTCACTTTTCTCTGTGTGATGAAGAATATCTGGCAGACTCTTTCATAAAGCAAGAACCCCGAATGATCATCTCACCATTAGGCAAGTTCAACAGTCATTTCTCTGCGGGTTCTGCATGTCCAGTTCATCAAGCAGTCCAGGCAAGAGCAGTTTCTTACCCAAATGGCTAACAAACTCCATAAGGAATCTCTTCAGTGCCCATCTTCTTCTTGAAGTAGATTGGTGCTGCCAGGAGCAGCTGTGTCTCATTGTCATGAAAACTCTTAATCTCTTAAAAAAATTTAAATGCCATATTATGTAGTCTTCAAAAGGTTTGAAGAATGCGTATACATCTGAAATACATCTCTCTACATCTAGAAAATCTAACTGACATGACTACAAGCTTGACTATTTTAGATGGCTACTAATCTATAGTTCTTAATTTCACATTACATTTTTAAATGAGCTGCACAAACACAATACCTTAATCAAGAGCAGAAATATACATATATCAAAATGACCTTAAATTTGTATCAATAAACCAAGATCCATACCAATGCAAATCTCTATAGTATATTCCCCTTTAAGTGTAAACAAACATTTATAAACAATATTTGTGAATATGGGTATAGTTCTTCTCTAAACTTTTCCTGCTGTTTATTGGGTAAAGTAATTTTTGAGGGGTGTTCACAGTGACCTTTCAGGGGATCTTGGTGTATCAAACCACATTAGTCTGGAATTAATCCACAGGTTCTCATCCTCAGTGTATACAAAAGAAAAACCTCTTTTCCTCTTTTCTATATCCTTAGACCCATATTTTGAATTCAAGATACCTTTAAAATATATGTGCTGGTTACTTAGCTCCTTCACAGTCAAAAAATTCAAAGAAAATACAATAATATACATAATCCAGACTCTCTGTGTATATTTCATTTTTACATAGCTTATTTTTATTTACTCCTTTTAATCTATGACTGTCTCTTTAAAGACTTTGTTTTATTTTTAACAATTTATTTCTTTTTATTACTCTGTATACTCTTTTTCTTCTCTCTCCCAGGCCTACATACATTTATCCAACACTGTGACCCATTTAGAGGTTTATATCTGTCTGAATCTGACTTTATTGTGTATCTGTAACTATTTTCTGACAAGGACTGCTTCTTAAAATTCTAGGCAGCTTCTAAAGCTGCAGCATTACTAGGGTATATATGACTCTTCCTGCTTGGTCCACACAGTCCAACATGGTGGAAAAGGTCCATTCACCACCTCTGCAAGCCATGCACATTGCCCCAGTTCCAAGTATGCAGCAGGTGTATGTCAAACACTCTGCTCACGACCCCATTTAAATGCTCCATGGCCAGACCCCATCAGAGTTCATAATGGCAGTAAGGCCGAGGAAGCCTCAGTTTTAAAATGGTGCAGCCTTTTTTCTGCTACCGCTGAATCAGGAAAACCTCTCTTAAAGGAGCCATGCCTCTGCTTGCTTCTAGCAAACAGAGCCCACTCAAGAAAATGCCACTACCAAACCATGCTTAACACTGTTCTTTTGTGTCTAGGATTCCTTTTTAAGCTTTCTCAGGTTTTATGTGAATTTAGTCAGCCACGTTGGTGCCAACTTGATAAGGCAGGAATTGAAAATCCCCACTCCATTCTTTATTGCTCCTTTTATATTCTGTAGTACCCAGGGCTGCTTGGGTGGAAGCCTCTGATTCCCACCTTTGCCCACAGATTCCAGGATATGTGTTAATCCCCACCAATACCACCTTGTGTAGCCTTGTGAACTGTCCAACAGAAAAACTGCATTTCAGTGGGATGTTTAATCACATTTGTTTAAAGTTCCCAGCCTGCTGCTTCAATCCTACGCAAGAAGCTTTCACCTAAGTATATTTTTGATCTGCCACTCACACCTGCTAAATCAGAACATCTTGAGATGATAAGTGCTAAAATACAAGAAACCACTGTCTTAAGAAGTTGCTTTGTTTATCTTGTGTTTCAAATACCTAGCACCAAGTAAATAATAAAAAAATACTTCCTGAAATGAGCTTAACTTCTAAACTTTTAAGCCAATAAGACCACCATTGACCTTCTGGAAAGCTGCCCCAGCTAAGTCCTATCTTAGTAACTTTTGGATTGCTGTGATAAACACTGTGTGTGACCAAGGCAACCCACAGAAAGAAGGGCTTATTTAGGGTTCCAGTTCCAGAGGGACAAGAGTCTGTCACCATTATAGTGGAGAAGTGTGACAACAGGCAGACATGGGGGCTGAGCAGCAAGCTGAGAGCGCATAAATTAAACTGCAACCAGGAAACTGAGCATAAATTCAAAATAGTGTGTGTCTCTAAGTTCTCGAAGTCTACCTCCAGCGCCACTCTTTCTCCAACAAGGTCATATCACTAAGTCTCCCCAAACAACATCACCAACTAGGGACCAATCATTCAAATGTACAAGACTATGTGGGGCACTTCTCATTCAAACCATTACAGTTTCTTAAATGTTTAAAGAAAAAGGAAAAAGACTAACCTAAACTAAAAGGTAGATAGTAAAGCTAGACTCATTTATTTGGCAAAGAAAATAGTAATTTAAATGTATTTTTTAAAAAAATAATCTTCATAATCTTCATAAGAATGTTTACAGAGTATGTCCAAGAAACATGGAGCCTCTGCCAGAGTTAGTAAAACTTTGTTTTCTTTTCAAAACATTTGTCTCAAAACCATAAATTTATCTGAGAATCATTAAGATACTGGCTGAAAACACCCCTCACTGAGACTCAGGAGGGTACTGTTGCAATTGTGGCTTTCTCTTTAATACAAGAAGCTGTGGGCCTCGGCTATAGATAGACCTTGAACATCTTGAGAATACATGTGATTCTCTGACTTTTTATCTCCCAACAGCATCGCTTCTATCAAAAATAGCATTATTAAATGAAGAGAATTAATTAATCCTCCTCAGGCTGAGTCATCACTGCCAAGTTTTTTGACTGTGCCTCTCAAAGGAGCTTAAAGGGATTGGAAGAAATCAAAGCATTGTCTGGAGCAGAGAACACAGGCAATCCAAGCCCTGGGACTGTATAAAGTAAGGAACAGTAGGCGGGAACCTGATATTTGGTGACTGTTTCTGGAATTTTGTTTGATTACAGTTTACACACATACACACACACACACACAGAGAGAGAGAGAGAGAGAGAGAGAGAGAGAGAGAGAGAGAATACACACAGAGAGAACATCCTGAACAATTCTTAACTGATGACATTCCAATAGTGTAAATCCATATTTGATAGATCTCTTTGTAAAAGAGAAAACTGAGGAAGAAGGGAAAGGCGTCTCGTAGCCATGACTTATAAAGTCAGCCAAACTCCTATCTCTTTTTGGTAAGAACTCCTCTTTCTTCCATTAGAATTGAAGAAAGCTCACAAGTGTCTGCAGTTGCAATACAATATCTGAACTACAAAAGTAGCGCAGAATCTCTATGTTATCTTTCCTCTGTCTTTCTTATCCATCAACTAAAGAGTATAGTTATGCAAATTTTCAGTAACATAGAGAGAGAACAAGAGTTTTGAAAAGGGAAGAGATGCAGCCTCACAAATTTTCTCTAAAGCACCTAAAGACAAAGAAATAAAGCACTAGTTAACACTTCCAGAGAAAGAAGCCTCCAGAAGTTTCTGCATTGTGTGCTGTGTACCTTCCACAGATAAATAAAAATACAAAGGTTTCTGCCTACCTATCTGAATTTCTCAATCGCCAAATGTGAACAACAGTATCCACGGCAGGGATGTAACAGGAAGTCCCACATACTTGACAGATGTTTATAATGAAACAACCAAAGTTGAGTCTGTGAGGCAAATGTAGAAATTCCCAACAGAAGTAAGCTACAGCTCTTGTAAAGGCATGGAAACAGAAGGAAGGGGTGAGGTGCCAAGCGCAGGAGCCAAGTGGTGCGGTAGCAAGAGGTAGTTCTATGCCTTAGCTACCCAAAGGACACCAGCCGAGGCAATGAAGGCGGGGCAATGAAGGGAAGGATAGCACTGATAAAGTGAACTGCAATGTCCAATGGCAGGCTCTCTCTCTAATCCAAGCAAACGAGAAAGTTAGACCCCGGGATTTCGTCCTCCACCTCCCCAACAAACCTGCTCCAAGCCCAACCAGTCCCATTCCCCAGCGAACTCCACAGTCATAATGAGTGGAGGCCAGATCAGAAAATAGATCCAAAAGCAAGAAGACAAATGCCCAGCTCACTTAGCATCTGTTCACAATGTTCTTTAAGACATTAAAATGCGATAGACCTGTAACTGTTTCGCTTATCAAGCTTAGTGAATAGTAAAAGTTCCTACAAATAAACTATCCCTACCAACTAGCCAACAAATACCATTCCAAAACCTTCTTACAGCATAGTCATGGAAAAGCACGTGGAAGCAGGTCTTAACACAGCCTCAGTACTTTCTGGAGTCCAGAAGTTTGAAACAGACAGAGAGCATGTGCAATTGGGAGGGAACAGTCGCCGTAGAAATGGGGAAGCTATTGGAAGATGGGGGTGGAGCTGATCAAGATGCATTATATGTATGAGATTCTCAGGCTTAAAAAGCTGTATTGAATTGAAACATTCTAAATATTAAGTTGTGGTGGTTTGAATAAGAATGGCCCCTATTGGCTTAGTCACCCGAGAATGATACTGTTTTGAGATGGATTAAAAGTGTGGCTTTGTTGGTTAGGTATGGCCTTGTTGTAGGAAGTGTGTCACTGGGGTTGGATTTTGAGGTTTCACATATCTACACCAGGCCCAATTTCTCCCGTGGCCCGTATATCAGGGTGTAGTTCTCGGCCATTGCTACAGCACGTGGGTGTCACCATACTCTCACCGTGACGATAATGGGCGAACCCTCTGAAAGTGTAAGCAGGTCCCCAAAGAAGTGATTCCATTTTATGAGTTCCCTTGGTCATGGTGTCACTTCACAGCAGTACAATGACTAAGACATAAGTCAAAGACTAATTAGTCATCTAACATAAATCACCCATGATGGCCATACCTATTTCTTATATAAATCCTAACATTTTCATTCAACCTATAGTGTATGCCTCCTCTCCTGTTCACCAAAAACATACACTCAGGGATATGAACCTGCAAGGGTAAGTCAACATTAGAAATGGTTAGTATCTTATTTCTACATTAAACTCACTAGAAACCCCATTGCACTGTGTTTTGTCTTCAACAAAGTCCTACGAAGTGAGGCAGTGAGGTTAATGAAAACATTTGGCCATATACGCCTGGGTAACCTGCTCAAGATCCTACAGCTAACAGACTGTGTAAGCGTATTTTCAGTCTGGTCAAGTCCATGCTTGACCAAAAGAACAAAACCAATATTGAAGATCTAGGAATTAGTCATGGCAATGACTCAGAGCTGAGTAAAATACATTTGGTAAGGACAGGTAGAGAGCATTCCAGGGGCAGACTCAAAGTGACCTCTCCCCGACCAGGAAAAGGTCAAGAGCTAATTCCAGGAGTTAGCTTCACCTTTGCTCCAGGGCTATATTGGGTTTTAGGAATGCAAATATAAAGGTATGCACCTGCCTAGCAAGAACATAGAGGCCAGTAAGCACTCTGAGTGAAGAACACTGGTGACTATGCTATATACATAACGTGTAAATAACAAAAGTGTTCCAGTCGTAAGAAAATAAATCATTTTATAATAAAGATTAAAACTAAGGATAATAATGCATTACAGATCTTTTATTCATCAGTTCTAACAAAATTTCCAAGAATTACAATTCTTATTTGTAAAATGTCTCCTTGATAAGCAATGTTTTTGTTTCTCTTTTACCCAACAGTGAACATTCCATTGCAAAAATGAGGCAGTTTTAGCATTGGATGGAGTTTGAGAGGTCATCTTCATTCTCCTGTACCCTTCTTCCATCTTTATCCTAACATACCAGACAGATGAGATAGACAGAGAACAGGATTTCACAATTTCACTTGGGAGCCCATTCCAACAGCCCATTGGGTCAGCCAGTTTTCTCTTCCATGTTATCTTGAGGGTCAATATTTTGGTTTTTTTTCTAGAGAATTAAAAAAAAAATCTAGGCACTTGAATATAAAAATACTTTTTTTGAATATTTTGAACTATGGAGGCTGAAGTTTCCCTAGCATCCACGAGATTTTGCTTTAAACCTTCCCCTTGAGATAACCCATCTCCTCGCTCCTGTCTCCATGACAGTCGCCTGCAAAACTCAACCTGCAAAGCTTCCGTTGACGAGCATGAGAAACAAATAACTGTGACCTGCAATATTAGGGCTTGTATTACGCATGTCCACATCCTACCTAGTGCCTGTACAAGAGTGAGATTTTTATGTGTATATTGTTTGGGCAACCTCTTATTATTCTATATCCTCCCCTAGAGAAAAGTATTCACCTTTTCTTTTTTATGAATGAAGTTACTAGAATGCTTTAGATAAATTATTTTGGAGGAGATAAAATTTATTTTATTGTTCACCATTATGTCATACGAAAATCTACAAATAATAGATTTGTACAGGATAAAAATATCCAGATGAATTGTAAATGGAAGCATTAGCAGAACTAATTTAAACTTGCTTTTTTCCTCCCATGATATTAGGATGGCAGCCATTTCAAGGTAGCTTTTGTTCACTGGCCAAAGCTTGCCATTTAAATGAAAGCCCTTGGTCTCTGACAGTTCTACTGGCTCTTGACAAAACTTTTGAGGTCCTCGAGAAAGGTGGTATATTCTTAGTGCTCTAGGGCTGTAACTCAAAAGTGTTGTCAACCCCTCGGTCTATAAGGAAATCCATCAGGTGGACCCAGTCCAGAGAATCTGTGTCGAGTGTGTATACTTAGTATCCCTCCATTCAGAGTCACCAGTGGCCTAAAAGCTAACTTGTACTGGTTTTAGATGAAGTTTTTACCCCTAAAACAAAAAGCCAAAGAGGTTCACTTTCTTTTCCTTTTCTTTCTTTCTTCCTTCCTTCCTTTCTTTCTTTCTTTTTTCTGAGATAAGGCTTCTCTGTGTAACAGCCCCGGATATCCTGAAACTCACTCTGTAGACCAGGCTGGCGTTGAACTCACAGACACCCACCTGCCTCTGCCTCCTGAGTGCTGGGATTAAAGGTGTGCACCACCACCACCCAGCTGAGATTCACTTTCAAAACCATAAACAGCAACGCACGGGTAGAGTGGAACACTGAACCTTATCTATTATTACCAACCTTAGGAGAATCTTCCCTGTGTTTATTTTCTCAGCTGAGTCTGGCTAATACTCCTTCTCCTTCCTCATGAGAGGCCAATCTGCCTTTGTGCTGTTGGAAGCCGAAACAAATCCAACATCCTTCAATTGGGTTTTCACTAGTGTTCTACATAGTATGTACCAGAATTTCTTTTTCAGTGGTTCATACAGTGCTTCAAGTGCATATTAAGATATTTAAGTTTTCCAAATCAGGCCTTTTCTGGCAAAGAGTAATTTCAATTTAATTAACTTGAACATAATAGTGGCTTTGCAAATTAGGTTTCTGATGCATAAGTTCTATAAATTGATGAACTAAGTGAGCAACTTCAGAATATTTTAGGAAAAATATGTAAACTAATGCAAAAAATAGAATTGTGTTTCAGAAATCCTACATTGGTGACAGTGCATACAAATTATTATTCTAATTCCCTAATTTTTACTATATTGAATTAAATAAGAATGTTCTAAGTTAAAATACAGCACATCTTACTGGTAACTGTTGCTTCTGTCTTGATAACCCCTTTGGATTTGTAGGTTATTTTTCATATTGGGATAACATGCTGCCTAACAACAGCAGTTCAAGAGAGGAAGAGTTTGTTCAGGTTCACAGTTCAGGGGCACAGACCATCATGGCAGAGAAGCTGGAGTGCACAGGAGCTGAGGCACTGAGTCAAATGGCATCCAAGTTAGGAAGGAGAGAACGCTGAGACTTACATCACCCATGAAGACAACGCCACACCATTCAGGGTGGGCTTTTCTCCTCAGTTTAACCAGTCTGTAAACACCCTAACGAACACCTGATAGGCATATGTGCACAGTGATTTTAAATTCCATCAAGTTGACCATGGAAATTAACCATCATAGTCTGAGTCCCTAAAACTGGAAGTAATGAATTCTAATGTCTAGGTTGCAAGTCCTTGCAAATCAAGAGATTTCCTGTCCTTGGATTTCAAATAAAATTAAATGACACCATAAATAAGCTGTAAGATATTTAAGAACTGTTTGGAGAGGCTGGAGCTGGAGCTCAGTTGGTAGAGTGCCTGACATTCTCAAAGTCCTGGGTTTGGTCCCTAGGACCACAGAAGTCAGGTGTAATGGGCATGTCTGCCATCCTAGCGCTTGATGGTGGGCCACGAAGATCAAGACCATTTAGGGATACATGAGACTCTATCTCAAAGAAAAAGGAGTACTTTTTTCATGTTAAAATGTGGTACGTACTGGTGCCTAGTGCAGGGAGACACAATCTTAACATAAGACACATTTATGAACTTGCAATTTCTTTGGGACCCAAGACTGATTTAGCTAGGTCTTCCAGCTGAGGGTAGGTACCTCAAGAGGCTCAAGTACCAATCACCTAAAGGTTCAGCCAGGACAGAATCCCAGATAGAACTCTGTTGGTAGCATTTAGTTCCTTCCAGGCTGCTGGACTAGCTATTGGGCAAGAGAGTGTTTTCAGCGCTGGCCCTGTAAGGAGCTTCCCAGTGCTGGTTCTGTCCGATGAGACAAAAGAGAAACTGGGAGTGCCAAAGAAAGCTCACGGTGCTTTATCTCCTCACCTCAATAGGCTCCTGTTATAAGTGTCTTAGTTTACTCAGAAGCAAGTCACTAGGTCTGCCTATATCCAAGAGGAAGGGAATACACTAGAATGAATGCCAGGACACAGGGAGCCACCTGGCTATCTCAAAAGTGCGTGTCAGCCTGATAATGACACACACTGAGGACACAGCTCTCCAAAATCTGTGGGTTGTGAGTTTGAGACTAACCTGGGCTATATCATTCTAGGATAGCATGTGCTATGTAGCATGGATGTCTCAAACATAACTTTTTATTGAATTTAAGGCTTGCTCCACAAGCTAAAACTCATACGTAGTACCATTATTGGGGCTTAGAACTTGTGGCTAGATAGGTCATAGGCTCTAAGGGAAAAACCTACTATTATTCTGTTAAAGGGATGTTACATTAAAATGATTTTTAGGGACTTATTGCTGTACCCACAGATGGCACACCTCTCAGTCTTCATCAGTGCAACATCTTGCAGCAGATGATGGCTAACACAGAGACCCTTAACTCTGGTTAAGTTACAGAGAGTGAGAGCCTGTGGAGTGTTCAGCCCTAAATGGAACATCTACATCACACACCCTCCACACAAGGTCCAGGGACCATCACGGAAGAGGGGGCAGAAAGACTGTACAAGCCAGAGGTAGAGGACAACAACCAGGAAACAAGGCAGGCACACTTACGAACTCATGGCAGTTAGTCACAACACCTAAGCCAGCACAAGTTAGATAAAATCCCAGCATGGAGAGGGGTGTGTGGACAAGAAGTCCACCCCCAGCAGAGGGGCAACCACCATTTGATAACTAGTGGGAAAGAAAGAGTCAGTTTTCTTTAAGGATGTGACCTCTGTCTGGTAGGTCTACCACATTCTCTTGTAGGCCCCACTCTCAAGAGTATTTGGGGAACACAAATTGAACATAAGTTTTAAAAATATGAACTTGAGGGAGTAGGGACGTGGGGGTGGATCCGGTGGAGGTTGGTGGGGGGTGAATATGAGTCAAGCGCATTGTGTGAAATCCTGAAGAGTTAATAAAAATATTATTTAAAAAGAGAAATTCAAACAATATAAGATAGTTGCCTATAAGAAAAGCTATTGCTTTTGAAAAAGCAAAGAAATAAAAGTTACACAGTCCTTTCAATCAGTGATTTAAAAATAAATTTCCACATATAAAATAAGTTACAGACATTTTGAAAGCATTAGAAGTTTGTTGTGGGGTTTCAACAATAGAAGATGGCACTGGGATCCCTGAAAGTAAAGCCATCAAACTCTCTCATGCCTATCTTCCCTGGGTCCAAGTGGAATGTTACCACCAAGAGCAACAAAAGGAACCAGGCACAGTGGCCCATCCCTTTAATCCCATCACTCAGGAGGAAGGGGTAGAGGGATCTCTGTGAGTTCAAGGCCAGTGTAGTCTACATAGTAAGTTCCAGAATAGCCAGAGCTATTCTCAAGAGAATAGTGTCTCAAATAGCTATTCTCAAAGAGACTGTGTCTCAAAAAAGAGAAAAAAGAAAGAAAGAAAATGGAAAAGAAGAACATTAAAAGGCAACAATGTTGTTAACTTTTGTTTACTTTTTTTATTCTCTGCATGTATTTGTACCTGAACATGCCACAGAATGTGCGTGGGGAGGAGTCTATTATCTCCTTCCACTGTATTAGTCTAGATGACAAAGCTGAGGTCATCAGGTTTTTTATTTATTTTTTATTAAAGCATTTTTCCCAGTCATAGCAAAACACATATATACATATTTATAAAGAAGGCATAAGCTAATTCCAATGTTACATGGTTTTGTTTGCTGAATGCAAACACCAGCCAAGAGAATAAAAATCACTGTTTCCCAAGAATAGTGTTTTATATTTTGGTTGAAAGAGTCTTACTATGTAGCCTAGGCTATACTCACACTTGGGAACTAAAAATCTTCCTGTCTCAGCTGCATAGGTCTTGGGTGCTCATTACAACACAAACTTATTTCTGGCAGATTTTTCAAGAGGTGGTCGCTAGGTAACTGTAGAAACCTTAATAAAGACTGTGGCATCTTGATGTTCTTTTCATACTGGTACTCTTGGAAGCAGGTGGCTCCGTCTTTGAGGAGAAGTGTGCATAGGTTCATAAGAACTCAGGCTGAGCCGGGCGGTGGTGGCGCACGCCTTTAATCCCAGCACTCGGGAGGCAGAGACAGGTGGATCTTTGTGAGTTCGAGACCAGCCTGGTCTAC
>JAQHUG010000054.1:7134252-7155302 GCA_028555095.1 Dicrostonyx torquatus | reverse complement strand
TTTCAGCAGTGGTCAGCAGGTAATTGGACTGTGCGTCACCTAGGGAGATTAACTTTGGCTAAAACTATGTCACCTGGGCAGAAACTCTTGTAAATTTCAACCTTGTCTTCTTCAGTTGCTCGGATATCTTCCTTGCCGATAGTTCCTCAAAAAGCATTTTTTAGTGGTGTGGACCCCACATACAAGATGTGTACTTTGGCAAAACGTGAGTTGATGCTAGAGACCTTACAGTGACAACAGCTCCTACATCTGGAAGGAACTGGAATTCTGTTTCTCTCATCACAGACACCACAGGAAGCCCGCCAGCGACAAAAAGATGTAATTGTGCCCGGTGTAGATGCGGGTCCGAGGCTGTCTTCCCCCAAGTTACACAGATGTTCGCCGGGGATGCAATCAAGGTCGTCAGTTTTAGCAGGGAGAGTGGATGTGAGAGGTGATGTATGCTGTGAATATGTTTTGTTGCCATTGGTTAACAAAGAATTTGCTTTCAGCCAATGGCTTAACAGAATATAGCCAGGCTGAAAGAGATAGAGAGTAGGCAGAGTCAGGCAGAAGCTATGTAGCTGCCCACAGGACACAGACGCATCCACAGGAGTTCACTAAAACCTTGATGGTCAGCAACAGACACGTGGTGATACACAGATTAATATAAATGGGTTAATTTAAGTTATAAGAGTTAGCCAGAAATATGATTAAGCTATTGGCCAAACAGTATTGCAAATAATACAGATTTCTGTGTGATTATTTCAGGAGTCTGGGCAGCTGAGAAACCAATAAGCAGCCTCCAACAACACAGAGTCTTTACCTACTAAGCTATCTGGCCACAATATAAAACTGTTTTTAACTGAACTGAAACTGGAAATTTATACATATATAGATATGCACCTGAGTTTAAGATTAGGGTTTTTTCTTGCTTTTTCTTTCTTTCTTTATTTATTTTTTTGGTTTGTTTTGTTTTGTTTTGTTTTGTTTTTAGGTTTTTTGAGACAGGGTTTCTCTGTGTATCTTAAACTGTCCTGGAACTCATTCTGTAGACCAGGCTGGCCTCAAACTCACAGAGATCTGCCTGCCTCCCGAGTGCTGGGATTATAGGTGTGTGCCACTACAACCTGGCCAAGCTTAGAATTTTGCCTTATAATAATCCCTAATTAAAAACCTTAACATCAGCCGGGCAGTGCTGGCGCATGCCTTTATTCCCAGCACTTGGGAGACAGAGTCAGGCGGATCTCTGTGAGTTCAAGACCAGCCTGGTCTACAAGAGCTAGTTCCAGGACAGGTTCCAAAGCTACAGAGAAACCTTGTCTCGAAAAACAAAAACAAAAAAAAAAAAACAAAAACTTAACATCACCAACGTTTGACCACATAGGAAGACAGCTATAGACATAAAAATATCAAGAATACAGATACATAACCCTAAATTTATGCATGCCTAAATCCAGAGGGCAAAGGAGACCCTGAGCCTGACAAACCATTTGAAAAGAGCACAAAAAGACAAGGCCTAGATCTAACCCAGGATGTAACTCGGGTTTGAGTCCCTGCACAACATTCTCTATGCAAAGTGGGAGGTGGAGACAAGAGGATCAGAAGCTCAAGATCACTTTCATCCAACTGTTCAGGACCACCCTAGGACATATGAGACTCTGTGTCAAAAAGAATGAGAAGAAAAGCAAAGAAAAGGCCAAATGTAAACTAGAGCTGGAGGTAACATCGCAAATGTGGTGATCCAGCTGCTTTCCGACTCTTCCGGAAGCCAAGCTGGAATTGCCCCTTGGAGATGCAGCCTTCTTACTGCCATTCTCGGCTCCTTTATGGAAATCATAGCATCTCACTGCTCCATATTGGTCATTCAGCAAATTCACAGGCGCTTAAAGCTAGAGAGCAAGAAAGTACCGCTGACGCCCTCAGTCCCCGAGGGCCCTGGGCAAATATCTGACACATGCTGTCTTACTCACTTTCCCCAGAGTTCAGTCTGCCTTCTCACCGAACAAGGGAAGCATTACTAAGATAAAATTTTCAAAGCTCATTCAAAATAAATTTATTTTACTTTAAGGACCCAGAAGCTTAGAAAATCAGATGGTAAAAGCAAGTTAACTATATACTGTTCTAACACCCTTAAGAATTGGCAGTGTGGCTAAAGAGATGGTTCACTGGCTTCTTATCCAGAGGGCCTGAGATGGATTTCCAGCACCCACATTGCAGCTTAAACACATCTGTAATTCCAGTTCCAGGTAATCTTACACCCTCTTCTGGCCTCCACAGGTGCCAGGTCCAAGTATGGTATATATACGTTCATAAAGGCAAAGCATCCATGTACATAAATTAAAAACATTTAAAATATCTAGATAAGAGGCTAACATTCCACACCTCACCTTCACTCACCCTGGCATGGGAACCGATGCCGTCATTTAACAGATATTTATTAGGAGGCTTCCTTGTACTGGTCCTAGGTGTGTGGATTCAACAGAGAACAAAATTAATTTCTGCCCTGGAGCTTATGTTCTGCTTAGGAGAAACATAAGGTAAACAAATAAATCAAGGACCTATCATGACGAGGTAAGTATGGGGATTTTCAATAAATAATACATCTTGGCAGTTGTTCCAAGAGAATTGGAAAATAAGGCAAAAGGGTAAGATTAATGTACATCAAAATATTACCTGTATGATCAAAAAAGATTAAGCTGGAGAACGTGGCCATAACCTCATGTTTCCACATTGGGTAGACTTTCCTCAACCAGTCATGGACAGGCCTAGACAAAAGGGGGCATCCTCTATTGGAGAAGTGCCCGCTTATGGTGTTCAGAACCAAGAGAGGATGACTACTCAGAAAGCAGCTGCGTTCTAAGGGAGAAACAGGAGGATGGATGTCCAAACGTGCACAGCTTACTCTTCCCAACACTTTAAGCCCGATAAGTCATATCCCTTCCTTGGATAGGCTATGAGTAAATGACTCAGAGACACCATTAGTTGTACAAACGGAAGAGGGCACCAGCATTTTAAAATGCTTTTCTACTACATTCTCCAGCACTCCCCATATCTTTGCACCTTTTCACCCGCTGGCGTTAGCTATATGTTTACATTGAATCATAGTGCATGTTTGCACCCTTGAAGTACAAATGAGCAGTATACAGAGGCATCCCTGTCGGTCCCCACCTCTATAGTTAACTCAATACTAGCTACCACTTGGGGATACATTCTTGAGCTAACAATAAGAAATGTGCATCTGTTCTCGGGGAAACCCTATAAAATGGGCTGGAACAGTGCAGTGACTGAGATAGTTAATCTTGATTGTCATCTTGGCAGGATTAATAAACCTGGGAGATTAATGCACAGATTTAGGTATGTCTGGGAGGTTTCATGACTAGTGGATAGTGAAGGCTCTGGCATAATGAACGGTGTAGTTCACTGACGAATTCAACATTAGAGTATACTGGGGCAACGAGGTAGAGCTACAGAAGGGGAAAGTGGGTCTCTTGGGGCATATCCACTCCCTACTGCTCCACTCCGCCCCTAATTGCTCTTCCCTGTAACGCCCTCCCTGTTGTGGTAGACTGAAACTGGGGGCTAAATGTCTTTATTTCCTTACATGTGTTATTTATCTGTTTGTGTACATGTGTATGTGTGCATATTCACACACATCTGCACACTATAGTCAATGAGCGAGGTTAGAGGACAACTTGCTAGCAGTCAATTCTCTTCTATCGTGTGGTTCTCGGGAATCGAACTCTGTTCTACAGGCTTCCCTGATTAGCTGAGCCTCTTGCAGCCAGATATCTTCCTTTTCAAAGGTTTATGGCTACATTCTGTGACATGAGAGATGAGAAAGCTAAATAACACAAGAACCAAACTGACTCCAAAATCACTCTGCAGCAAGGCTAGCCACTCCTCATTCTGGTCTCATGCCTCATTATGATATCTATATTGTCCAGCATGGGATATTAGGAACCTTTAGCAAGTATACAGTATAGGACAGGAATTATATGCCGAAAGAGGCATGACTCACAACTAAGATATAGACTATATTCTGATATATAATTTTAGAGAAAGATAAACATTCAAATCTTAAATCTGATTTAGTGCCTAGAAGTATTTGAATTCAGTAGGATCAAGTACTCTTATCTGGAAACCTCTATTGATGATACAGTAATCATCCATCGGGGCAAATATGGCATGACCTAAGATGTGAAGCATCCTTTCCCAACTGCCTTAATTACAACTTTCACAAGTAAGTCCTCTGAATCAGCTATACGCTTCACATAATAAAATAAAAACAGGCCAGGCCACCTGCTCTTGAGAAACACATGTTAACTCTAGGGATGTGTACATGGTCCTTTTCTTAATTGATCAGTGTCTATCATCTAATCTGTCTGACTAGCATCTATATAGCATCTATCTATATCTATCTATCATCTATTTGTCATCTATGTATCCATTACGCATCTCCCCCACTCCCCTCTTTCCCCCACTATGGTGAAAGCAGCCTAGCTACCTGCTCTTTGCCCTTGATGCCCAGCCCGTAGCCCAGCACGGAACCACCTGAACTCTGACAATTCTCGAGCCCAAGCTAATCTTTTTCTCCCTTTAACTTATTTCTCTGACGCATTTTGTTACAGTGATGAGGAACTAACACGACTGTGCCACCAACTTCCAGTTGCTGCTCAGAGCATCCAGCACTGGACTTTCAAGGGCACCCACACTCCTTTTCTATCTATTTCCCAAGAGGCAGACTACACGGAGCCTTAGAGACCTACCGTTGTTAATGTGGGCTAGACAAGGAGACCTGAATAAAAGGCAAAAATAAGTTATCAAATAAACTGATGATTGAAACAAATTTACATACTAGAGACAGCTCTAAACCCAGAATGTGTTCCTTCGTTGTGAGAAACAGACATTCAGAAAAAAAGAAATGCCAGTCAGGCCAGAAACAGTATATTCTTGGCAAATTTACCAAGAAAGTAACTGGTTAACTTCCCTGGGGTGAAGGAAGCAACAGTTTTACAGTAATTTCCCTCCCATGGAAGGAAACACCTGTTACAGTTGTTAAATTGGGGGCATAGCCCCAGCCCCTGGCCTGGGAGTTGCTTTGCTCTGGACTCCATATCCCAGCATGCAAGGTCACGACCAGTCCCACAGGGTATTTAAGGGGCCTCCTAAAGGAGGAACATGTGGTTTTTCGGGTCTGCATGGGTTCCTTGCTGTCCTGTCTCACCGCCATGTGCTCGGCCACCCAACAGTGTCTTACTTAATAAAACGATGGGCATTTTGATTTGGTTTGATTTGACCTAATTAGATTTCTTGCGCAGGCGGAGCTGCTCTTATTCTTAACAACAGTCAGTGAGCATCACAAACAGGAAGTGAAGCAGAGAAATAGTATGTAGGTAAGGAATGTGGAATGAACTGTTTCCTGGTTCTGAGACCCAAGGGAGCAAGCCTTGTGGAATCTGTGTGAGAAAAGGGTGTTCTAAGCAGGAAGACTAGAAGCATCGCAGGTCCTGAAGGAAAGGATAGCCTGGTGTGATGGAGCCACTGTTCTAAATGGGGGTGGGGATATTTAGAGGCCCTAGTGATTGTCACATCTCAGGAACCCGCTGAAAGGAGACTGGGTATGCCACCAAACACCTGACAAAGCACAGGGTCAGCCCTCCAACATAAAGCACATGCTGGTGGTACCCAGCATGGAAACCCCATACTAGAAACACAGAGAAGTCAGTGAGGAAACAGGGCCAGTCAGTGGATGAGAGAACAAACGTGGATACATAGGAGGAAGTTGGCGCTAAGACCATCTAAGACCTTGCAGAACATGCATGGAATGTGGATACCTCTCTGAAGAAATTGCAAAACCATGGATGTTAGTTCCCGATGAGGTAAAATAACCGGATCACATTTCCTTATGTGAGTGGATATGCGGGCAAAGGTGCGTGTGTGTGACTTCCTCAATGACCTTCCACCCCGTTGTTAGAGACAGGGTCTCTCACTGACCCTAACAGAACTCAACAGTTGGTAAACTGACTGGCCAACACTCTCCAGGATCCTCCTGTGTCTGCCTCTCTGGCATTGGGATTACAGGTTCCTGAAACCATACCTGGCCTTTCACATGGTGCTGGAGATCTGAACTCAGCTCCTCGTGATAGTAGCAAGCACTTGGTCCACTGAGCCGTCTCCCTAGCACCTCTTTTCCATTGCCAATTTGTCTACTAGGCATTTTCTACATTTTCTCAGCTAGTTAGTCCATTTTGTATTTTATCAAAAACAACTCCTTTCACTTCTTTGACTCTGTTTTGTTTACTTCTCCCCTGAAACTTGTTTCATTCATTCTACCAGCTGTGGATTTGTTTTCTCTTCTTTCCTAGATCCCTGTTCACTTACCATCTTTGCCTTTTTTGTGATAGTGCCATATTCTCAAGTTCTGATAAGTTAAATAAAATGACTAATATATTTCAACAAACTACCCATTAAATTATAGTCGCCATGTATTTTATCAGTTATACTCACTATTTTGAAAATTCATATATAAAAATGAGAGTCAGTCTCCAAAGGGCATCGAAACATGATGGTTATTTGTACTCAGTTTCTACTTCTATTGTTGTTGAGAGGGTTTATTGGGGGTGGGGCATGGCATATATCACTGACTTAAAAATATGTATTTTTAATATTTGATGGCTCTAAAAATCAGAATGCCTTTTGTTATTGAGAAAATAGTCACTGTCCTTTGGTTTGGCTGTGATTTTAAAGTAGGTAAAAAACATCAGAGTATTATAAGCTGATTCATCTTAAATTAGTGATTTTGGTTAATAATTTCTTAAGACTGTATGTTAGTTAGTGAGTTTTGAAAATGTAACTTAGCTTTTGTTTCTCATATTGCTAACCTTAATTTTGGAACCAAGTCTTTAACCTACTCCCTTTTCATTAGACATGCAGCCATCACCCCCTGCTGGATAGACTTCTCACCACTACGGCTTGATTGTGAATGCAAGAGGCATTGCTATCAGCCCCTTGAGTTTACATCCATTCCTTGATTGCTTTAATATCCCAGAAGGCATGCTGTCTGTGAACTGGGCCACATTACAGTTTCTCTATTAAACAGAGTGTGAGGAAACTACTTGCTGCCATGACCCTACCCCAATTAACAGAACTACAATGCCTAATCTTTAATAAAATTAGTAGGCCATCTGTCACAGTTGTGCAGCCCAGCACCCCATTCATATCTACAGTTAAGTACTGGCCATCTCACTGAATCGCCAGATTCTGAACTACCTAAACCCCACGTGTCACCCATTAGCAAATGCTATATTTGTCTTCCAGATGTCTCTAGAATATCATCTAGCTTTGTATTTTATCAGTTACTTTCTTCTGCTGTATCTCTCCCTGTTCTTCTCCTTACCCTAGATTCTCTACAGTTAACGCTCAACCAGAGTGTTTCTGTGTGTCCAGTGAATGAGTCCCCAGTTTGTTCTTAACACAACGTCTTAAAGCTCCATTAGAAGAGCTAAAATGTCACTGTAGTACTTACAATGATTTATGACCTCTGTATTGGGGATCACAACTGGGAGGATGTAGAGCCAGTGTTTGATTATAGGGCTTCAAATCCCAAAAGTGGATGTGAGATAAGACTTGAATAAAAGTTTCATAGTGTAGGAAGGAGATAAAGGTAGAGAATACAAAGGAAAACAGAGTGATTAGCCTGAGACCTAACACTTTATTATTGTTGTTGTTATAATCTTTAAAACAATCTTAATTGATGGGGCAATGGTGGCACATGCCTTTTACCCCAGAGATGTGGGATTTCCCTCTGTATGCTGTGATTACCATTAATGAATAAAGAAACTGCTTTGGACCTATAACAGGGCAGAATTTAGCTAGGCGGGGAAAGCTAAACTGAATGCTGGGTGGAAGAAAGTGGAGTCAGAGAGAAGCCATGAAGCTGCTGCCAGAGACAGATGCTGGAAACTTTACCTGGTAAGCCATAGCTACATGGCAATATACAAATTAGTAGAAATGGGTTAAATTAAAATGTAAGAGTTATCCAATAAGAAGCTAGAGCTAATGGACCAAGCAGTGACTTAATTAATACAGTTTCTGTGTGATTATTTTTGGGGCTAAGCAGCCGGGAATGAAACAAGCAGCCTCCTCCAACACCCCAGCACTCAGGAGGTAGAGGCAGGCAGATCTCCATGTAGTCCAGCCTGGTCTACAAGAGCTAGTTCCAGGATAGGCTCCAATGCTACACAGAGAAACACTGTCTTGGAAAAAAAATTTCAAAAGACAAAAAAAAAATCTATTTTATACCTTAATCCCAGTTCCATCTCCCTCCTGTTCTCCCACTCCCCCCACCTTCTCCCCATCCCACCCCCAACCCACTCCTCAGAGAGGATGAGGCCTCCCATGGGTAGTCGGCAAAGTCTGTCACATCACTTGAAGAAAGACCAAGGCCCTCCCCCTTTATCTAGGCTGAGCTGTTGTAAGTAGCGGGGAGAGAAAATGTGGGAGGGTCCACCTGTATTTCTGTGCCTTGATTGGCTAAATAAAGAGCTGCCTGGCTTATAGTTAGGTCAACCCTCAGGTGGGCGGAGTAGACAGAACGGAAGTTCTGGGAGGAGAAGAAGGAAGGGGCAGAAGCCCCAAGCCACCATCGCAAATGGATGCAGGTTAGACCTTTCTGGTAAGTCACCACGTGACTTACAGACTTTTATAATGGGTTAGTTTAATTATGAGAGCTAGCCGGGAAAAGGCTAATGATAATAAGCCAGGCAGAGTTTAAATGAATCCAGTTTGTCACGTGGTTATTTCGGGTGCAGCCAGCCGCTGAGCGGGCCAGCGGCTGGGGGCTTGGGAGCAGGCGGCTGGGAACCTACAACCTGCACCTCTCCTCTCCACCTAATTACAACACTGAGCAAGGTATTCTTCCACAGGAAAGGGGCTCCAAATAGCCGGTTCATGCACTAGGAATAAATACTGGTTCCACTACTAGTGGCCCCACAAACTGCCCAAGCCACAGAACTGTCATCCACATTCCGTGTGTCTAATTTGGTCCTATGCAGGTTTCCCAGAGCCCCCACTAGCTCAGGTCAGCTGTTTCTGTGGGGTTCACCATCACGGTCTTGGATCCTTTGCTCATAATATTGCTCCTCCCTCTCTATGATGAGACTCCAGGAGCTAGGCCCAGTGCTTACCTATGGATCTCTGCAACTGCTTCCATAAGTTACTTGATGAAAGGTCTATGATGATAATTAAGGTAGTGTCAATCTGCTTACAGGGGAAGGGCAGTTAATGTGCCCTCTCCACTATTGCTTAGATTCCGAGTGATGTATCTCAGACACAGAAAGACAAACATGGTATGTACTCACTCATAAGTGGATATTAGACATAAAACAAAGGATATCCAGTCCACCACCCCAGAGAAGACAGAAAACAAGGAGAACCCTAAGAGAAACTTACATGGATTCCCACCCCCACTCCGGGGAAGGAAAAATAAATAAGATCTTAGTAAATTGGCATTGTGTGGGAAGGGGGAAGGCTGGTAGGCGTGGGGAGGGGAGAAGAGAAGTAAGGAAGAGAACATGAGGGATCAGGAAGATCGAGTTGGGTGAAGGACAGAGAGGGAGAGCAAGGAAAGAGATACCTTAAAAGAGGAAGCCATTATGGAGTTAAGAAGAAACCAGGCAGTAGGAAAATTCCCAGGAAGCCACAAGACCTAACATTCTTATCTAACATGCCTGCCTCAGACTCTCAGCAGGTGCCAACCCCTCCACTGTGGATGGTGCCTAGAGACTCGGAACTACCAGGACCGTGGGTTGATTGCATCTACTGTCCCCAGAACTAAGAAAGTCCCTAGAAAATAATACTGATTTTTATTAAGTATTTAATGAGTTCATTCTAAGATCCTGAAGCATCTTTTAACCTATCTTTCCTATTTGAGTCAAGACGTAATTGTTATGCCCAAATCCACGAAGTCCCCCAAAAGCCAACAAGGAAACCAAATCCCATATGTAAAAGCAAAGAGCCTTTATTTTATGCAAGTTTGCAAACTCAGTCTCTCCGCATGTCCAACGTATTGGAATAAACAGAGAGCCCTTAGCTCAGTTAGAGTTGGGTTTTTATAGTAGTAAAGGTGGGGGTGAGAGTTTCTGAGGCTCAGAACCCCTGAGTGGCTGATATTTGTCTAGGGGTGTCCTGGTGAGTGTGTGCTGGCAAGTGATCCTATCTACAGTGGTTGGAACATTAGACAATTCTTTTGGATGGTCTGTTCTTGGGTAGTGCTTAGGTAATCTCAGTTTGTGGTTCTTCCTGCAACCAGGTATTGCTTCAGGGTAAACACCGAGACTCAGGCCTCTGTTAAATTTATTGATGGCTGAGTCCTACTCTGGAAGATGATAATGGTTGGAAGTAAAGAACTTCCTTTGGGTGATCTGTTCTTATTTAGCTTATCATGGCTGGCTCCAACAGTAATATTCAGAATAACACCAGAAAGCTCCAGACACTGTTCCAAGAACCGTTCTTTGAGTAGAGGTTCAGAAAAAAATGTTTAAATTTCAAACATTACCTAGGAAGGGTAACAAACAAAAGAATAAACCACCACTTATCTTAAAATATAAGTTTCAATTTATCAGTAGAGTCAATTTCAGAAAAAAGGACACAGGGAAGGTAACAAAAGATGAAGCCAATTCATGTTCATCCCAAACATTAGCTTTACTCTTTCTTGAGCCACAAAATTCTCAGTATGTCTAAAAGCAAGGCGATTAGGTGGTGCCCACCTTTTATCCCAGTAATCCGGAGGCAGGGGCAGGCAGATCTCTGTGAGTTTGATGCCAGCCTGGTATACATAGTAAGTTCCATGACAGCCAGGCTACATAGTGGAGCCCTGTCTCAAAAGATAAGCAATCAGACAAAAAAGAAAGGAAGGAAGGAAGGAAGGAAGGAAGAAAAAAGTCAAATAAAAAGAAGAAATGGAGAAGGGGTAGTATCTAAAAGCAAGGCACTAGTTCTACAAACAAGCAATGCAGCAAGCCTTCTCCTTCCTATAAGTTTAATGTCGTTCCATTACATTGCAATCTTCAGCATAAAATAGCCCACCTAACCTTCCTCTCAGCAGCCACTGAAAAACCTCTCAGACTATGTGTCCCCACTGGCAGCAAGCACCTTATAACTGCTAAAATGGAAAAAAAAAAAAGTAATCATCTCCCACATTCCTGATTTCCTTTCCTTGTCCTTCCAGAGAAAGGTAGCATATCGCGTGTATCAGTGGGAGCCCACCAGCCTGTAAGTCAAGGGGCAGTGTGAGCTGCATGCTATGCAGAAGTTGATTTGCCCAGGCATCTCATTTTATTGCTGAGAATACATACACTTCTAGTTCTTCCTGAGAAGTCCACAGCTCTCAAGCAGACAGTGTCTCACAACTAAGTCTAGGGCGTTATTACCACCAGTTGATTCAATAAAGTTCCGCTATCTAAGCCCAAGACTTTCACATAAATAACACCTTATAAGAAAGCCTGTAAGGGAGAAATGCTGGGTCCTTGTAAGGGGTATTTGGCAAAAAACTTACATTTGTGGTGAAACTGGGAGCGAAACAGAAATACTCTGGCTTTTGGCTGTGCCGAATATAGGAAATCGATCCCAGAATCCCCAGCAATTACAAGCATACCTGAGCTGGGTGGAAGAGCCCCGACATGTACAGACAGGCAGATCTAGCACCAGCTTTACTGCCCGCAAAGACACTGCTGCCATTGTCTTCCCGCTTATCAAAATAGCTACCGAAGTCCTCCAAGTCAGTGACCCCGAAGTTCGCTGTGAACACAGTGTGCCTTATTTAGACTCTTCTTACCCCATGCTGCCTCTCCAGCGACTAAAATGCACCTTTTCCTTCCCCCTTTAATTCTAATAGTTCTTGCATTTAGTCCAAGAATGAATAAGGAAACTTTCTCTCTAGATCCAGACAATCCTGCACACAGGAAAAGAGGCGAAACTGTAGACTGTAGCTCTCACCTCTTACTTTATTCCCCTTCACAGCTGCTCAGAGGGTAATAAAGGCCCTGCTACAAGTATTTCTATCCTGTGCTACCAAACCACAGGGCTATATTGTTAGAGGAACAGAGAGGTCTGCATTCGCTAATCGTTCAAAGATGGGCAATATAAAACCCCTAACAATAATGCTGCTGCAATTCAGCTCTTGTCTTTAAAAATCAAAGATAAAATGAAGATGTACCTCAATTGGAAAAAGTCTGGCCAGACATCAACAAATCCTTCCATACTGCATAAATCAAGATCTGCTTGGTACATGCCTGTAATCTCATATGCAGGTGAAGGCAGGAAAGCCAGAAGTTTCTCTTTGGCTACACAGCAAGCTTGAAGAACCCCTGAACTATATGAGACCTTGCTTCAACAATAAAATAATAAAATCATATGAGATTCTGAAGACAGACTGTCAAACACAGATAGTTCATGTATTAAATTTCCCATGTATTATTTTTCTTTATTTACCAATATATTATCAACACTATTTTAGCAACCATACATTGCTTTAAATACCAAGGAAAATATATTACTACTAGCACAAAAGTGGGTCAATTTTAGAAGGCTTTTGTATTTGATTCATATCCCTTTTAGTTTAGTTTAGCTTGGTTTCTTCCCAGATCTCCACACAGAGTCAGCTCATGTGTCCTGCTCATGGCAGTATTGGGGTCATTTTTCTATAACCTACTACTGTTAGAATAGATTGGATATTAGAATACTAGAATAGTTATTTCTTGTAGGCATGGCCATTGAGCAGACTCCCTATTGACTGTTTTTCCTCTCTGAAATGCAAATGCTGGTTCTTTGACAGCCTAGAGGGAGGATAGAGGGAGGGGGCCACACAGCAGCAGCCCTGGATGCTTTCCCAGGATTAATCTGGGAAAAACCATGCAAAAACACTTCAACATTTTTTAGATTGATTTATTTCATTTTATTTATGTGGATATTTTGCCTGCATGTATTTATGTGCACATATGTGTGAGGTCAGAAGAAGGTATTGGATCCCCTAGAACAGCTGTGAGCCACTATGGGGGTGCCAGAAACCAAACCCTGGCCATCTGTTGCAAGAACAGTCAGGGCTCTTAACCACTGAGCCACCTCTCTGTGTACCTCCTGTAATCCTTCCAAGACTCATCTGAGATAAAATACTATTTACCCATTTTATACACAAGGAAATCGAGGATAAATAACCGACCCTCCCAAGAAATATAAAGCTTGGAAAGATACAGAAAAGGTGACTATGCCTGTGCCCCATTCACAGGCCGCCTTATACTGGTTTTTTGAGGTGTCCCAGTGAAGAGAAAAAGGAACAATGGAGACATAGCAAAAAAGACAGCATGGAAAATACTTAATTTTGCTAAACTAATCATAGAAAGGGAAAGTATGGCCACATGTTTTGTTTTTGAAAAACACTTCCTTAATACGTAATAACAGTTCCCCTTGCAAACTAGTGTTAACCCCTAAACATACGCCTTATCAATATTCAGAAAAACACTTTGCTCACTGTTAAGAATCAAGCATCAAAGTAACCACTCTTCCTAGAAAAGACCTTAACACCAATTCTACGATAAACGTACACACATTATTCTAGAGCATTTACTTAACGACTGTTTTAAGATATTATGGAATAAACGGGGATAACATACAGTCTTGCTCAAATACACTTGAAGGTGAATACATATCAATTCTAAGCCCTGGGGTCATTCTGCGAGTACCACATTGTCCTGTTCTGAGTACATCAGCTGAGGTAATCAGCTCTGTAACTGTCACTTTTCTTAGCCTGTTGCTAAACCCATGCCACCCAGATTTCAACTCCACTGACTTAGCTCAGATCTAAGCTGAGGCCCATAAGGGAAAGTCAAGCAGTTAGCACCAAGGAAGAAAACAGCGAGGTCAGCCGCCCCACGCTGCATTTTACAGCTGAAGAGACAATCAAGGAAATTGTGTCTAACAGTGACAATGCAGATAGATACTAATGGCACAACACAGGACGTGTGCTGCACTGTATGCGGATGGTCATCTATGAGGTAAAAAGATGACTCTCTAATGAATGTCATTAAGGCCCCAAACTACAAATTAGTAATTCACTTTGAAACAATCCACTGGAGACAATGTAGTACTATGAACTTGCCCATTAATTTAAACTTACTCTTTAAAAACAATTGTCTGTGAAATTCAGATTCCAAGGATAGCTAGTGAGTGCTATTTCAGAAAGAGCACATTTTAAGAAGGTCATTGTATATTACTGGTGAGTCATAGATTAGTCAATGTTTCAGGCTTTTCTAAATACCACAGTATCAAAATTTGATTTATGTGTGAAATATTTTCATAAAAAAAATCACTGAAAACTGCTGTTCTAGGGGAACCTAGTGGTTCTATCCCCTTGACACAATATTCTCAGACCATTTATTATCCCATGGGTTGAGCAAAGAAATGGGAAGTAGCATAGAAAAGAAAATCAAAGAGTTAGATGACAAATCAACCATGGAAAGGATTACATTCCTCTTATTTGAATCTAAATTTTCAGCCAGTCTCTTAGTGTCTGAATCATGTGGAGTCAATCCTTGGAAGAAATAAAAAGTCATGTAACATTTCCCACTGCAGAGTCTAATTTCATATATATATGTATATATATATATATACAATTTCTTTGTTTTATATATATCACAACAATTATGAATATAGAGGATGAATGCTTTTGTCTATTGGGTCTTTCCCTCTGATTGGTAAGACTACAGGTCACCCCAGGGATCCCCCAGTACAAAAACTAATTGTAAAGCTGTCAAATAAAACCAGATACTATATTGACTGGATTTGGGGGCAGATTTCTTACTTTGCAACTTCTTTAGTTATATGCCTTTACAAAGTCAATTTTGCTGAAATTCTCACCCATCTTGTCTTTTCCAAAAGAGAAAGTTGTTAAAAAAAAAAAAAACAGAAAGGATCATGGCATCCCCATTTCTGATCTTGATGCAGGCATTTCAGTTATGACCTTGGTGCAACACAGAAAGCAGATCTCAGGCCAAGACTTTTAATACAAATTAGCTTTAAAAGTCATGTTATTGCTGCTTGGGAGTTTAGGAGACTACCGCCATTATAAGCAAACATGCCACGTGTGTCAGGTCATAACGAAACATTTCTTTTATAAGACACTGACATCTGGACAGCTTTGAAACTTTGAAGATACAGAAAATGGAATAATTAAGTAAGCAGTAACATGCCATCCTGAGGGAGCAAACCTATCTCAGAGAAGCTACATTACACAGACGGTTTTTGTTCCGTGATTTACATTGCTAAGCTATGTAGATTATATTTCAATCTCAGAGTAAAAGGAACTTCAATATTCACTGTGTTTATCAGTAAATGTGAACATCTGTTTCATTTTTCTCTTGTTCTATGAAAGGAGTTTGCTCTGAGACTTGCTTTTGTATTAACGACAATTGCCAAATGAGCAAATGTGAACATGCTTATTTCCTTATAGTGAACTATCTATTAAAAGTATGTCTATGTATTTACTATAAAATTCCATGCGATACTGAAAAGTTACTGGAGTCAATAGCAACAAATGAGTAACAGTTGAGACATATTAATAATCATACAGGAGCAGAGAGGGAGAATGGCAAAGGACGGAATTAGGACATTGCTTATGAGCTCATTGAAAAATATCATTTAGAGTGGAAAATGTCTCCCTGTACCACTAACACCAATATTTGTGCAAAGGTAAGAGCCTCTTTATGCCTCTTTTAAAACTCAGAAGCCAATTTCTTTTAAAATATGATTTTCTTCTTTTCCAAATGAAACACTGATTTTCTAATTCTGTTGTCTTCTGTAAAATAAGACCCACCGAATAGTCCACATTCTAGGACACGTTCACTGCTAACAGGAAGATTGGCACCACATGCTTTCCTCTATGTGATATTTGAGAGGCTAATATTCATTGATTTGCCTGGAACATAGTACCAATCTATTTAGTCAAACATTCTGATTGATTTGATGACATATTTGGGGTAAGGGATGAGGTTAGCAATTAAACCAGAAGGTTTTGGGTAAAGCAGATGATCCTCCAAAATGTGACTAATCTTCCCATCAGAAGGCCCTGTAGGGTAAAGACTGGCTGCCCTCAGGCAGCAGGAATTTGGCCAGGAGTTGGGTCTGCTTGTACTTTGTACTTTCTTCCCTCTCCAGCCTGTGGGCTTGCCCTGCAGATTGAAGATTGCCAGCACCTCCAGCTGCCTGAGTCAATTCCTTAACCATATCCTAACCATATCCTCTTGGTTCTATTTTCTCTAGAAAGCCCTGACTAATGTGAGTATAGTGTATGTCCCATTATCTGAATATACTCAGTTACTGAGCATGTGCAGAAGAAAAAATGGAAGAAATAATTCTAGATTTGAAGGTGGAGAAATATTAGCAGTCATCTAATCTACTGTGTGACTATATCATATCAGTTTTTGTTCCAAAGGATCCAAGGTAATTAAATAGGGTCAGTATCCCAAAGCTACTCCCAGCACCCATTGATCCCCTCTGTAGGCAGACTTTACTTTCCCATTTGCCAGTTCCCAAATAATCAACATGAAGACTCAATATTAACTGTAAATGCTCAGCCGATAGTTCAGGCTTGTTACTAGCTAACTCTTACATTTAAATTAACCCATTTCTATTAATCTATGTACTGTTCTATGGTCCATGACTTTACCTGTCCTCCAACATGTCTTGCTCCTTCTGCGTCTCCTGGTGACTCCTCTGACTCCACCCTCCTTCTTCCAGTGTCCTTAGTTTGGTTATCCTGCCTATACTACCTGCCTAGCTACTGGCCAATCAACATTTTATTAAACCAATCCAAGTGACAAATCTTTATGGCGTACACAGCACTCCTCATCATTGATGAGAAAACTTAAAGGACAGAGGATTTCCATTGGCTCACAGCTCCTGAGAACATCAGTCCACCATGGTAGGGAACACATGTGTGAGATCTCTGCCTGGCAGTAAAGTGTACAGCTGCCATTTATCACCTGGCACAACCAGGAAGCAGGGAAGTTGAGTGAGACAGAGGTCAGGCTATAACCCTCAAAGGCCCACCCTCTGTGTCAGCCCACAAAGGTTCCACCTTCTCAAACAGTGTCGCTGGTAGCCTGGTATTCAAATGCTTGTGCTTCTGTGAGTCATTTCTCACTTAAATTATAACAGTGCCATTCTTTGCCTCTTGGCTTCTTTTTAAAATTTTTTCATTTATTATTTTAAGATTTATTTATTTCTTATTTTATGCATATGAATGTTTTTTGCATTCATTTATGTATATGTATATGTATCACATGCATGCTTAGTGCCCTCAGAGGTGCCCTGGAGTTGGAGTTACAAATAGTTGTGAGGCACCACATGCGTGCTAAGAATTGAACCTCTTTAAGAGCAACAAGTACTCTTAACTGTTGAACCATCTTGCCAGCCCTTCTCTTTTCTTCTTGTCATAGGAACAAACATAGGAACCACTAAGGAAGATGTAGGGTTGGACATGATGAAAAGCACCATCCTTAAACTGTCAATGTTCAAGGTCCTGACAAGGAAGGGGAAGACCATCAACTGATACTAGCTAATGTACATTTGAAGCTTTTTCCCTCAGTGGTTGCCTTTTTTTGAGACAGGGTCATACCGTGTAACCTTGGCTGGCCGGGAACTCACAGAGATGCACCTGCCCCTGTCTCCCAAATGCTAGGATCAAAGGTGTGTGCCACCATTCCTGGAATAAATTATCTTATGTGTATGAACATTTTGCTGCAGCTACATCTGTACACTGCAAGCATGCCGCTGCCTGAGGGGCAAGAAGAGAGCATTAGATCCTTGGAGCTGGAGTTACAGACATTTGAGAGCTGCCATGTCGGAGTGATAAGTTGCTTTGGTAGAAACAGTAAAAGAAACTAATTTGTACCTCATGGGTTTATTTTAATTACTAATATGCATTAAGTTACAGGATAATGCTTGGGGTTTTTTTTGTTGTTCTTGTTCTTGTTGTTCTTGTTTGGTTTCTTAATCAGGACTCTCACTACTACATGATACATACCATCCCACCCATCTCAGATGAATGGTTTCCGGTGAAACAGTCTCTTATCATGTACTGATCATCCAGCCACTCTTTTACCCTCCTTTGCTTTCCCTCTCTCCACCATGTTTATCCTTCCCTACACCGCCTCCTACTTTTAGGTCTCTGTTCATTTTTTACATATGTGTGAAGAAGTATGAAATACTTGTTCTTCTGTTAATTTTGTTTGCTGTCCTCCAAGAGCATCCATAGTCCTGTAATTTACATAATTTATATGTAATTATAGATAAATGTCATAGGATTTCATTACCTATGACTGAATAATACTATATTGTGTACAATGCCACATTTCCTTTATCCATTTGTCTGCTGGTGGACATAGACTAACACCATATCTCGGCTATTGCGAGCAGTACCGCAATACACGTGAATGTGCGTGTGCCTCTGCTACATGCTGACTTTGATCCCTTCATGTATGTACCCAAGAGTGGACAGCTAAGTGCATTCACAGATGGTCTTCTGGCATGCTGTGATGTGTTTTGATATATTTTGGTCAGTAGACGCTTTAATCTTTTTTTTCTTGAAGTACCAAAGAGTTTTTCTTTATCCACTATCCCTCATAAATTTTACCAACAAACCCTTGACTCTTCTGACTCAACAACCCTGTGAGTATTTCAGATATGCAGATTCCAAGCAGGCTGAGCCCCAGCAGAGTTCACCTAGAATTTGCCCATAGTTTCTCCTGTGCCTGCTTCTTTCCCCCTCTGCCTACTGCTATCCAGATCTATTCGCTTATAATTGACACCTAGCTCTGCACTCTATATGTGACTTGTTTCTTACCCTGAGTCACTAGCTGGTGTGTCAACAGAGATCACCTCACATATTGAAAACGGTGGTTTTCAAGTCACATCTTAAACTACAGAAAGTCCTTTCCCTGCAAGTCTTGGGTCTCACAGTTTAATCCAAGCATTCACCATGTTCTCCACGATTCATCTTTTCTAAGTTCCCATGACACACATTCCAATGGCACAACTTGCTCCTTCTCTCTCAGGCAGGTGGATACTCTGACATCAGACAGCTTAAATGAGAGTTAAAGGCAGAAGTTGATTAGGACCTGGGATCTAGGGTGAAAAGATATGTTCCTTGCTATCTATCCCTACTATGAATAGTAGGGCAAAGGCAAATCAGCCTCTTCGGTGTTTCTTTGTCTCTGGACACATGGGAAAGTAAGACTCACCTAGAATTGAGGTGGTATTCCCCCAGCTTGCCCCTGGATTAACTACTTCTCTGTTACTTACTGTTTTAGCCAAGGAAGCCTCAGGCTATTTGCATTAAAAGAACTTCCTAGTACCTATGCCTTACACACACCCAAGGGCCTCCTAATACCTAGACCTTACCCACACTCCAGGGCCTCCTAATACCTGTAGCTTACCCACAGTCCAGGACCTCCTAGTACCTGGGCCTTACCCACACCCCAGGGCCTCCTAGTACCTAGGCCTTACCCACACTCCAGGACCTCCTAGTACCTAGGCCTTACCCACACTCCAGGGCCTCCTAATACCAATGCCATACCCACACTCCAGGGCCTCCTAATACCTGTAGCTTACCCACATTCCAGGACCTCCTAATACCTAGACCTTACCCACACTCCAGGGCCTCCTAATACCTGTATCTTACCCACATTCCAGGACCTCCTACTACCTAGGCCTTACCCACACCCCAGGGCCTCCTAATAGCTGTAGCTTACCCACACTCCAGGGCCTCCTAATAGCTGTATCTTACCCACATTCCAGGACCTCCTAGTACCTGGGCCTTACCCACAGCCCAGGGCCTCCTAGCACTTAGGCTTCACCAATATTTCAGAGCCACAAAGTACCCATGCTTTACCTATAACTCAGTGCCCTGGATTCAGCAGAATCCTGGCTCTAAAGAGTTAAGTCTCTACAAGTTGGAGTGGAAGAACAGGAGCTGTCCTCTCATCCTCTAATTGTCACCAACTTAACACAGAATGCTTTCCTGAAATGACACAACCACCTCACTGAGAACCGTTGCTTTGGAATGAGGACTTGCAGGATATGCTCTAAAAAGTACAGATCAGCACCATGCAGGAAGCACCCTTAGCACATCCTGACTCTCTGGTGAAAGGAAAAGTCATAGAGAGGCTTTGATTGTGCTCAGTGTTTCAGAACTATCAAGACCAAAACCACTGAGAAGGAAATAAAAACAGGATAAACATCTCAAGTTTACATGATCTTATCTGCATATTGAAAACATTTGGGAAGTCAAACGAAGCCATACGCAAACTGAACACTCAAAAGAGGGAAAAACTGGCATCAGGGAGTTCCCCGCTCGCCAAAATGAAGGAATGTTATTGAAGATTCCTTACATAAATGTTCCCTGGCCTTTGAGTGAACCAACAGGTCTTAAAAGTTGCATTAGCCAAAGCAAATTCCTGTAGCAAATAAAGTTTTTAGATGAATGCATCAGACTTTTCCCTTCTGCAGCCTAAAGAGGAGTTACCACCAGCTATCTTAACAATCAGCAGGTGGAGTGAGTGTCCAGGTTGTTCCACGGACAGCTGACCATCTGCAAGTGAGACTGTACTGCCCCAGAACCAGAAGGGAGACAGGAGTCAGTAAGCCATGAAGCCAACAGCGTAAGTGCTTGTTCCAACACTGAAACCAGAAGCAAGCTCTCCTCGAAATGCTTTTGGTCCTCACAGCCCTAAGTTGATAGATTTTCTTTTGCACTGTTTTAGATTTTTGATAGAAATAAGATTAGCAGCCTGTTCTCCAGAGCAAGTGCCAGGACAGGGAACAGCTGCATCTACACAGAGAAATCCTACCTCAAAAAATCCAAACCAAAACAAACAAAAGAACAGCAGTCTGAAAGAGTCATCGTTGATTGTTCTGGAATTGAGAGAGGTGCTTTGAGGGGTGGTGTGGGAATTGGGGTCCTGTTTTGAATTTGGATGGGATGTTTTTGGTATTTCCAGACCATGTCTCATGAAGCC
>JAQHUG010000054.1:7045712-7071925 GCA_028555095.1 Dicrostonyx torquatus | reverse complement strand
GCTGCAGAGTGGTACTTGGACACCAGGAAAGGTACCAATCTGCACCCCACCGCCTCTGAGGTCTCTGGGATCTTAAAATCAGGTCCCTAATTCTAACAAAACTATAATTTTCTCAAATGCCTATCACATTTCTGAATACATCAACCACGACTGCCACCTTTCTGAATGAAACAAGAAGAGCCGAAGTCACAGTTTATATCAGCTACAAACGTTTTTTGTATTAATCCCAAGAGAGCATTCAATCCCTCCAAATAAACAAGTTAAAAATTACCTTATAACACAGTGGCCTTTCTGGTTGCATATACACTTCAGGTGACACGTGGTGTGTGGGTCCTCTGTGAGAGCAGCAAGTGCTCTTAGCCTTAACTGAGCCACCTCTTCAGTGCCCCACTAGATGACTTAACTAGAATTTGCTAAAAAGGACACTGAGTCCCATGCCTTTTGTGACAAAACATGCAGACTTTCAAACATGCAAACAGACCTCCAACCACCCTCCAATCCAAAGTGCTAGCAATTATCTCACTTGGGCTGGAGACACGGCTAACTGGTCAGTGGGGAGCATACACTGCTCTTCAGATGTCCTGAGTCGGCTCCCAGCACCCATGTTGCCTGCCTTCAACTCCAGAGGGATGGATCTGGCATTGCTGACCTCTGTGGACACTTGCACACAGGTGTACAGACCCCCACACAGACACACATACATAATTTACATAAAATAAAATCTTTTAAAAAAGGAATTATCTCACGAGAGCCTTTAATTTACAGACCTTTATTGTGTGGACAGTTGGGCCCAGACCATGCAGGATCTAATCCTGTTCTCATGAACAAGGCCAGGCATCCTGGCTTATCTTTACACTTTACAACTGAACATTTATTTCTAACATGTAAAATACATCTGAATTGTATCTTTCCCACAGGGCTTCATGATAGTTAAATAAAGGCAATTTAAATACTACCCCAATCTCCTAAATTCAATACATGAAACCAACAATGACACTTCTGATATACTGCTGTCATTTTCTTGAAAGGAACTTGGCACAAAAGGCAGCAGAGAGGTCTTTGTAAGGGGTCTCTGAATCCGACTTGGTTGGTGGTATCCGGCAAAGCTGGCGGAATCCAGGGGAGCGCAGCAGCAGATTCTGGGAGAGGCCCAAGAGGCTGGAGCACAGCCAGTAGAGAACAAGAGACTAGAGAGAGGACACGACAGTTAGCATCTGCTCCTGTGTGGGCCAGGTTCACACAAACAGTAAACACACACACACACACATACACACACACACCAGCATTCTCAGCAAGCTATGAGATAGTGAATGAGGTCCGCCAGGCAAGAAAGACTGACAACAGGAGACAGAAGAGCGACGTGTTTACAGCAGACGGAAGACAGCAGATACCAGCCAGGGTCAGGAAAACACTCCCCCTTCTTTATTAGAGTTTTTTCCCACCACAGGTGCTGACAACTGATTATAAAGATGGACGGTGGGAGCCTGGGAGGTGACCTCTTCCCATGGCAATCTTACTAGACCTCATTTTCCCCTTTTAACCATCAGTCTTTCACAAGCCCCCAGTAACTACTTTTTCCATATCATCTAGGATGCATTTCATTTCTTCAGAGACAACTTAACTTTCTTTTGTGATAGAACCCAGGCTGGCCTTTCTGTACATATATGTTTCCTACACACATGTGTCTCAAGCTCTGTGTAGGCATCAGAAAGCAGTCAGGTCTCAGAAGGCAAACCATGTGGCTGGTGAATCCTGTCTGGGATGAAGCTCTCCAGATCTGAATCCTGTCACTACTATCTGGCTTTGCACTGGTCATTTCTCTTGCTTCAGTTTCGTATCTGTAACATGATACAGAGGCCTCACTTTGAGGGCTCAGGAGAGCATTTGTACAGAATGGGTAAGTATGGTTTATAACCCATAGAAGCATCTGTACTTGTTTAAAGTGAGACCCCAAGGGCATAAGTAATACACCAAAGGAAGATTAGCACAGCGGTTACAAATAGCAGCTGAGCTACCTGGAAATGTGAGACTTGCTGTGGGACAATGGTCTTGTACACTGTAAAGATTTGTCACTTGTATTAGTTTAATAAAATGCTGATTGGCCAGTAGCCAGGCAGGAAGTATATAGGTGGGGGGGGTGACTAGATAAAGAGAATTCTGGGAAGAGGAAAGGCAAGAAATGCAGTTGCCAGCCAGATACAGAGGAAGCAAGATGAAAATGCCATACTGGGAAAAGGTACCAAGCCACGTGGCTAAACATAAACAAAAGTTACGGGTTAATTTAGGTGATAACAGTTAGTTAATAATAAGCCTGTGCTACTAGGCCAAGCAGTTTATAATTAATATAAGCCTCTGGGTGTTTCGTTGGGACTGAATGGCGGCAGGAGCAGGCAGGACAGAAACTTCTGTCTGCAGAAACTGCCTGAGTAGTTCACAGAACTGAACCAGTTGTTTAACTTTCCATGTTTCAGTTCCTCATCACTAAAGTGAGAGATTGTTTCTGTTGTTTTATTTTCGAGATAGGGTTTCTGTGTAGCCCTGGTTATCCAGGAACTCCCTTTGTAGACTACGCTAGCCTCAAACTCAGCTATCTACCTGCCTCTACCTCTCCGAGTGCTGGAATTAAGTGGGCACCGCCACTGTCTGACCCATCAAAGTGGAAGATTGTAACAGTGCCTGCCTCTCTGCACCACCAGGAGAATTATAAGGCAATATACAAAAAGCATTGAGAGTGCCTAGGGCTGGCACTCTTAGGAGACAACCTTCCTCACGACCCAGTAATACCACTTTTGGGTATATATCCAAAGCATGCTCAATCATGCCACAAGGACATGTGCTCAACCATGTTCATAGCAGCTTTGTCTGTCATAGCCAGAACCTGGGAACAACCTAAATGTCCCTCGACTGAAGAATGGATAAGGAAAATGTGGTACATTTACACAATGGAGTACTACACAGCAGAAAAAAATAATGACAGCTTGAATTTTGCAGGAAAATGGATGGAACTAGAAACATTATTTTGAGTGAGTTAACCCAGACACAGAAAGACAATTGTCACATGTACTCACTCATAGGTGGTTTTTAAACACAAAACAAAGAAAACCAGCCTACAAACCATAATCGTAGAGAATTTAGACAACAATATGGATACTAAGAGAGACTTACATAGACTAAGAGAGACTTACATACATACATGGGAAAGTATAAAAAGACAAGATCTCCTGAGTAAATTGAGAGCATAGGGACATTGGGGGAGGGTTGAAGGGAGGAGGGGAGAAGAGAAAAATGTAGAGCTCAATAAATATCAATAAAGAAAAAGACAATTACCACATATACTCACTCATAGGTGGTTTTTAAACACAAAGCAAAGAAAGCCAGCCTACAAACCACAATCCCAGAGAACCTAGACAACAATGTAAACACTAAGAGAGACTTACATAGATATAATCTACATGGGAAGTAGAAAGTATAAAAAGACAAGATCTCCTGAGTAAATTGGGAGCATGGGGTCCTTGGGGGACAAATGAAGGGGGGAGGAGAGAGGCAGAGAGGGGAGCAGAGAAAAATGTAGAGCTCAATAAATATCATGGGAAAAAAAGAAGAGCCACCAAACCAGATGATATGAGCTTAACCCCTGGAACCCACATCAGAGAAGGAGAGAACTGACTCCAGATTCTCTGGGAAGAAGGAGGGGTCGCCAGTCAGGTGCAGAGGAGCAGCATGGGCATTACAAAGAAAAGGTAACCGCCGGGCAGTGGTGGCGCACGCCTTTAATCCCAGCACTCGGGAAGCAGAGGCAGGCGGATCTCTGAGTTTGAGTCCAGCCTGGTCTACAACAGCTAGTTCCAGGACAGGCTCCAAAGCCACAGAGAAACCCTGTCTCAAAAATACCAAAAAAAAGAAAGAAAGAAAAGGTAACCAAGCCATATGAAAGAACGTAGAATAAAGAACTGGGTTGATTTACGTGATAAAAGCTAATGACAAACAAGCCTACGCTTTTATAAATCATAGTAAGTCTCTGTGTCGTGATCTGGGAGCTATTTGGTGGGACAGAAAAACCCACACATATACTGTGTCTAAAAACCACCGTACATACTTCCTAGACTATTAAAACTGTTAGATGTGACCAAATAAGTAAGACATAAGCACATTTATTTGGTCTGACAACTTCTAACATTATCCGTGGGAAATATACAAAAGGACTGAAGGAACTGTAACAATAATTGTTTATTCTTTTGTTTCTTTTCTTTTTGGGGGGGGCAGAGTTTCTTTATGGCTTTGGAGCCTGCGCTGAAACTAGCTCTTGTAGACCAGGCTGGTCTCTAACTCACAGAGATCCACCTGCCTCTGCCTCCCGAGTCTGCACCACCACCGCCCGGCTATTCTTTTATTTCTTACAAAGTTTCCTTAGGTATCACAGGAACAAATGAGCCAAACCCACAGCACAAGGTTAAGCAGTACTCATGAATCCACGTGGACTTGGTGGTGCTTCTTTTTTAAGGGCTACAGTCCTTGGTCCAGTCTATATGGAAGGTGTTCAATGTATGAGCTAGTCAAACAGGCAAGTACTAGACTAAGCAAGGTGCTCTGTCATATTAAAACAGGAAGGGGAGCAAGGAGTTTGACAGCAGAGCTGGACACATCCATGAGAAAGATGAGCCAGTCAGTCCACACAATCATTCTCAAGAGCAAGGGTCAAGCTGGTAAAAGACAGGCTCAAAGCCACAGGCTGCCAGGCTGTGGGAGCTAAGCACGGGCTAAGTAATGCTACTGGTACTCACAGAAGGGACTGTGGCGGCGATCGGAATCATCAGCACGGACACAGCGCGCACAAAGTGTGTGACATACATTTGAAAACGAGACATTCCGAGTTTTTGTAGAGCGAAAATCTGAGGTAGAACACACAAACCATAATTACTAAAACACACATTAAGTCAGACAAACTTGAAAACACAACTGAAGCCCAGGCTTTGTGGGACACTCTTTAAATCCTAGCATTTGCACTGGGGCAGCAACTTGAGGTCATCTTTGGCTTTTAGATTTATTTGTGAGATAGCTTACACGAGACAGTGCCTCAAAAAAAAATTTTTTTTTCATGATAGGGTTTCACCATGTAGCCCTGACTAGCCTGGCGCATACTCAGTATATTAGGGTAGCCTCAAAAACTGCCTCTGCTGGGATGGCAGATGGGTACCACAACACCTGGCTAAAAGTTGATTTGGGACCAGCCTCCACCAATACCTGTAAAGGCTGGCACTGTGGTTCAATAGCAGAGCACTTGACCTGCTGTGTACAAGGCCATAGCCTCCATATCCAACACTTAAACACAACAATTTCAACAATGAACTTACACAACTAACAAGGACAGTCAGGCTTTGTGTGTGTGAGAGATTCAGGGGGACTGAGACTACAAAGGGCAATCCTGATGCTGCTGTTGGTTTTATGAGATAGGCTCTCACTGTGTAGAGATCCTCTGGCCTCAAAATTCCAGGTGATGAGATCATAGGCAGGTGTCTCCATACCTGGTAGCCCTGTATTCCCAGAGATCCATAACCTTACACAAATTTTAACTCTGTGCCACTTTCCCTTCATTAAAATAATACAATCCTCACAGGGTTAATCTGAGATTTAGATGACTCACGTAAACTGCTCAGAGAAGCGCCCCACACCCCAACATTGTTAAATCACAGCGTTTTATCAGTCATCATCAGGTGACTGCGGAACAAGACTACAGCGCTGACAGGAATTCATTCCAGCCTCCGTATCCTCTCTCTCTGCCAAATAGTTACCGACACAAACCAAGGAGCTACATTGTGTTCTTAAGAACATTCACACTTGCAGCCGGGCGGTGGTGGCACACACCTTTAATCCCAGCACTCGGAAGGCAGAGGTAGAAGGATATCTGTGAGTTCGAGGCCAGCCTAGTCTACAAGAGCTAGTTCCAGGACAGGCTCCAAAGCCACAAAAAAAGCCCTGTCTCGGAAAAAAAAAAAAAAAAGAACATTCACACTGCACGTGACATGTTTCCTCAACATCTCACTGATGGCTTTAGATCCTTTTTTTTTAAAGGGGAGGGTACTGGAGTGATGACTCAGCAGTTAAGAGCACTGCCTGCTCTTCCAAAGGTCCTGAGTTCAATTCCCAGCAACCACATGGTGGGCTACAACCTGTAATGAAATCTAGTGTACTTTTCTGGACTGTAAGCATACGTGCAGGCAGAACACTATATATAATAAATAAATAAATCTTAAAAAGGTGTACACGTCTGTGTACCACACATGTTCCCGGTGCCCGGTGGGTTCAGAAGAGGCACGCAGAAGTTGGAATTGGTTAAAGCTTGTTGTGAGCAGCATGTGGATGCTATGGATTGAGTCCAGGACTGTGTAAACGCTCTTAACCTCCAAGCTATCTCTCCAACCCCAACTTCTCTGTTTTAAATAGGTGCACATACCCTAGGGTAGCATGGAACTTGCTGTGTAGTTGAAAATGACCTTAAACTTCTGACCACTCTATCAGTCATTCCCCACTATGCCCGTGCATCCAGCACTGGGGTAGAGATCCCTGGGCTTTCTGCAATGCTAGGCAAGCATGCTACCAACTAAGCTATATTCCCAGCTCCATACACACACACATACACACACACTCACACACACACACATACACACACACACACACTCACACCCCCCCCCCACACACACACAGGTTCTTTCCATGTCTCTACATGGCACTGGCTGTCCTGGAACTAGCTCTTGTAGACCAGACTGGACTTGAGCTTGCAGAGATCTGCCAGCCTCTGCTTCCTGAGCACTGAGATTAAAGGAGTGCCAGCACACCCAGCGTTAATTACTATTCTTTTTCCTTTGCCTGCTTTTTTGAGATGATCTTGTTATGTAGCCTAGGATGGCTTTGAAGTTTGTGATTCTCCTGTCTCTGCTTCCTGAATGCAAAGACTACACATGAGCAACTGTGCCCGGTATAGTGCTCTTACTTTAACAAAAAGGACTCTGACACCAGAGACATAAAGGAACTGGCTCACGCCAAGAGCTGATCTGATGTCAGAATTCAGAGTGTGTGTGATGTCAGAATAGCAGCAGCAGCAGCAATCCCAATGACATAAACAGTCAGCAAACCCCAACGTAAACCACTGACCTCCACTATTAGTAAATTGACAACACCAACGGAGACGGGCAGAATCCAAGTCGAATCCACTGCAGTGAGGTCAGGAAACCACAGGACCCCGCCAGCCGCTAATTGCTCCTGAACAGAAACAGCAGCTGAAACAGTTTAAACAAAACAACAGGATTCCTCAGGACAGCAGAGAGGGAGCAGCACACAAACACAGACCCCCAACAACTCCCACAGGGTGTCTCTCTTCGAAGAGCTGCACTGGTTAGTCAAGCTATTTATATTTGTAATGTTTTCGTTTTCTTCATTTTCCAGTTATTGCTCTCAACATAGACTGTTTATGCTTAAGATTCTGTAATGTAAGGAATACAGTAAATCGTAGTTATGAGGACTAGAATTGTTTTTTTTTTTTACTGGAATGCAACTTTCAAGAATTTGAGAGATGAGGATTTATGTCTGAAACAGTTACCTTCTGAATGTGCTGCCCCTATGCTGAAGTTCCGCAGGGCAACAGATATGAAGACCCACATTGGAAGCTGGACCCAGACCAACACGGTGGCTTTGAAAGGATGGCAGTTGTCACGAACATACAGCTCTGAAACAAGCCTCCGCATGTTCTTTAGATAGGTGAGCCTAAGGTGAGAGAAGGGAGCAAAGACATCTCTGACCACTAGCAAGAACTTCACCCTGCAGCACACACACCCTTCTGGAGGGATGCTGAAAGGTGGGACAGGGCCTTCAACTATCATAAGCAGTTAAGTGCTTTGCTTGCATGTGTTTAAGCGCACCACATGCAGGCCTGGTGCCCTGAGGTTAGAAGAGGTGTTGGGTGCTCCTGGAGCTGGAGCTACAGACAGCAGAGCCATCATGGGAGTGCAGGGAATCGAGCCTGGATCCTCTGTGAGGTTCAAGTATTCTTTAGGCCAGGCACGGTGGCACACACCTTTAATCCCAGCACTTAGCAGGCAGAGGCAGGTGGATATCTGAGTTTGAGGCCAGCCTGGTCTATATAGTGAGTTCCAGGACAATCAGGGCTACACAGAAACCGAGGATTTAAAACAAAACAAAAACAAGTGCTCTTGACTGCTGAGCCAACTCTTCTAATGTCAAGCTTTTCTGTTTTTTGTTGTTGTTGTTTTATTAGCACCAAATAAAGATGATTGAGCTCATATATAGTTTGCCAGCCATGGTGGCACATTACTGTAGTGATACCATCTGGAAGGCAAGAAGACTGAACTATACACTATTTCACAAGAACCAAAATGTCGCGGGGGTAGGGGTGGGGCTATGGGGACACAGATGGGCAACACGAGATGAGACAGGGCCACACAGCAAATTACACCCTACTTACAAGCACAGCGGCCGACTTTCCTATGACTTACACCAAATCTGGTGCAGTACTAATTCACTGCCATCTTTATCTGAACACGGCTCTTTTCAGTGGGTCCTTTAAATGGGGAGGGTGCAAGGCTGAGATGGGAGGACCATTCAGCTCCTCAAGAGATAAAGTCTGCTTCTTCGTCTATATGCTTCTATTTCAATATATAAAACAACCATGCTACACAGTGATTTATTAATATGAACCAATCAAGAGAATACCGAAGCCTGCATTTATATATTTCATGATTACAGGCATAAAACTGCATACCTGGCAACTCTTTTGGACCAACCAAACTGATGTGCACAAACGGCCACTTCTTGGTTAAGGCGCTGGGCGATGTTTTTTATCTCTGGTTGCAAGTTTTCCACCTAACTAAAGAAAAAGTTGTTTTGGATGAGCACATAAAGGATCTTTCCATGGCTATAGTCAGCGTCGGCTGCCAACTTGGCGCACCCAGGACAGAGGAACTGAGTTAAGAATTTTCATCTATCGGATTAGCCTACGGAATGGTTTTGATTGCTACGTGACAGAGAAGGACCCAGTCCACTGCGGGCTGCCATCCCTAGGCATGTGAGCCTGGGCTATACAGAAAAGCCAGTAAGCAGTTTTCCACTAAGGTTTCTGCTTTAGTTCCTGTCCTGCTGTCCCTCCATGATAGACTAGAACCTAAGAGCCAAGTAACCCTTTTTCTCCCTGATTCCACAGTAGGTCAGTGTCATCAATCAACGACATTCATATATTCTCTGTACCCTCAACTACTTAAAAGTGTTTGCTGATCACATTTGTAATCAGAAACATTTAAGCAAAAGATACTATTAGATATTTAGCCTGCTTAAAACATCTTAAGTCAAGCCGGGCGGTGGTGGCACTTGCCTTTAATTCCAGCACTCCGGAGGCACAGCCAGGTGGATCTCCTGAGTTCAAGGCCAGCCAGGTCTACAAGAGATAGTTCTAGGACAGCCTCCAAATTACAGAGAAACCCTGCTGTCTCAAAAATCCAAGGGAAAAAAAAAAAAAGATCTTGAGTCAAACTTGAATTCCAGTTTGTACACCTATCTAGGCAACCAAAATGCTGTGCACAAACTTCTTGGTGATGTTTTGGTTGCCTAGACAGGTGTACAAACTTCTTGGTGATGTTTTGGTTGCCTAGACAGGTGTACAAACTGGCTGTGCATAACCACTGAAATGGCACCTACTTCCTAGAATGTTGAGAATTAAATGAAAACTGCATCCGGATTTTCCTGTTCCAGCCTTAGATACGCCAGCAGTAGAGAAAACAGCACCCATTTGTTCAGTTCAAATCCCAAGGATTCCCAGCGACCTTCCTTAGTGTGACTGCTTCCTTCCTGGCGATCTTCTGTGAAACTTCACCTTCTCAAATTCCTGAGGTGAAACTTCAGGAGTAACTGCTGATTTCCTCTCACACCACGAATAGCCAAGGAAAGAAAATGCTATACGGATTCCACAGAAACAAGTCTTAAAGGCTGACTCCAAGTCACAACTCATCAGACACAGGGTCGTAGAGAGTGACAATCCAAGTTTGCAAATTATTAATTTAGGGAATCCCAAAGAGCAGTAAGAATAGTTAAGGGGAAATAAAGCTGCAGACGCTCTGTTAAAACGTTTACGTCCCTAATGTTACAGGCTCCTCCGTGTCATTTCTTCTGTAGACTGCTCTCAATCTGAAGTTTGGGAAGCACTTGTATTTCAAATAAAGACCTGGTAGGTGGGAAGAACTGGAAGGCACTCGAGTCACCAACCATTATTTAACATATGCAATACTATTTTAGGAAAGCACCAGCCTAGATGGTTAACACTAGCAGGGGACCGATAGCCCTCACCTTGGCCAGGATGTAGTGCTGATACGCCGCCAGGGGCAACGTGACGGCGCCGCGCAAGGCCACGGTGGTGAGCATGATGCTGCCCCACCAGGGGAGTCCTGTGGCTGCCTGCGCACCCAGCAGCACTTCCTCTGCGGTGCGCACGGGCGCCGACGCTGCCAGGGCCTCGTACCATCCGCGCGGACCGGCCGCCGACACCGACGCGGCCGCCCACACCGGAAGGGCCGGGAGCCGCGAGCTACTCCAGCACGGCTGCAGTCCCCGCGACCGCAGCCGCAATATGGTCAATGACCGGAGAGACCCGGCACCCTGGCGGCACAGCATGGCAACAGCGCTGCGGACCGGGAACAGCACGCAGTCCAGGGAACCAAGGAAGAAGTGCGCATGCGCCAGCCCGCGGCCACGCCTGGCTTCCCAGCCACGGCGGTGACGTCTGCGTCGCGCAGAAGATGACGTAAAGCCCCGCCTTTCCCACGCGGCACTGAGCAGCAAGCGGCGACTTTCCTTGCTAGGGTGGAGCTCCAAGCTGTCGGAACCGGAACTGCGGGGGTAGGCGGGGCAAGTGAACCGCCTTGCTGTTGAGTTTCGGTTTCCACCCAAGAGGATTGTAGCTTGTGTACTTTTTGTGACCCGGCGGCTTCCGCTGAAGACACGCGTAGCCTGTAGTAGTTCTGTTTCTACCCACTGCTGAAACGCCTACTTCAAAGAGTAACGAGTGTTTCCGGCTTGCGCGGAGTTAGTCTGCGTCCTTTATCCTCTAGACAAAATTCTACCGGATAGATTTGACAGCAGGGTCGTGGTGGCCCACGTCCTTAATCCTGTCACTCTGGAGGCACAAGTAGGAGGATCTCTTGTGTATTTAAAGTCAGTCTGGTCTATGTAAGGGAGCTCTAAGCCAGCCAAAGCTACCCAGTGACACTGTCTCAAACCAACAAACCACACCATCATCATAATAAAAAGCAGGAAAAAGAATAAAATGGAGTGCACAAGACATACACGAGCTCCGTGAGTTTTTCAGTTTTGAGTTCCTGACAGCAGACAATTGGGATGACGTCAAGTTTTCTTACAAAAGCGCCCAGCCATACAATAGGCCAAAGCCTATTTCTAGAAACCTCTCCTGTTCGCCAGCACCAAACGGTAGCTTTTGTTCCCTACTTCACTGCACACCTACCAAAGGTATTAGGTAACTTATTTTCTGGAATGTGGGATACCTGCGTTCAAAACTAACCATGAATCCATATAAAAAATTTTGAATGTTTATGCTCCTGTACCATAATCCTTTTCTGAAACAACTTACCTATCTCGTAAGAAATCAGTTGTTTTAAAGTGAAGATCAAGTAACGTATGTATAAAATGAAGTTTCCCCATCCTTCTTGTAGACAACTGGTAAAACTGAGCCCTTCCAAAGTGGCCCTATGGCATATAGGGAAGTTACTTAAGACAACACCATGCCAAACCCCATGTTTACCATGTGAGGAACTAAAATCAATTCTAACACTGGGAAATAAGTAAATTCTTATATATGGGTAAGCATAAATAACTTTTCTTTGTGTATAAATAAGCCTATTTAACGATTTGTTTACAAACAATAAACCAAAAAAAATTCAAGCTGTTATTAAAATCTTTTAATATTTTTGTTACAACTGTCTGTAACTCCAGCTCAAGGGTCTGAGAAACTACTAGGTTCTTTGACTTCCCTTTCACAGGTAGCCATTGTTGGACTGTAGCCTATAAGTTGTTCCAAAAAATTTCACATCTGTATGTGTGTGTATTGAATGAGTTTTTTTCACCCCATAAATTTTTAGAGATAGGACTAATACACCATCTAACACATTTGCTGTGACTTCCAATCAGCATAATTATGAAAAACTGATCTTAGAAGCAGCCCTGGCTCAATTGCTGCACTTACACCCCAATAGTGACTGTTTGGTGTATATATAGGATGCATCTTTGAAGTCAAGTGTGGTAGTGTGTAAAGAAGATGCCAGACCTTAGTAGAAAGAGCAGGAAGACCCAGGGTTCAAGGGCAACCTCAGCTAAAACTTTTACAGGCTGGAATTACAAGCATGACAGGCTTGTGCCACTCCGTCCAACTTATTCAGTACTAGGGTTAATCGCCTGACATATTGGGTAAGCCCTTTACCCTTACTCCAATCCTCAACCTTGGAATATTTATTATAGAAAATTAAGATACTACTCAAAATTTAATATAGATTATAAATCATTTAAAGTGCTCACTTTCCAAATAAGATTTCTTTCTTTTGTACTTTTCTTTTTTGGTTTTTCGAGACAGGGTTTCTCTGTAGCTTTGGAGCCTGTCCTGGAACTTGCGCTATAGGCCATGCTGGTCTCAAATTCAGAGATCCGCCTGTCTCTGCCTCCCAATTGCTGGGATTAAAGGCGTGCATCACCACCACCACCCTATGCAAATATGATTTCTAAAATGCCTCAGGGAAATTTTTTTTTTAAATTAGGGAAAAATTATTCTTATGAGAAACTGATTCCCCTTGGAATCAGATTTAGGCATATTTTTACTTTTGTGGGGAAGGGGAAGTTAAGACAGGGTTTCACTATGTAGCCCTGACTGGTCTGAAACTGGCCTTAAACTCAGAGATCTATCTGCCTCTGCCTCACAGGTGCCATCACACTGGCTTAATCTTTAACAGGAAAATCCCCTAATGTAAATTAGAATCTTCTATCTCTGTATCAAACATTGTGTCATATCTTCCTGTCAGGGGTGGCCTGGAATCTGTTTCTTTTTTCTCATCATAGTTGGCTTTTATTTTTAAAATCCTTTAAGGCACACTGGAAAGAATTCTGCCTAGGCCAGCAAAATGCCGCTTTCTACATACTTAGCCCAAACCTAATTGATGATATTCTGTAGTCATGATGTAGAATAATAGAAGTTGTAAGCTACAGTCATCTGAAGGCAGCTAGTGAGCCAAATGGCTGCAGCTGTGAAGATGTGTACTTCCCAATCAATCCAGAAGCACGCACGCATTAAACAGTGTAAGACACCTGGGCAGATCAATTTACATAAAGTAAAACTATACTGATTACCTCGAACATTTGAAAATCATCCTGACTCCGGAATTTTGTTACTCAGAAAATTTGAAAATACTCTAAATGTTCTGTAATATCAGATCTGTGGGAATGACTGTTCTTAGGAATTATCAGTGAACTAAATCAGAGGACCTAAAAAGGTCTGTGATTTTGAGAATCCCAGAGAATAACACAGTACACAAACTTTATGAAGTACTTTACATATTTAGGTAACGAGCAAAAGACCAAATACTGTTTTTGTGAACAGATGAGACAGGGTTATTTAATATACTACTCTGTTTTCCCAGAGAACAAATATTTACTAATAATAGGCCACAGGAGAAATTTTCTTCAGAAGAATGCTATAATCAGTTCTCAGTACAATTACAATATGCTGAAAGGCAAGAACGGAGGACTTTGTTTGAAACTGTTAACAAGATCTTTGGGGGGGGTTCTATGCAGTCCTATAACTATGTAGAACAGGCTGGCCTCCAACTCACAGGTTGCCTGCCTCTGCCTCCCCAGTGCTAGGATTAAAGGCTTGAGGTAAACCACCATGCCTGGCAACAAGGTCATTTCTAAAGTGGAATAGCTGGTGTACACAGATCACACAGTAATTTGGGATATTAGCATTTGGAAATGGAAAAGTGGCAGCTCACTTCTGAAAGAAGATAATCACATACTTCAAAAGAAAAAAAAAGACCTACATGGTCTCAAAAATTCTTTTTTTATTATTTAAATAAAAATGTTCTATATTACATCTGAAGTATAAAAATGTATTTGAAAAATGTTCCTAGTACAGAACTTCTAGTACTATAGCACTGTCCTTTCCCAAGCCTGATCTTAAGTGTAGAGATAGAGGGCTCCAATCTATTTTCATGCTCCACATGTTAAATTCAAGAAAATGGTCAGTTTATCACCCTTCTTCCTTATAATACAACCAACCACTCACATGCATAGTACATGCTGAGTAGTGTCTGCTCTCCAATGAGATTATTTCAGGTAGAAAATAACCCTCATTATCACGTAAAACAATCATGGGAGTGGAGTAGACAGACCTGTGGCAAAATTCAATACAAAATGTTAAATAACATCAAACAGGCTTTTCTGTTTTGCTTTTGTAAAGTGCTAACTTTTTAATTTCATGGCTATATTTGTAGGGTGTTCTCCTAATTTGTGTCTTTATCATAGGTGGAAAAGCAAATGTCTATACTTAACAACTTCTAACTGAAAAGAGAAGTGCACCTTTAGAAACTGCTGGGTAGGTTTGAGAAACCAACCTTATGTGCTCTGCTCGGGTCAGCAGTGGCACGAGATCCTCTCATGCCCTCTAACAACCAAGGGATATTAATATCAACTCTAGGTGGTATATCTAAGGCTTAGGTGGTGTTTTACAGTGTGAAGTTTGTATCTAATTAAAAACCAAACTGATATATACAGTATTTCTCATATATGCACTGATTTATATTTAAACCACAGTAAGCTATTTTTCCATAGGAGACAGGGTAGGACACATATTCTTCTTGTATACATTATTGTTTATTGTTTCAAGTGGATGGAATATAATTCCCACTGAGTAGTTTAGTGTGGCCCTGAATCACATATAAACAGGTTAAATGTAGTCTTTATAATCCGTGTATTGGTGTATCGACCATAAAAATCATCTTAATAACAAACCCAAACACTCCTATTTGACGTGGCCCAAGTTAGCTGTTCATCCTTTTCATTGCTACCAATAAGTGCAGAAAGCAAGGAACTTTTCGACCTAAGACATAAGATGCTTGAAAAAGGAAAATTTTATGTTGTCTCTTTATGACTAAGAAGCCAATATTAAGAATCAATATTATCCAATATAAAATATGCCAAATTGTTCAAAAATAAACAGTTTATGCTGACTGAGAACTGTGGTGGCTTTTAAGTTTCTCCAAAGTCTTAAGTTTTCTCATTAGAAGAAACCACTGATACCATTAAAGATGTTCCATCGCTGTGTAGCAGCTGCTATGGTAAAAAGCTTTACAGGGTGTTTTTCACTACTGAGCAAGAGAATCTTACTACTAATAGTGGCAAAGACAAAGTCCCAAACTGAAGAGAGATGTGTGTATTAGTTTGAAAGTGTGACAAATGTAATAAAGACATGGAAAATCAGAAATTTCTTCTATATGCCTTGCTACAAACAAATCCGAAAGGGAGCAAGCTGGATGTTTTCAGATCTAACACAGGGAAACATCCACCGATAATGCCCATCATTTTACTTTATACTTAAATTACACAAGTAGAAAAGTTATGCTTATTAATAGTTTAATGTATGAAGGAAACATCCAGATTTCTGAATATGAAGGTACATATCTCACATTAATTTAAGTCTACATAAAGTAGAGCATCTATACTGACATATTGAAATTTACTTCCTGCTTAGCCTTTTCTGTTATGTAAACAATTGTACATTTATTTGCCATTCTAAAACTTCAGAATCAAGTTTACATAATTTTGCTAAATTTCCGTGTTTGCTCAGAAGCAGTTTACAGTACTAAAACCAACCAGCCAAGGAACAGATTCAACAGAAAGTTAAATCCAAAGGAGAAGAGGGGAAGAAAGAAGAAAATGATAAGAAAAATGCTAACTAAAGTAAAAATGGATGGCGATGGAGAATGGGCAGTCACAAATGTTCACAGAAAATAGGTCAGTTAGTAAGTTCTTCTGCAAAAAGCCTACACACTTCAGTCAAACACATCAGTAGAATGATTTGGGAGCATAAAAAAAAAGTTTCTCGGCCACTTGTGATTTCCTCTGAATGAAAGGAATCTGCAGGCTAACAGGCTTATCCTCATCAGCCAAGCTGGTTCATGTGCACACTGTTCATGTGAGGTGCCCAGGGTCCGGTCCACACCTACAAATACAGAGCATGCATTTCAACAAATACAAATTAAACAAATAAAACAATCAAATATCTATGAACTAATCTCTTTCAACCTTCAATAGGTTCTTGGAAGCAAAGAAAATACTTGGGAGTTCAAGGTCATTCTCTGAGTCTCAAGGACAGTCTGGGTTGAGACCTTCAGTCAAAACAGAGGAGAGGGAGGAGCAGGTTGGTGGTAGCAGGTGCCTTTAATCCCAGCACTGGGAGGTAGAGGCAAAACTTTGTGAGTTCAAGGCCAGCTTGAATCTACAGAGCCAGAGTGAGTTCCAGGACAGCTAGGGCTATTATACAGAGAAACCCTGTCTTAAAAAAAACAAAAACAAAAACTACCTGAGAGAGGGAGGGAAAAAGAAAGATGGGGGAGGAACAATGGGGACTAGATCCATGGTTTAATAGTTAAGAACAAAGATGCTCTAAGACTTGGGTTTGATTACCAGGCTTACATGACAGCCTTCAAATGTCTATGATTCTAGGTCCAGGAGCTTCCAGGATCCAAGGGTACAAGGCATGCATGTGATGTATACACACATGCAGGCAAAACACCCATACACACAAAAGAAAAAAAAAATCACTTAATCTGCAGCATAAGCCAGGCGGGGGTGGCGTACACCTTTAATCCCAGCACTCAGGAGACAGAGGCAGGCAGATGTCTGTGAGTTCGAGGCCAGCCTGGTCGACAAGAGCTAGTTCCAGGACAGGTTCCAAAGCCATAGAGAAACCCTGTCTCGAAACCCCCCCCCAAAAAAAAAAACGGGAGGTGGTGGCACACGACTTTAATCCCAGCACTCGGGAGGCAGAGACAGGTGGATCTATGTGAGTTCGAGACCAGCCTGGTCTACAAGAGCTAGTTCCAGGACAGGCTCTAAAACTACTGAGAAACAGCAATGCCCCCGTACCTGATTGGGGTTTTGAGAATACTAAGCACCACACACTCTGTCACTAAACTATACCTCAAACCTATTTTTCTTGCTTCTCCTTTCTCTTTTTGAAACTCTAACAAGCACTCAAACACTCAAGTAATTTTAAAACTAGCTACCTGACAACATAAATATTGCTGTGGAAGGACAATCATTCAGAGATACTGAACATATGCCCAAGTAACTTACGCATGAGTCAAGTATGGTTGATTATACCTATGATCCCAGCACATGGGAAGCTGAAGCACAATCAGTCTGGGCTAGCTAGTGAGTGTCAGACCACACAGAACAAGACTCCCCCACCCCAAGTGTACAGCTATTTTCCTAAGTTTTCAGTTACATACAGTTTTGGTATTGACACTGTTAAAAACATAAGACTATATAGCTATTTACACATTAATGAATTTTACTACGAGTATAAAGTTATTCCACATGAAGATCACTTTGCAACTTTTTGTTGTTGTGTGTTTCTGAAATAGGGTCTTATTACATATAGCCCTCCATGGCCTGGAACTCTATGTAAAGCAGGCTAACCCCAACTCACAGAGATCCACCTGCTGAGTGCTGGGATTAAGGTGTGTAGTACCATGTCCAGCTCTGTAATTAAATTTTTCTACATACCGTCTGCAACAGAATATATTCTATAAAATGTCTTTTTATAATTAATTAAAAAATTATGAGTATCATTTTTCAAAGGTTTTCAATGCATTTCAGCTATAGTAATTTTCCTCTACTGGCTATATTCATTGTGCTCTATTATTTTTACCTAAAGTCTATCTGATTTGTATTTTGTAAACATTTAAGTGACTGCTTACTGAATAATGAGTCTTACCGTTTGAGGACCATTATTTTCTGTGGAACTTGAAACCATCTTTATCAGTGAATTCCAAGAAGGGTCTGCAGCATGAGGGCCATTAAATATGGGTCCTCCAGTACCATCAGGGATAGTTGCTACTGGAGGAATCATTGCATTCCCATACACAGAAAAAGGCATACCCTTTAAAAAAAAAAGGGGGTAAAGAGAGAGATTAACATCCAACTCATTATTTTCTTTGTTCTTTCCCTTCCCCCACGTCTGATAAACAATTTTGCAAGGACTAAGAGAAAAACATAAAACAAAAACAGGCACTCAGATGGCAAAGGCAGCCCAGTTTACAGAGTGAGCTTCAAGCAAGCCAAGGATACATACATTTCCTCTCACAAAACAGAAATGAAACCAAAATAAACAAACCAGAGAGTCAAAAGCTCTAAAACTGATTTTTTTTTTTGGGTATGTTTTTCAAGACAGGGTTTCTCTGTGGCTTTGGAGCCTGTCCTGGAACTAGCTCTTGTAGACCAGGCTGGAAACAAACTGACAGAGATCCGCCTGCCTCTGCCTCCCGAGTGCTGGGATTAAAAGCATGTGCCAACACCACCTGGCAGGATAAATTATTCTTAGAACCTAAAAATTATTCTGACAAGAGCTCATTTAGCAGAATAAAGCTGGACATGATGGTCCAGGCCCTGCGTGTCAGCATCAGGGAGACAGAAGCAGGTAGATCTCTTTGACTTGGAGGCTAGTTTGATCTGTAAAGTGAGTTGCACTCCAGCTAGAGCTGCATGGAAAGAACCTGTCTTATGAATAAAATACAAAATAAGCACATAGTATAAAGGAGAATACCATACTCAAAGTAGTTCTAAAACAGCAATCCATTAAAGGTAAACACGGTACAGATGATACAGAAGACCAGAAGTTCAGGTCACCCCAAGCTATATAACGAGTACTAAATGGGCTGGAAAGACAGTTCTAAAGTTCAAACAGTTTGCTGCTCTTACATAATACCTGAATTTAGTTCTTAGCTCTCAATTTTGATAGCTCAAGAATTCATGTAATTCTAGTCCCAAGAATCAGGGAGCACATGATCCATGTGCACATACATACCCACATATACACATAATTAAAAATAAAATTTGAAAAAGAAAACATATTCTAACCAAAACAAACAAACAAAAGACTACTAAAACAAAAGTCCTGTAAATGACTAGGAAAACTATTTCTATTTTAGCCAGTTTGACTTGTAAAAGCCCCAGCAGGAAATCACAGGTGCTTATGTTTGGAAATAAGAGATGATTAGGCATAAGAAAAACATTTTGCTGGGTGGTAGTGCATAATACCTTTAATCTCAGCAATCAGGAGGCAGGCAGAGGCAGGCAGATCTTTGTGAGTTTGAGGCCAGCCTGGTCTACAACAGCAAGGTCAAGTATAGCTAGGGCTGTTACAGAGAAACCCTGTCTTGAAAAACCAAAAAATAAAAAACAAACAAACAAACAAAAAACACACAAAGAGAAAAGAAAACCGCTTTGTAATAATGAAAATGCTTATTTGAATTACCCCAACTTTAGGAAAGTCCATGTATCCTGCAGGAACATGCTGATGGAATGTACCAGAAGGAGTTACAATTCCTGTACTATCTCGCTCCATTGCTTGATGCTGTGAAAACACTCCTGGGTCAGACATTGGACGGTGAATGATGGGATTTCCCATCCCAGGGTTACACCAGTCTACTTTGTCTGAGGAGAAAGAAAACAAACAAGAGTTGATAACATTCAAAATCAATGTACAGTTTAAAAGAAATACTTTATAATTTCCATTTTATTGCAAACTGAGAATTCCTTCAAAATAATCTATATTTTTACAGCAATTATTTCCACATTGCTTAGTGAACAGTGTCATAAATCATTAAAAAAAAAAAAAAAGACTACACACAGTAGTAGCAAATGCCTGACATAGTAAATGTATGGATTTGCTTTTCTCACCCTAAGTTCATGGGAAGGAACTATAAGACAATTAACAAGCTATGCCTATTTTTTGATTTTAGGCACTAACATACCATAAGATACATATTATTCCTCAACATGCTAACTTGGAAATGAACATGATAGAAGCTCATTCTTGCAGGAGGTGCAAGGGAGGGAGACACAAATGAGAAGTAGATCTATCTTTAAATAGTTCCTAAAGTAAAATATTTGAAGAAATTAGATGCCAAAGATTTTAGAAAGAACTCTGAAGTCACAAATTTCACTAATTCATGCAAAGATAACATAATAAACAAAAGAATTCCAGTAAGTAGGCTGATAGTGCAATCGGATTTATCAGTTATTTGAGATAGGGCTATCTTGAGAAATCTTGACCTTAAGTAACCTTGAAGAATAGGGAAAGAGTCGCAAGAAATCCTTTACATAAAAACTGACTCACTTAACAGCAACAACAACAGTGACAACACTACAAAAAATAAAAAAATAAAGCTAAAAGAAAGCCAAAGATCAAAAAGGAAATACCAATATCTTAATATGGCAAAATAAAATATAAGTAGGTTTGCATGGGGCAAGACGGCAGACACCTGTAATTGAAGAGTTGTGAGGTGAAGGCAAAAGAATCAGCTCACGGATAGTCTCAGCTACACAGTAAGTTCAAAGTCAGCCTAGTAAACAGAGAGTCTCAAAAAGTCACAATTCTTTATGTGCATTGTATTATTTTCAGAGATGAGTAAGTGCAGTGGGAAAGACCACATGAAACCAGAAAAGAAGCTGATTATTCTAACTGAAGAAATAGGCTAATTCCTTGAAAGGAACTTTGAGAAAAGGAGAGATGGCTCAGTGGTTAAGAGCACTGGCCGCACTTTCAGAGGAACTGAGTTCGATTCCCAGCACCCAGATGGCAGCTAACAACTGGATATAACTCCACTTTCAGGGGATCCAATCCTTGCATCTGGCTTCCTCAGGCACCAGGCACACAAATATTGCACAGACATACATGCAGAAAAAAATACACGCACATAAAATCTCAAAAAATCAAAATGTGAAATTTATTAAAAGATACAGCTAAACAAATAAATTTACCTTCCAATAATGACAGTATATCATACCTTGATTGCCACCAATCCCTTCAAAGGACCAGATGCCACTATGTCCTACTGATGTAGACAAATTACTCCCAATAACAGATGGAGCTGAAGTTCCAGTTTGCCTGATACGTGCAGAACGTTCAGTCCCAATAGGGACCGGAACTTTCCTGTCCTGAGAGACATTGCTGGGCTTTTCGGACCCTAAAGGTACTGATGATGGGGCAGGAGACGGTGCACGAACGCCAGAGGATACCGACTGTGCGGGAGACTCTGGAAAATGATATTTTGAAATAGAATACAGGTACTCTGTAGAATATTTAATTTTGTAAAACCAAATGTCAAATTCTGAAGACATCTTAAAATATACATTTCCCAAGGAAAGCTGAGATATAAGAATAATGCTTTTAATTAATTTTTGATTTGCATCCAAAGAAATGAAGTTTCTGAATCATTTTCAAATATATACACCATTTATCCTTTATCTTCTCTTTCTTCCTTTGAAATAATTTTCTCTTCTACTTTAAAAACAATGTTTAAGCTGAGCATGATGGTGCACATCTGTCACCACAGAGCTCCAATCAATCAAGGTCACTGCAGCTGGGCCTGATAGCAAACACCTTTAATCCTAGCACTCTAGAGGCAGGACAGGTGAATTCAATCAAAGGTAGACTGGTCTACATAGCAAGTTCCAGGATAGCCAAGACAATATAGTGAGACCCTGTCTCAAATGATACAAAATAGAGGATGACTACAAGTTCAAGGCTAGCCTAAGCTATATAGTAAGACTGACTGTCTTTAAAAAGCAATCTGTGCGTGTGTGTGTGTGTGTATATATATATATATATATATAAACAGCATACACACATGTATGTATAGTAATTATTGTATAGTAGTTTAGTTTAATGACACAGTGCTTGCCTGGCAATCATGAGACCCTGGGCTCAACCTTCAATGCTGTGCACATGTGCTCATGTTTTGTAAAAAAAAACCACATACTTCATGGTAAGCTATAACAATCTCAATGCTATAAAGTGGTCAACTGTTCATTTAATAAATCATCAGCTTAATTAATAATTAAGTCAATACTTGCTGATAAAATATAAAACCAAAGCAATTAAAAGAACAATGTTTAAATTAAGTGTGTGCCCACTTAGTCCAGGTTGGCACTGGGCACGCTATATAACTAAGGATAATCGTGAATGTTTTATTTGTGTGTGTGAATGTGGAACATGCACTTGTTCCTGGGCAGGTGTGCGTGCCACAGCCACAGAAGGATGTTAGGTATCCTGCTCTATCACTCTGCCTTTGAGATACGGTTCCTCAGTGAAGCTGGAGCTAGGCTGGTAGGCAGCAAGTTCTAAGGGATTTCTTTCCCAGACCTACCCCTCACAATTCTGGGGTTTCAGGCAAGAGTACAGGCCTCTCTGCTTTGTTTTCTACTTGGGTGCTGGGATCTGAAATCAGGTCCTTCTGTTTGTTTACACAGCCAAGTATTCTCACCTAGGAAGAGAATTCTTCAGTCCTTGACCCTAAACTTCAGATCCTTCTACTTCTACCTCCTGAGTGCTAGGTGCTGAAATTCTAGGTACCTGCTGTCATGCCTGGTTTATGCAGCGCTGGAGAGCAAATCCAAGATCTTGTGTATGCTAGGCAAGCACTTTACCAAACGAGCTACATCCAAAGTTTCCTCAAACTGTAATCTTCACAAGCACCTGCTTTTGGTGTTGAGATGGGATGAGAATGACTCCCTGTATGCTATTATGTTAGAGTACTTAGTCCCCAGCTGTTACAATTGCTTGAAAATGATTAGGAGGTGTGGTCTTGTTGGAGAAGGTGTGGAAATGGGTTTTGAGGTTTCAAAGGCCAAGCACACACCTTTAATCCCAGCACTCTGGAGGCAGAGGCAGGTATTTCTGTGAGTTCCAAGGCAGCCTGGTCTACATATAGTATGTTTCAGGACAGCCAGGGCTTTGTAAAGAAACTATGTCTTAAAAAACAAAAACCAAACCCCAAAACCCAAGCAATTCCCAGTAATTTGTCTCTGTTTCTTTGCCTCACTTCTACAGGAGAGTTCTGCACTCTTAGCTACTCTCCTGCCTCCTCCTTGATGCCATGCTCCCTGCCATGATGCATATGGACTCTCACCCTCTGGAATTATAAGCCCCCTATGAAATTTATTCTTTAAGTTGTCTTGACCATGGTGTCTCTTCACAGAAACAAAAACATAACTAAGACAAAAAAAAAAAAAAAGATGGTTCCAGGGATGCCTATTGCTGCAACATGCCCAACCAAGTTCACTTTTTGGAAGATTGTGGAAGACGTTGGAACTTTAGACTCGGAAAGTGAACACTCTAGGAGGCACTTAATGGGCCATCCTAGTATGGCTGAACGAGACAGTACAGCTGAGAGCTATGCTGACTATGGATACTCAGTTCAATGTTTCAGAGGGGAACAATAGTAGCAACTTGAGTAGACACCATTCATGTGACATTCTTACAAAAATTGCACTTGTCCTAAGAATCTGCCTTGAGACCAAAAGGTTTTGGACTAATTTCAATTGCAGAAGAGATTTCCACACGGCCTAATACTTGACTTTGTCACTTGGTGGTTAGGAATGATTCTTATGCAGTTCTACAATGAAAAGGAACAAGCGGGGCAAAAAGAGTTGTAAACTGTGCAGTTGGAGGAGAAAGGAGGGGAACCAGGAAATTTAATGTTGGAGGCAAGGCTTCTGCTGAAAAAGAGATTAGGAGAGGCTCTGCACTGACTGCTATGAAAGAAGTGGTGCCCTCAGGACAAGACCCCACCCAATTTAACAAGACAATGATAAATTACTGGAAAGCACATTCCACACAGGAAGGGGAAAAAGTAACTCAAGGAGGGGCCAGCTTCTACCCCAAGCAAACAGAGGACTTTGACAGCATAAGCAAGCAGTTCTGGCTTTAAAGGAGTAAGGGGTTTATGGAATCTTTCTCCATGGTTAAGGGAAGCCACTGAAGACAGCAGTGTGGACACAAGTAGAACCAACTTGAAAAAGAGAGAAGAGTGTAGCAGTCAGCAAAGCTGGGAGGGCAGAACCATCTAAGCTCAGGTAAGAGTTACAGAATTTGGAATTTGCCCTGCTGGGTTTTGGTCTCACTTTGGTACAGTATTTCCTCAGTATAGTTCTCTTCCTTCCTTCTGGAATGGTAATGTATATTCTCTGTCATTTAATGTTGTACATATGCAATTTTTTTTATTTTTAGGGCTGGTATAATTAAGAAATTGCTTTGAAAGCCAGGCGGTGGTGGTGCACGCCTTTAATCCCAGCACTCAGGAGGCAGAGGCAGGCGGATCTCTGTGAGTTCGAGGCCAGCCTGGTCAACAAGAGCTAGTGCCAGCGCAGGCTCCAAAGCTGTCTCAAAAAACCAAAAAAAAAAAAAAAAGAGAGAAAGAGAAAGAGAAAGAAAGAAAGAAAGAAAGAAATTGCTTTGGGTCTAGAAGAAATCTTGGACTTTTTTTTTTTTTTTTTTTTTTTTGTTTTTTCGAGACAGGGTTTCTCTGTGGCTTTGGAGCCTGCGCTGGAACTAGCTCTTGTAGACCAGGCTGGTCTCAAACTCACAAAGATCCGCCTGCCTCTGCCTCCTGAGTGTTGGGATTAAAGGCGTGCGCCAACCACCACCCGGCTAGGATATAATACTCTTAATACTTTACAGGATCAGTTTTGCTATGCAGCTTAGGTAGAGAAGATGTAAATGTAGAAAAAAGATATGTGGTATTTATACAGCAAGTGTTTGAGACCGTTTTCACATTATTGTCCAGGCTACTTTGGAATTCACTAGTTTTGACCATTTGAGGCTGGTCAAAACACAAATTCTAGTACTTCAGTCTTCAAAGTAGTTAGAATCACAACTAAATCCCATCATTAGGCTAGGCTCAATAGTCACACTTTTTGTAAAGCTAGAAATATCTCTGCTCACTAGTTGTATTTAAAAAGTAAATGTAAATTAACAGAGTAAATGGGAGTGAGGTAGGGATGTGCTCAAATAGTAGAACACATACCTCATCTGCAAAATACCCTGGTTTCATCACCATGTACTATTAAATAAGTAGGTTTTAAAAGCAGTTTTAGAAGATTTATGTGTATGAACATTTTGACTTCATATATATGTGTGTACCACATGTGTGCCTGGTGCCCATGAAGGTCAGAAGGGGTGATGCTCTGGAATTGGAGTTTCAGACAGTTATCATATAGGTAGGTACTGGGAATCAACAGGGTTTCCAACAGCAGTAAGTGCTGCTAAGCCATCTCTCCAGTCCCAATAAATAGTTTTTTTTTTTTGGTTTTTCGAGACAGGGTTTCTCTGTAGCTTTGGAGCCTGTCCTGGAACTAGCTCTTGTAGACCAGGCTGGTCTCGAACTCACAGAGATCCACCTGCCTCTGCCTCCCAAGTGCTGAGATTAAAGGCGTGCGCCACCACCGCCCAGCCCAATAAATAGTTTTTAAAGCTATAAATTTTATTGATATTACATAGGCTCAAGAGTTAGAAATTATATTTTTTTTACAACATAAAATGTTGGTGAAGTTAAAAGTTCCAAATTTGGAATGAGCAGCAGTAGCATGTGCCTCTACTTCCAGACTTTGGGAACTGGAAGCAGAAGATCAGATTCAAGGTCACCCTTGACTAAATGGTGAGTCTGAGGCTAGCCTAGTCTCTAGGACAGTCTTTCTCAATCTCCTGTACTTGAAGAGCCCGAGCACCTTTGTGTGTAAGAAAATAGCTTTTTCTTTCGGGATACAGATCACTCACCATTTGATGCTGATGAACATGGAGTCAACAAACTAAGTGGGGAAAAATGCTGTCTGTTAAAGTTAGCAGCTGCAGATGCTCCTCCAAGAGGTGCTCCAGGCCCATACATTTGACCTCCTGAAAGACTTGAAGCAAAGTTTCCCAAATGTGTAGAAGAAGGTGTTACAGAACCATATGGTGAGTCCATGTTGACAATACCTATAATGTAAAAGACCACCATTATTTACTAACTCTCCCGAGAAGAGATTACTGGGAAGAGCACACAAGTATTTTAGTCACTTTAAAAAAAAAATCATTTTCGGCTCCATAATAAATT
>JAQHUG010000054.1:6984477-7034830 GCA_028555095.1 Dicrostonyx torquatus | reverse complement strand
GAGTCTGTCCTGGAACTAGCTCTGTAGACCAGGCTGGTCTCGAACTCACAAAGATCCGCCTGCCTCTGCCTCCCGAGTGCTGGGATTAAAGGCGTGCGCCACCACCGCCCGGCCGGAATCTGTTCTCTGCTAGTCAACATATAATAACAAAGAGCCAGTTTCAAGAATGTACCACACGGGGTAAACTTAGCAGAGTAGAATCTTAACACTGAAACTAGACACCAACACTTTTTCCTTTTTGAGACAGAGTCTGGCTATACTCAAGTCAACATTTAGCCCAACCTGGCTTTGAACATGTGATTCTCTTGCTTCAGCCTCCCAAAGGCTGAAATGACAGCCACATTCCACCACACCCAGCTTCACTTATCAAAACTGTTCATAAGCTAAGTTTAACAACAATCATAAAAAAATTACATAGTAAAAATAATTTATTTTCTCAGCATAAAATCTAAAGAACAGCTTAGCATACAAAAATATTTATTAACTAATTTGTTTGAAAAAAAAAAAAGAAAATTAGTGACAAGGTATTTAACATGACACCACTAAAAGGAACTTGGAACTAACTTTATAGATGCCTTGCCAGAAACGGATTTTCTCTCCTCCTTTGGAAATGAAACAAGAACAGAGGGCTGCTTCTTGCTGGTCACAGTGGTAGTGACCACAGCTGGAGAATGACTGTCACTCTTCCTGCTGCTGTTGCTGTTACTACTTTCATCACTGCAGCTGGAAATCCTCATATTGTCACTGTCCCCACTCTCGCTGGTACTGCTGCTCTTGGACTCTCCATTCACCTTCTCTGGCTGACTGTATGAAATTGGTAGTGGATCATCAAATATAATTTGAACATTTTCTGGAGTAATTTTATTTTTCCGGTTTTTCCTTTTTGAACTGGTTGTAGTTATGGTATTATTTCTTTTACCATGGGAACCTGCCAAAGTAGTCCAGGTAGCAGATATTCCTATGGTAGTGGTGGTAGTGGCACTTGGAGGCTCTGTCAAGACTTCAGGTTCTTCTGTAAAAGCAGTAACATTAAGTTAATCATTCACTCATGAGATTGATACAACAGACAACTATAACGAGAAACATCTTGGGAAATATGTACATGAATCATGTATTAAATTTTATAAAATTACTAACATAAGTATAACAATGTCACTACATATATAAAATGGAGCCATTTTATGAAAAAACACTCAAGTATTTACATTTTATTACATATAGTGTATACATTTCAAAAAAAGAGGAGAAAGACTAGACTAACTGCACTTACCCAAACTATTACAAATAAAGAATGGAAGAAAATGTCCACAATCTAAGCTACCTGAAAGGTCGGGATAGAAAAATGTAGAGTATAAGGCTAGCATGAGCTAAATACATCAAAAGTATCTCAAAACTACAAAACAATACAAAACCAAAACCAAAATCTAAATAGTAAATATTTCTAAGTTGACTGACAGGAATTTAAATGGCATTACCACAATACACTGCCATGCCTACCTTAAGCTAATAATTTCTTTTTTAGTACAAAGGATTGTTTTTAAGACCCAGCAAACGGCAGGCAACTGTTTAATTGCCTGGAATTCTTTAAAAAAAAAAAAAATTCTTGAGTCGGGCAGTGGTGGCACAGGCCTTTAATCCAAGAACTCGGGAGGCAGAGGTGGGTAGAGCTATGTGTTCAAAGCCAGCCTGGTCTACAAAGCAAGTTCCAGGACAGCCAGGATTGTTTCATAGAGAAATCCTATCTTAAAAAAACAAAAGAAACAAACAAAACTCTTGAGACAATCTCACCAAGTTGTGTGTTCCGGTCTCAAACTCACTGTGTAGCCTACATGTCTTTCACCTCAGACTACTAAGTGATGGGTTGTATCTGCTAGGTGCAACTGCAGTCTCAAACTGGATGCTTGTCTGGAAAAAAATACCTTCAACTTTAAGTTTTTCTTTTTCTTGGGCAGCTTGGAGTTCAAAGTTCTCCTTATTTTTGGCTTCAATTTCTTCCAATTTTCTTCTTTGTTCTTCCTTTTTCTTCCTTCTCTTCTCTTTTCGCTTTTCTCTTTTGGCAGCCAAAGCCAGCCTTCGGCTTTCTTCCCTTAACTATAAAATAAGAGAAACACAACACTAGAGCTTACTCCAAATAAAAGTAGGCATATAACATCACTTATTACAAGGCAAATAGTAAACCTTAAAATTCAAAGTCACTGGATTCAACCATAAAAATGTGTGCATAGTGGTAGACACAGGACAGTATCTGTGAGCTCTAGGCCATTTTTAAAATATCAAGCTTCAAGGTTTTTTTTTCTTAAATGTAAAAATAGAAGGCTTTGGAAAGGAAGTAGAAGAGGCAGCAGGTAATTCATAGGGGTTAGGGACACCACAATTGAAGTACATGTATTAAACTGCAGAATGACTATTTTGCTCTATATATGTAAATAAAACTTCTTTTTTGAGTCAGAGTCTAAGTAGTCTTGGCTTGGCTCTAACTCAATATGTAGACCATAATGCCCTCAAGCTTAGAGAGATCCACCTACCTCTGCTTCCTGAGTGTCAGAATTAAGGTATGTGCCACCATACCTGACGTATTTTTAAGATAGATATGATTATGTACACTCCTAATCTCAACATCATGCTGAGGCAAGAACATCTTGAACTCAAGGATTGCTAAGTTTACACAGTGAGTCTGATGCTGGCATAGCCTACACTGCAAGCTCTGTCTCAAAAGCCGAGAATATATTTCAGTGATGGAGTACTCACCTAACATGCAAAAGGCCCCAGAACTAGTCCCCATTATCATAAAAACTAAATAAAGCTTATTTGATTTTAATGAGTAAATAATAAAGGCATAGCCGGGCGGTGGTGGTGCATGCCTTTAATCCCAGCACACGGGAGGCAGAGGCAGGCAGATCTCTGTGAGTTCAAGACCAGCCTGGTCTACAAGAGCTAGTTCCAGGACTGACTCCAAAGCTGCAGAGAAAACCCTGTCTCGAAAAACCAAAAAAAAAAAATAATAATAATAATAATAAATAAATAATAATAATAAAGGCACATGATTTCTACAGTAACTTAAAATGTTTGTTAGGGTTGGAGAGAGTTCAGTGGCTGAAAGCTTTTACTACTCTAGCAAAGATCTGAAATGGGTTCTAAGAACACACAAAACCTTGTTCAGGCCCATAAGCACTCTGAATCTTTGTATTTTATTTTATATGTACTTCAAATAAAAACCTATGAGAACAATGGTAATTAGTATATAGAAGAAGAAAAAACAAAGTCACTAAGGCAAAATAGAAATACAAGAGGGATTATAAAGGCACCAGGAAGGTGAGCCCATCAATGACAGGGGTTAAAATCTCCTCCCAGCTAAGAATTGAGACTTTCATCATGACTAACATTTTCTGTGAATATTACTTATATAGAAATATATTGTTGGTTTTTCTTTGGCTGGGAGGAAGGTTGAAACAGAGTCTCAAAACAGCCATGAATGTCCTGGAACTCACTTTGTAGACTGGATTAGCATTGAATTCACTGAACTGCCTGTCTCTGCTTCCCAGGTGCAGGGAATGAGGCCTACGCCTAGCAAGAGATAATACTGTTATGGTGAACATTATGTTTAAAAATTTAAAATTACTGTGCTTAAGAGAATGATAAAACAAAATGCCTCTACCCTGTAAGTCTCCTTTGCCCAAGGACAGATAAACTTTCTGGAATGCTGAGAGTTGTTCTTGTACAAACCACATGTTTTCACTTCTGTAAACAAGCTTGCTTGCTCCAGATGGAACACAGACAGGAAGTGTGCCTGATTACACATTGGCAGGCAGAATGTATGTCAGTATGTGTTCTTGTCCCTGATTGAATGAAGGCAGGAAGTACACTGCCTTGTTAATTTTGTCTTTATAAACCCCTATTATAATTCTGAACTGCATCTCCCCCACCCTTTTTTCTTTTTCTTTTTTCATTTTTCAAGACAGGGTATCTCTATGTAACAGTCCTAGCTGTCATGGAACTAGTTCTGTAGACTAGGCTAGCCTCAAACTCACAAATCTGCCTGCCTCAGCTAAGTCTGATGTTGTTGTTGCTTTTGTTTTTTGAGACAGGGTTTCCCAGTAGCTGTGGACCTCGCTCTAAAAACCAGGCTGGCCTCAAACTCACAAAGATCCACCTGCCTCTGCCTCCCAAGTACTGGGATTAAAAGCGTGAACCAGGGGCTGAAAAGATGGCTCAGTGGTTAAGAGCATTGCCTGCTCTTCCAAAGGTCCTGAGTTCAATTCCCAGAAACCACATGGTGGCTTACAACCATCTGTAATGAGGTCTGGTGCCCTCTTCTGGCCTGCAGGCATACACACAGACAGAATATTGTGTACATAATAAATAAATAAATATTTTAAAAAAGAAAAAGCGTGAACCATCACTGCCTGGTCAGAACTGCATATTGAGAGTGCTCTGTGGAGCAGTTCTGGTGACTGGCACCAGTATGTGAATGTCTCTTCTTTGATAAAATGCATTCATGGTCACACTGGTCAATTTCTGAATGAACTAAGACTCGCAACAATATGAAATATTATCCCTGGTTTTGTTTGTTTTCCAAGACAAGTGTTTTTCTGTGTATCTTTGGCTGTCCTGTAATTCACTTTGTAGACCAGTCTGACTTTGAGCTCACAGAGATACACCTTCTGCCTCCTGAGTACTGGGATTAAAGAGTGTGCCACCACTTCTTGTTGTAATTAGAGGAGAGGTGTGGGTTATGTTCCCCAGCCGCCAGCCGCTGGCCCGCTCAGCCGCTGGCCACCTGCACCCAAAATAACCACATGAGAACGGCATTCATTCAAACTCTGCCTGGCCCATTATCTCTAGCCTCTTCTTGGCTAGCCCTCACCTCATAAACTAACCCATTATAAAGTCTGTAAGTCACCACCTGGTGATTTACTGGAAAGGTCTAACCTGCATCCATCTGCGACAGGAGCCTCATGGTGACTGGCACATTTCCTTCTCTCTTCCCAGAACTTACATTCTGTCTACTCCGCCCACCTAAGGGCTGACCTATCTTACAAGCCAGACAGAGTCTTTATTCAACCAATGAGAGTAATACAAAATACAGGAGACCACTCCCACATCAACTTCTGGCTTTTTCTTTTAAAGACCAATAAAGACCAATAAATTTCGAGGCCTGAAACATATGATGTTGAGTAGAACTTCATTCCTCCTAAGTAATTTTTCATGAAATCCTACAAGTAAGACTATTAACTTTTTCTAGAAAGAAGATCTGACTTCAATCTCTTCAGGACCCACTTTATCATCTTATTTAGGTTCCTTAACAAACCTTTGAACATAGATCTTCAAGGTATATAAACAAATGTGATTCTTGAGGAGCCCACACCTAAAGTCTTGGCTATGTTCTGGAATTTCACAACTAACTCCACTGTGAAGTTTCTCTGTCGACGCAATAATCTGAATCAGACCAAACCAAGCCGAATTAGAAAAACTCCAGGTTTAATGGATATAAATGCTCCCAGATGACATTCAAGTTTCCAAGAGAGGAGACAGAAGAGGAAGACCAGAAAACCATGTGTCTGTTCCGTGGGGGAGCGGGGCAGTTTAAATACCTTGTGGGAGTGGTCTTAAGCATCTCTGGGGAAGGGTCATCGTTTGGTGGGCTTCCTCAGGCATGGAGTCTGGACTGAGGGCAACTCCCAGAGGACGGGCTTGGGATGAAACTTCTACCCGAACATTCCAGAATCTTTAGATATATGGATGCTAGGGGCTGTAGTTTGGACTTAACCAAAACACACTGCATACTGGTTGGTCCTGACATTCTCTTCTGTAGAAGAATATTTCACTTTGGTAGAAGCCCCTAAAAGAATAATGTAACTAACCTCTAGGGCTGCTTCTGTGCCCACTGATGCAGACATAGTCAGTCCTCTAAACATACACAAAAACAAAGCACCCCCACTTTGGTCTTGAATTCTCAGCAATCCTCTATCTCCTCATTTGGTTGTGCTGTAATCCTTTTCCCGCTTTAGTTCTGCTGTACCGATGCCTTGTGCTTCTGGGAACACTCTGCACTGTTCCAGCCCCATCTTTTCCTTTTGTCAGAAACTGTCCTACCTTTTCATATATGTCTGTTAGCTGCCTGGAATGCCTGGCTCAACACAGGCTTTACAGTGTGGGGTTAGGAACTATCATTACTTTTGTTTGGGGAATCTCAAATTTTGTTTTGTTGTTGTTTTGTGCTTTTTGTTTTTTTTGTGACAGGTTTTCTCTGTGGAACACCTCAGAGATTCACCTGCCTCCACTTCTCTCTACCTCCAAATTGCTGGGATTACAGACCTATGTCACCACCACCTGACATAAACCTCGTTTTGAAAAGAGGGAGGTATGGAACATGTGCATGGTAGAAATTGCATGTAGAAAAGGTATAGTACCCTTTCAGACTTTTCGGTTTCCTAGAAGTACACAGCTCCAGCTGTTACTCTCTGTGGTGTAAGACTTCAGTAGAGTCCTAAGGCTCAAACCAGAGAGAGGTTCCAGAGTTCAGCAGCCTCAAAATAAGCAATCCAAGGCCTATATGACAAACTGCAACTAATTAGTGAGTCTAGAAGAAGGGATGAACTGAGTAGGGGACTTGCTACATTCCAGCCTAAGCAGTCACTAGTCGTCCTAAGAAACACTGTTCTAATCTCAAGTCCTAGGAAGGAGGACTGTGGTTTCCTGTCTGGTTCTGACATGAGGCAGGTAACTGTTAAAGGAAGAGAAGGACTGAACATAACTTCACTTGAGTGAAGGGTGCTTAAAAATTAAAAGAGTTTCTCTGTATAGCCCTGGCCGTCTTGGAACTTTATAGACCACACTGGCCTCAACTGTACAGAAATTCGCCTGCATCTGCCTCCCAAGTGCTGGGATTAAAGGCATGGGTCAGCACCCACCAACCCCACCCCCCCAAATTCACAAAATGTATTGGACATTCCCCCATGCTACAGTGACTCTTATCTGTACACTTAGCACTCCAGATGTAGAGCAGGAGGCTTTGACCACCACCACCACCCCCATAACCCATTCCACAAACATAAAAAGCAAAGAGAAACAAAAGAAAAATTTAGAAGTCTCTTTTACTAGAATTTCTTTTGCTTGTTTCCTTAAAATAGGATTTCACAGCTGAGGGTGGCTTCCAACTCTCTCTGTTGCCAAAGGGCCCCAAACTCCCAATTCTCTTGTCTCTACCTCTCCAGGGCAGGAGTTACAGGTTTGGATCACAACATCTACCTGCAACAAAAATTGATTGTTAATTTGATATGTGCTAGGCATGGATAAGAATTTGTCCTCACTAGTTTATATTTAGTGAAGAAGTGAGGACTAGCCAGGCAGTGGTGGCGCAGGCCTTTAATCCCAGCACTCGGGAGGCAGAGACAGAAGAATCTCTGTAAGTTCGAGGCCAGCCTGCTCTACAAAGCTGGTTCCAGGACAGGCTCCAAAGCTACAGAGAAATCCTGTCTCAAAAAACAAAAACAAAACAAATAAACAAAAACAGTGAGGACTATAAATAGGTGATGAATATAGAAAACATAGTGATCTCTTAGTATCCTCAGGAAATTGGTTCCAGCATCAAAACAAAATCCACAGGTGCTCAATGCCAAACATTTTAAACTACTGCTTATGTACCTAACTGAATGGGCTATATACATCGTGTTATTTAAAATATAATGAAAATCTCCATGCTCGATACAGAAATTTCTTCTGGAAGTTTATTTGGTGTTGTTCTCTTTTGTCCCTATAAATGTCTGAGCACTATGTGAATGCTTGGTGTCTGAGAAGGTCAGAAAAAAAAACACACTAGATCCCCTGAACTGGACAGCTGTGAGCTCCCATGCAGAGGCTGGGAAATGAATCCAGGTCTCTAGAAGAGCACCAGTGCTTTAACAACACTCCAGCCCATCCTCTGGGTGCTTCTGATCTATAGCTGGTTAAATATTACAACAAAAAAATTACCTGCATGGGGGCAGGTGAGGATTTTGATTCATTAGACAGTTAATCTGTGTTTGTGTCAGCATGCTTGAGTGAAGGCCAGAGGACAAGCTGTTATTTGGTTCTCTTCTCACACCATGTGGACTTTGGTTCTGGAACCCTGCTTGCCAGCCTTGGCTTCCTGTATCTTTTCCTGCTGAGCCTTCTCACTAGCCTCACATGGGTTTTGAATAAGGTGACTAGGAGTAAGTTTTATGAAGGTGCAATATTTCAAGCAAAGCCTAATACCAATGTGCAAGCCGTAAATGTTGGACCTGTATATCCAAGAGAACCAGCGTGGATGACAAGAGTAGAAAATTAATTTTAGGAATAGTAACAGATCTTTACATCCTAGACTTAGGGAGGGTCTTAGCCAAGCATTATTTTTTTTCTTTATTGATATTTATTGAGCTCTACATTTTCCTCTGCTCCCCTCTCTACCTCTTCCGCCTTTCAGCCCTCCCCCAATGTCCCTATATGCTCCCAATTTACTCAGGAGATCTTGTCTTTTTATACTTTCCCATGTATATTAATTAGGTCTATGTAAATCTCTCTTAGTGTCCTCATTGTTTAAGTTCTCTGTGATTATGGTATGCAGGCTGGCTTCCTTTATGTTTAAAAACCACCTATAAGTGAGTACATGTGACAACTGTCTTTCTGTGTCTGGGTTACCTCACTCAAAATAATGTTTTCTAGTTCCATCCATTTTCCTGCAAAATTCAAGCTGTCATTATTTTTTTCTGCTGTGTAGTACTCCATTGTGTAAATGTAACACAATTTCTTTATCCATTCTTCGGTCGAGGGACATTCAGGTTGTTTCCAGGTTCTGGCTATGACAAACAAAGCTGCTATGAACATGGTTGAGCACATGTCCTTGTGGCATGATTGAGCATCCTTTGGATATATACGCAAAAGTGATATTACTAGATCTTGAGGAAGGTTGCTTCCTAATTTTCTGAGAAATCACCACACTGACATCCTAAGGGGTTGTACCAGCTTGCATTCCCACCAGCAATGCAAAAGTGTTCCCCTTTCCCCACACCCTCTCCAGCATAAGTTCTTGTCATCAGTGTTTTTGATCTTGGGCATTCTTACAGGTGTAAGATGGAATCTCAGAGTTGTTTTGATTTGCATTTCTCTGATGACTAAGGATGTTGAGCATTTCCTAAGTGTCTTTCAGCCATTTTAGATTCCTCTGTTGAGAGTTCTCTGTTTAGGTCTCTACTCCATTTTTTTTTTTTAATTGGCTAATGTGATCTTTTGGTGTCCATTTTTTTGAGTTCTTTGTGTATTTTGGAGATCAGCCCTCTGTCCCAAAAGGGGTTATTGAAGATCTTTTCCCATTCTGTAGGCTGTCGTTGTGTCTTGTTGACCGTGTCCTTTACAGAAGTTTTTCAGTTTCAGAATGTCCCATTTATCGATTGTTTCTCTCCGTGTCTGTGTTGCTGGGTTTCTATTTAGGAAGTGGTTCCCTGTGCCAATGCGTTCAAATGTACTTCCCACTTTCTCTCCTATAAGGTTCAGGGTGGCTGCCTTTATATTGAGGTCTTTGATCACTTTGGATTTGATTTTTGTGCATGGTGATCGATATGGGTCTATTTTTATTTTTCTACATGTTGCTATCCAGTTATGCCAGCACCACTTGTTAAATATAGCCAAGCAGTATTTTACATACCTGTAATTCCAGCACTCCAGATGCTAAGGCAGGAGGATTGCCATGAGTTAATGGCCAACTATGGCTACACAGTAAGTACTAGACTTAGCCATGTTATAAAACCAAAGATAATAAAAAGGGTGACGAACCACCACAGGACAGTAGGAATGCCCTACACCAAGCAGATGAAAAGTCAATAAGGCAATCTATCAAAGGGAGTTGAGCATTACTGAGAGGAAAACTCTGTGCAGTTGCATACGTGCTGATCTTCCAAAGGACCTGAGTTTGGGTCTCTTGCATCCATGTCAGTCATCTCACAGACTTACTCCCAACTCCAGGAGACCCAAACCCTCTTCACTCTGTGAGCACCTACTCAGGTCTGGCATACATATGCACATTAAAAAAATAATACACTTGAAAATCTTGTCTTGAAAATCTGCTGACCTCTAACTCCGGGTGAGCCTGCTGCCTCTGTGGGATTAGAGGCACACACTTCTCTGCCCATCATTTTTGTTTTCCAGACAGGGTTTCTCTGTAGCTTTGGTGTCTCTCCTCTGTAGACCAGGCTGCCCTCAAACTCAGAGATCCATCTTTCTCTGCCTAAGTCCTATGAATAAAGGCCTGTGCCACTATAGTCAGGCTTGTTTTTGTTTTTAAATAAGAATGAGTATGTGGACTTTAGCTACAAGAAACTTACAAGAGACCAAGGCATCTGTGACCCTAGCTAAAGGTAGAAGCAGGTAGATCAGGGTTATACATGACCCCATCTAAAAAAAAAAAAAGAAAGAAAGAAAAACCCTACATGCTGATCCAGGAACTCAGAAAAATACAGGAAAAAGGAGGATTGCTCCAATAGCATCCAATAGGAAACACCAGATGATTTAGCACGCAAATGGGGGCGGGGGTGGTCCTAGCTACTAAACGTTTATTTATTCCCTGGCTGGATGAATATTAGTGGGTGGATAGAGAAAGTGAGGATGATCTTTGGAACTGTTCTTTGGCTACGTCAATGGCCTTACTAAAGTAGGAAATTTATTAAAGTTATTTATTAAACATTAAAAAAAGTATTGGAAGAAAAAAAGGTAGGAAGAAAATGATCCAGGTGAGACTAAACTAGGAATATAGTGTTATAACTACTGGTCTGTATGAAAGGGCTAAAAACGTCATTCTTTGTTATCTAATAGGGATGGAGTCTCCAAGCACCTCAACACTGCTAAAATGCTAAGACACATATATCCCTTCTATAAAATGGAATGATACTGGCACACAACCTCATACAATGCAAATCACAGGTAAACAATTATTTTATTGAGTTGTTTGGGGAAAAAAGAAAAACTTCTATATAAGTCGAATCCAGTTGTAGTTTGGGAAAGATGGCTTTCAATCTAAAATTACAACAGCTGACTGTCACAGAAACAAGAAAAAAGCTGAGTGATTATCAAGGATGGAATGTTTCAGCAATAATAATTTAAATTATTTAAAGTGAAACCTGTCAGGGTGAAATTTTCTTTTTCTAAATACATTTATTTGTTGGGATGCACGATGTGAATTAGAATGGAGTAAAAAATAGCAAAATGATACTATAAAGTAAATATTAATAGGCAGGTTGAAGGTGCAATTGAAAATGGAGTGAAGCAAAAAGGAATAATCACATGGTACATGTTCTGAGATTATGAGACTGATTTGTTTATAAATATCTCATGTAGTAATAGTTTAAGGAAGGGGTTGTACAAACACACACCAAACAGTTTAAAAATTTCGGGAAGTTTATAGTGAAAGAAATATGTGGGTGGTGAGATCCAATTCAGTAAACTATATGTGGGGTTTAATATATGATTTAAGCTTTAGAAGTGTGAAGCAAAAAAGGAATAATCACATGGTAGCCTGTGTCTTTTTTTGGGTGATTTGAGTCCATTTACATTAAGGGCTTTTAATGACCAGCGTTGCTATCGTCTATTAATTTGGTTTTCATCATCTGTTGGTGATGTTAATTTGCGCGTTTTTTTTTTCTTCTTCGGGATTTGCCGTAATGAGATCATTAATTGTCTGTGTTTTTGTTGGGGTAGCCATTTTCCCTAGGTGGAAGTTTTCCTTCTAGTATTTTGTGTAGGGCTGGATTTGTGGCTAGGTATGGGTGAAATCTAGATTTATCATGGAATATTTTCTTTTGTCCTTCTATGGTGATCGACAGTTTTGCTGGGTATAGTAGTCTGGGCTGGCATCCGTGGTCTCTTAATGTCTGCATAATGCTTGACCATGACCTTCTGGCTTTCATTGTCTCCATTGAGAAGTCGGGTGTAATTCTGATAGGTCTACCTTTATGTTACTTGTCCTTTTTCCTTTGCAGCTCTTAGTATTCTTTCTTTAGTCTGTATGTTTAGTGTTTTGATTATTATGTGGCAAGAAGACTTTTGTTTTGGATTCAGTCTATTTGGTGTTCTGTAAGCTTCTTGTATCTTCATAGGCATATCTTTTTTTTTTTTTTTTAGGGAGGGAAAGTTTTCTTCTATGATTTTGTTAAATAAATTTTCTGTGCCTTTGAGTTGAACTTCGTCTCCCTCTTCTATACCTATTATTCTAAGATTTGGCCTTTTTATGTTGTCCCATATTTCATGGATATTTTGGGTTAAGTTTTTGTTAGATTTAATGTTTTCTTTAACTGATGAGTCTATTTCCTCTATTTTATCTTCAGCACTTGAGATTCTCTATTTCTTGTATTCTGTTGGATCTGACAAACTGTTATTTATACCTCCACATACTTAAAAATTTAAGTGGACAGGCATTGATAGTGTATGCCTTTAATCCCAGCAATCGGAGAGGCAGAGGCAGGAGGATCTCCGAGTTTGAGGAAAAGAGCTAGTTCTAGGATAGCCAGAGATACACAGAGAAAGTCTGCCTCAAAATAATATATATATATATATATATATATATATATTTAACGTACATGATTATGCATAAAAAACTAATAAAAGAAGTATGTTATGCTCAATTAAGAGGGTAGGTGTGGTTAGTAGTTCAGGACTTGCTGTGCACGCAGAAGGCCATGTTCAATACCCAGCACCAAAAAGGAAGAAAGGCTATCTGAGTGTAACTGTTTTTACCAAGACTGAGAACAACAACACACACTAGTGTTACGAGAGGCATTAATGTATTAGATGACGGTAAACTTTTAAAGCACATAAAAATGACTGAACATACATGCAAAATGATAACATCCTTGCACTGATCAAGGTCTTGGGGGAAGAAAGAAATATTAAACATTAATACACTTCTGAGAAAAAAATTGGTTCTCACAGAGTTTGGAGCACAGCAGTGAATCAGACACCTTTTGCAAGTTAGATAAGCCTTCTACTACTTTCTACATTCAATTGACTTTTTCTTAAATTATATATACGCAGTGTTCTATCTGCAGGTCGCACATGAAGACCACATCTCATTAGGGATGGTTAGGAGCCACCACCTGGTTGCTGACAACTCAACCCAGGTCCTCTGGAAGAGCAGCCAGTGCTCTTTCCAGCACCTCATTTTGGCTTTCGAAAGACATGATTAACAACTACAGAGGCCCAAAAATGTGAGCCTATTTCCACCTGGTCTGAAGGTCAGAGGGTTCCAACTTGCTCAAAGTTTTTGCCAATTCACCCTGATGAAAGGTCAGAGCTGGAACTTACTTCTACTCCGTCAAGGTCATTTTCTGTTTCTTCCTCAAAGGACCCACCTAGATCTCAATCAGAGAGTTCTAGTCTCTCAAAGTTACTGTACCGATGTGGCTTCTATCCAGACCTTATATTTCAGGAATAGAGAAGTAAATCTGTTTCTACCTCAAACAAAAGTCATAGTAACCAACTAAGTTCCTACTTCCTTAAGGAGATAACAATGGATTCCCCCCTAGGGAGCAGTTTGACTCCAGAATATTTTGGTCTAGAGTATAAGTTTTTAACTTGTCTTTTCTAGCAAGAGAATGTTTAACCATAAATGTAGTCCACAATCTTCAACTGCTCTGTTCAATTCCTTTTGCCATGTTAATGCAATTTTTACCTTACCTTTGGGGTCAGGGTTATTTTAAGCAAATAAAAATTAAACATGGGCGATTTCAGTATTCACAGGAACTCCCTTTTGATACTATCCCTAAGCTTATGTTTGTTAATTTCACTCACATCTTCATTCTCTCATACTTCTAATCCCCATGTCCCTACCACAGTAAATGTGGTACAAAATTTTTTTACTTTCCCCCTGTGGTGCTAGAAATCAAATTTGGTTAATTGCCTGATCACTATGATAAGCAATGCATGTTAATAGAGAACAAAACTAAACACCATGGAGACGAGACATTTATGGGAGAAACAGCAAAATGATAAAGAATGGGCTCCATGTAAAAACCTTCCATTACCTTTTCCAGGTCTAGCTCCTCCAGCAGTATGCTGGCATTCTTATTCGCTTCAGCAGCCTGCCTGTCTTTGGCTTGTACTATTGACTCCATACAAAGATGACACTTCTTCAGCATCTCCTGCAATGACAAGTTGCAGAAATTGCCACCACATTTACTCAGACTCTGAAAACCATAACCTCCATTAAAGTACAATAGGCCAGGGATTGGGGGAGGGGGTTTGTTTGGGAAGAAGTGATGTGTAGATAACAAACTGTACATTTCAAAAAAAAAAAAAAACATGAGAAAGAGCTTCCTATTTTCAAAATATAGAAACCAAACATAATACATATACACAGTGTACATAAAAATATGTAAGGAAAAGAATCATGAATAAATAAATCCAAAAAGCATTCAACATAACTACAATAAATTCTTTTCCTATAAATGAGGTCAATGCCAACAGATATGTAAAGCATATGCAGGGGGTGTTTAACTTAGTGATTTCTGTCTCAAAATAAAAAGCATAAAAATATTCCTTTAATTAGTATCAGTAAAAAATATTAGGTGGTGGCACACACCTTAACTCAATAGCACTCAGAAGCAGAGGCAGGGATATCTCTAAGTATGGGAATAGCAGCAGATACACTCTGTTTTGAAAAACCAAAAAGCGCTGGGCGGTGGTGGCACACACCTTTAATCCCAGCACTCGGGAGGCAGAGGCAGGCCTCTATGAGTTCGAGGCCAGCCTGGTCTACAAGAGCTAGCTCCAGGACAGGCTCCAAAGCTACAGAGAAACCCTGTCTTGAAAAAACAAAACAAAACAACAAAAAGTATTTTGCTCCAGGTGTGGCAGTGGTAGAGGTAGGCATATTTTTGATTTCAAGATTAGTACAGTCTACACACTGCCTTAAAGACATCAAGTCCTATACAGAGAAACCCTGTCTTGAAAACCAAAATAAAAGAAATTTTAATCAACCTCAACTATCAACAAAAAAAACCTGCCATAGGCATCCAAAGTAAGGCAAGGCAATGAATTAAAAAGAGAAGCTGATTAATTATCATTCAAAAAATATTTTTTACATTTGTTGACCTTTTCATTTCCAAAGGAATATGGGTAGACACACACAGACATCACAAGCATAAAATGATAATGGAAGATAGCAAATAGATCTCTAATCACACTACTTTTTTTCTTCGCTACATCTGCCATAATTCAAATGAAAAAATGTTGGATAGGATCTGTTCATGCTAGGAAGAAAATATAGGACCTAGGGCAAGCCAAGAATACATGACATCGGCCGGGCGGCGGTAGCATGTGCATTTAATACCAGCACTTGGGAGGCAGAGATGGGGATCTCTGTGAGTTTTGGACAGCTAGGGCTGTTACACAGAGAAACCCTGTCTGAAAAAACAAAAACAAACAGGCAAAAATAGAATACATTACAAATCTAGGTAAATCTTTTAAAAGTTTATGAACATTAAACAAAACGATTATATAGTATACTTTATGACTCATGCTGAGTTTATTGACACAAAAGCTATACTACCAAAAGAACTCCTAGCTCATACATACGGTGAATTTGAGCGATACATTACCTTATCGGTGATGGTTGCTATATACCGCATGCATTCAGAATCTGATGGGAACTGATTGACTTCTTTGACCAAGTAGCGTACCACCTTCACATGACCCTAAAAATAGATACCACGAAATGCAAGTTGTCAGTAGTGCATGATAAGTACCTTTACCTGCTAAGACATTTTGCCCAATCTGTTTGAAGTATTTTCTTATCTCCTCCCTTTTTTGTAGTCCTGACTGTCCTGGAAATCACTACAGACAGACCAGGTAGTCTTCTAGCTCATCTCTGCAAGCTTCTTTCTTCACTGGATTTAAAGTACTCATTATGCTGAGGCTAGTCTTGAAACTGTTCTGTGAGGGACTACCCTAGCCTCCAAAATAATGGAAATGCAGATGTAGAAAAATCGGGTTCTCTCTTCCCTTTAATTTATTTTTTTAAAGTCTTTAAATGAATACTTATGGTCTTTAAAATATCTCTAGGGCACAACTCATACAGCACCCTCTCCAATAACATTCATTGAAAAAAAAAAGAGGAAGGGAGAGAAGGAATGTAGGAACACAGGAAGCTGTTGGACTTGATAGCCTATTCCTGTAATACCAGTACTTGTTAAAAACTGGTAATAATAACATAGGACTTCAGGATTATAGAAGTTAACCTCTGTATGACATCCACTAAAATGGGAACAGTTTGTTAAAGGGAGATTTAAACTACACAAAGAACAAAGAAAACAGTGAGAACAGACATGAGCACTCTAGTTGCTGACAGAGGTCAGCAGACACTATGTAAGACAAAGATCAAGCAACAACACGATTCTTCCACTAGGGATTCACAGTAGAAGGTGAGCTCTAAACACGCTATATTGTGGCAGCTTTGAAAAGCAGACCAATCAAGAGGATACTAACACATTGGAGCAGCAAGGAAAGGCTAACTTGTTTGATGACTCAGCCAATATGCTTAGAGAAGGAACCACTGAGGAAAGAGTAGGTTTGAATGCTGAAGGGAAAAGCAAGTGGCCATGTACTCCATGATAATCAGTAGCAAAGTAGAGCAAAGAACAAGAGTCAGCAACACCTTTAGTTCCAGCAAAGGATGTAGAGGCAGGCAGATCTTTACGAGTTTGAGGCCAGACTGGTGTACATAGCTAGCTGCAGGCTAGCCAACAGTGAAGAAAGACCGTTTCCAGAAAAGAAAGATACGCTAAAGCCCAAAAAAATCATCAGCAACATAAGAACAAGAATCAGAAAGGGTGAGAGAAAGAGCATGTCTTGTAACTTATATACTAAAAACAGTCCAGGAACAAGGTATTTCCTGAATACTAGCTTTCTGTGTTGTCGGGATTAAGTCCTGTCTCACGCACACCAGACAAGCACTCTCTAGTTAAGCTATATCCCTAATGAGGGATTTGTTTAAAGTAATGCAATCTAAAATGCTTTAATACAATTTAAAAAATTTATATAGACGTATCTCCACTAGAAGGACAGAGGAAGAATGTCTAAGGTACAAGCCCCATCTTATATAGTGGCTTTCAAGACAGTCTAGACCAAGAAATTGTGTCTCTACAAAAGTAAACAAATACAGTTCTTGAAATAAGTATCAAATTAGGCTAAAACCAAATTAAGTTATCAGTGGTGTGCTAAAGCAAATATTTAATCAACACAAACAGCTCTGTGTAACAGCACTGCAGAAGAGAAAAGGCTGGTTTTGCTTCATTTAAAATTTCTAGTTCTATCTAACACTAATTTTTCAGTTAACTATTAATAGTGAGGTTTTCTTTAATTTATTATTCCCTGACATTTAAAACCAACAGTAAGGTCAGGCTTATTGTTCTACACCTTTAGTTCTACTACTCTAGAGGCAAGACTAACATCAAGTTCCAAGCCAGTCAAAACTGCATAGTGAGATCCTGTCTGGAAGTCAAGACAAAACACCCAAACCAAGCAACAACAAGCAAAAACCCCAATAAAAATAAATAAAATCAATGATAAAATGAAACCTAGTTTATTTTATAATGGTAATTTAAGAAAACATCTAAATATTAAAAGTTTAACTAGATTTTGAATGTGAAGCTTAGAATCTGTGGTAATTTGTAAGTGGCCCCAATAAACCCATGGGAGTGGCACTATTAGGAGGTGTGGCCTTGGAGGAAGTGTGTCACTGTGGAGGCGGGCTCTGAGGTCTCATATATGCTCCAGTGTCAAAGCTGACTTCCTGTTGCATGCAGATAAAGATGTAGAATTCTCAGTTCTTTCTCTAGCTCCATGTTTGCCTGCATGCCACCACATTCAACCGTGATGATAACAGAAATGTAAGCCAGCCAATTAAATATTTTCCTTTAAAAGAGATGCCATGGTCATGGTGTCTCTTCACAGCACTAGAAATCCTAAGGCACTATCTTTGTTTCATTTTACTTATTATTGAGTATGCATATGTCCATAATGTATGACTATGGGAGCCTGTGCCAGCACATGCATTTTGTAGAGGTTATAGGATAACTTTGTGGAGTTGGTTCTCTTTTTACCATTATATAAGTTCCAGGGTTCATTCACAAGTTGACAGGCTGGTATATCACATACTTTTACCCACTGAGCTATCTGGCTGGCCATAATAGGAGATCTTAAAGGATTCCTCAGTTTTGATGTCCAATATGAATCACATTCACAGAATTTCTGAAATACTAGATCTATTTGGTTTGCCAGTAGAGCATTTCGTTTGCACACAGTTATTACTGCTTTCATCAAGCTATTACATCAAAAAATGAATCTAAAATAAACACTAAGCCAAGCTCTCCCTAGCACAGATTACCACGTGCAATGCAATCGAATGAGGATGAGTTATGCTACCTTTCTAAATGCAGCCATGAGAGGCGTTATCTTGCGGTTATCTGCTGCATCTACATCTGCACCTGCTTGCACCAGTAGCTGAACCACATCTAGGTGTCCACCATTTGCAGCTAGCCACAGCGGAGTATTCCCCTTCTTGTTACGCACATCGATATGAGCTCCCCTGGAAATGAATGACAGACAGCACTTTCTTACATGATATAGAATGATAGGGGCAGCAGTGAAAGAAAAAAAAAACTCAACTGCTGTGAAAATTTAAAGAGGAAAATACTCAAGGATGAATGCAGTTTTCTAAGAATTGTATTACAGAGAATTTCTATAGAATTTCTACCTATTGCTATCAAATTAAATATCTATATATTCAATATATGTTTCCCTTATTTACAAATGACTGTGTAACTCTGAATTCCAACTCAGATTTTTTTGTATCCACGTATTTACAGTACACAGAGGGCGGGGGGGGCGGAGCTTTAGTGTCCAGTTTAGACTCAGAATCAAATATTATGTATGTGGGGTGCCTACAAAAACTTTAAGATTTTAATTTATTGGTTTTTCAAAAACAGGGTTTCTCTGTGGCTTTGGAGCCTGTCCTGAAACTAGCTCTTGTAGAACAGGCTGGCCTCCAATTCACAGATATCCACCTGCCTCTGCCTTCTGAGTTTTGGGATTAAAGGCATGTGTCACCACTGCCCAACTACGATTTTATTTTCTTTTAAGATATAGTAAACCCTGGCTGTCCTGGAATTCACTATGTCGACCAGCCAGCCTCTACATCAGAGATCTACCTGCCTCTGTCCCTTAAGAGCTGCAAATAAAGGCGTATGCCACTACAAGCACAGCTAGTCATTGACAAGCACTTTTCTTAAAACCTAGCAGGCAACGACTAAAATAACTAAAAGTAACAGCTGCCCTTCATCCTGTCTGATACTGAATAGTTACTATCAACTTATAGACTAAAGCAGTGTAAGAACGGAAAGTGTAGGTTACACAGTGACAGTGCCCAGGAAATGATTAACACTTACATTCATAAACAAAGGATATGCTCATAACATACCTGCCAATAAGAAGTTCACAAAATTTATAATGCCCTTTATCTGCGGCTATGGTTAAAGCTGTATCTCTTGAGGAGGGCACTGGAGGGGCATTAACATCAGCACCTTTGTCCAAAAGAACTCGGCCCACCTCTGCATACCCACCAGAGGCCGCTTCCATTAGTGGTGTGAGGCCAGTCTAGGTTTAATGGAAAATAAATAAATAAAAAAAAAAACAATAAAAAAAAAAAAACTATGGAAGAGACCAGAAATAGCCAAAATGTTAACAATCTCGGGAGCAACATGGTATAGTTTCTACAGATTAATAAATTTGTACTGACAGTTGTTGTGAGTTGTATTTAATTAAAACATTTATTTACCTACAATCAGAGGTATGGTGAAAAGGATTTGAATAAGATCCAAGTCCAATGATGTGAATGACAGTACATGTTTCCTGTCCATTCAAAATAATCGCATTGTTTTCATCTAATTAACCTATCAATAATACATAAAAAACATATGCCGAAGTATTTTCATAAATGACTTCAATCAAAAAGTAGATTAATGTGATAGAAAGTCATAAAATCATAACTTCTACAATAAACCTGTTCTTTCATGTCTAACACCATTTCTCTCAGAAACATATTTTTGTCTCCGTGACAGAGCTGACAAATGGCAAGTTTCAACAACTTTCTTACCTTAGCTCTGTGTTCAACGTTTGCTTTTCTATCAAGCAGAAGACTAACCACTTCAGTTCTTCCTTGGAAGCAGGCTAAGGTAAGGGCAGTGTTCCGATTGGTTTCTATTTGAGCATTTATGTCAGAGCCCATGTCTAAGAGGAGCTTAACTGCAGCTGTATGCCCGTTCATAGCTGCTAACATCAGTGGAGAAATGCCCAATTTGCTACCAGTTCTGGGGGTGAAAAATAATGCGGAAACAAAAGGAAACAATGTCACAGCAGAGAAATGGCAATGATAAAAAAATTTTTTTGAATATGAAAATTTCTCTCCTGTTTGAGACAGAGAATCCTATAGTCCAGGCTAGCTAGGTTCTGCTGAGAATGACCCTGAACTCCCGATTCTTCTGCCTCAACCTCCCAAGCACTTCAATTACAGCAGCGGACCACCTACCAAGTCTGGCTAAGACTGTTTCTGTAGGATTATTTAAAATTTTAACTACTTTTCTCAGCCCTTGCATCTTTTTTTTGGTTTTTTTGAGACAGGGTTTCTCAGTAGCTTTGGAGCCTGTCCTGGAACTAGCTCTTGTAGAACCAGGCTGGTCTCGAACCCACAAAGATCCACCTGCCTCTGACTCCCAAGTGCTAGGATTAAAGGCATGCGCCACCACCACCCAGCGCCCTTGCATCTTTTGAGATACTACTAAAACTTCCTTTTAGCAGATGCCAAATAACCAACAAGGGAGTGGATTCTCATACTATGATGATGAAGCAAATATCTACTTCTTTAATAAAAACTAAGAAAGATATTTCCTTTAGCTCCCTAAGAAACAGTAGTTTATAATTTTTCAGTTATAGAAACATTTTAAATTCTTGAATAAATATTTCAAATTTTATAACTTTATAAAAACTTTTATACCACTAGAATAGCAGTTTCAAAAATCTATACCACAATATTCTTAATAAAGTGTCTACAGACCCCCCCAAAAAAAAAAAAAAAGCTTGCCTAGAATTGATCTCGGCTCCTGCATTTAGTAGTATTTTGATGATGTTCACATAGCCACCAGAAGCAGCCAGGCTTAAAGGTGTATAATCAGAAACATTCCTGTGTTCTTTATTTGCACCCCGAGCTAACAACAGCTCCACCACCTAATAGGGAAAAAAAAATAAAAAATAAAAAAAGGTGAGAAGTACACTTTCTAAAGCCACGACAATTTCAGAAATGCATTTCTGGGTCTTTTTCCTGGTATATTATGAAATGAGAAAACTTTCTTCTTTACAGTTTTAGACAACAAAGTTCTTAGAAGTAAACAGACAACAGAAAGATCTCAAGTTAAAAAACAAGCTTAAGAAATCTAACAAATACTCAAAGATTTAGACCTCAAATGTTGTAGGACGTCATTTAAAAATGAGTACTTTTGTTACTTTTATCATATAGTTAGTTATAAAGGAAAACATGAAATAAGATTCATCTTATATGTACACATGAATGCACTAGAATTTGAGGCAGGGCCTCCCTATTCAAAATGAGGCTGAATTGACTACCTCCACCCAAGCGCTGAGATTAATGGGTGTGCACCATGATATCTGGCAATCAATATTTGCTTGTTGTCACAAAAGAGTTGAAAAATGCTTCTATGTTTTACCTTAACAACCTTAATATTCTGTGACTGTGGACACAGCATCAAATTTTACTTGGTAACAGAATGTTAGGTGCATTACTTTTTAAGATGCTGGCAGACTGATTCCAAGAGCAGCTGTACTATTTATACCCTCGCAACAATACAGGAGTCCTGGCTGTTACTCTTCTGGGTCTCAAGAGCATTTCTCTGAGAGCCAAATTATTGAGCATTAAGTACTTTTTGGCCATTCAGAGATACCAGTTAAAATCTTGTTTAGATAAAGCTAAACATTACTTCGATTAAAGCTAGCAAGACTACGTGGTTTTACTTTTTATTAATTTAATTTATTGTAAATTTCTATACACTCAGTACATATGGAATGTGGGTGGGAAGGCAGAGGACAACTTTCAGAAGTTGGCTCTCACCATCCACCTCACCAAGGCATATTGCACACTCTTACACGAGCCACCATGCTTGTGTTTCTCTTTTTCTTAGTGTATTTATTAATTAGCATGTGTCGAAAAATCAGATTGTAGGGCTCGGTAGCAAATATCTCTACATATTGGGTTATCTGTTGGCCCGTTATGTATCGTTTGTTTAATGTCAGTGTCTTCTTATAGCGCCCCGACTGAGTTCAATGCCCAGAGGGTCCAGGCACTGGCCAGGAGGCATGAGCTAGCATGTCTATTCTAAATGGCTTGAGAGTTTCATAGCATTTGCATGCAATAAAGAAAAAAAAAAATGCTTGCAATTTCATTTTTTCTAAACTTTATTCTGTAATTTTATATTGAACCGACTTTCCTAATCATACCAACTATCTCACAATACCTGTTCTAATGACACCAAATGGAAGCAATGTGTTTCTAGGCAAAGTTTCATACCAGAAAGTAGAATCTTAAGTTATCTAGGCTTGGTTAGTTTCTTGTGGTGCTAAGGATGATGAAACCCTTAGAACATGCTAATCAATCATATTTACTAATGATTATATCTTCATCCCAAATGTTTGATTTTAGATATAAAAAACTCACAAGTGTGCCTTACTGCTTTTAAATGAAGTTACTTTATTTATTCGATTTAAAATTAAAATATTTGTCAGTGTGTGAAAAAATACTATTTCAAGCTAAATCATGATTAAAAATTTAAAGTAGTACTTAGCCTCAAAAATTTCTATCATCAGTTCTCATATTTTAATGTGAAACGGATAGGAATCTAGTGTGGTGGTTTGAATAGAATGGTCTCCATAACCTCCTATATTTGAATGCTTATCATAAGGGAGTGATGATATTTGAGAAGAATTAGGAGGTGTGGCCTTGTTGGAGGAAGTGTATCCCTCAGGATGACCTTTCAGGTTTCAGAAATCCAGAATCTCTCTTTCTTGCTACCCATAGAGCCTGATACACAATTCTCAAACTATTTCTCCAGCACAATATCTTCCTGCATGCCACCATGATGCCTGCTGTGACCAGAATGAACTAAATCTCTGAAACTGTAAGCAAGACTACAATGAAATGCTCTTTTATAAGAGCTGCTGGGGTTAGGACATCTCTTCACAGCAAGAGAATAGTGACGAAGAAAGGTTTTTAATTTTATTGTTGTTGTTTTGTTTATTAAGGGTATGTCTTCCTGACTGTACTAGAGTTCTCTATCAAGAACAAGCTGACAAAAATAAATAAATAAATAACAAGCTGGTCTCCACCTAAGAGATCTGCCTGTCTCTGCATATAGAATGCAGAGATTAAAAGCATGGGCTACCACATCCCGCTAATTTTTAAGACCTTCTTCACCTCCACTGTGAATTACAGTGAAGCAATCAGAAAGGAGCAATACAACAGAACAGGTGCTCTGTTATCGCCACAAGCATAAAACGTTGTATATGCATACAAGGGGAAAGGGACATAGGATTAGCCTAAATAAAAAGTTACCAAGAAACAGTCCATCTGTGTATCATGCCTTTCTTTTTAATCTATAATGCAAAGGAACTCTAACCTTTTATATACATTTGTGCCATTTTTTTTTTTAATATTTCCCACTCTTGGATAGAAACTACAAATTTCTTTTACTAGTTTGTTCTGAAAACCTAGTTACCTAGGGATTGAGAAAAAGATGAATTTTTAAAAAATGCTTTAATTTTTATTATTGTGTGTTATATGGGATCAAATACAAGAACATTTACCACAGTGAACATGTAGGGATCAAAGAACTAAAGAACTACTTTAGAAAGTCCTTTTCTTCCTTCCATGTAGCGATCTGGAGTTATCCATCCTGTTCAATGACCCATTTTAAAGGTGAAATAACACAGATGACAGGGTGATTTCTAGGTCTAGGATTGATAAATTCTGAATCCATAAAGATACCATAATTGAGTCATTTAGCCTATATTCCATGTAGAGATATTTGAGGGGTAGGGGGGAAAAAACTAGGTTAACCAGCTAACTATTAAATGCTATTAGATATAAAACTGGTAACTTCACGGGTCAATTTTCTTGGGCCTATCTGATCAACTCCTGTCATTTGGTCTGTCTGAAGTTCTACAACATGAAGGATTAATATACATAAGCACTGTACATTTCATCTAGAATGGCTTAATCTTTCTCTTAAAGACAAATGCAGTACACAGGATTCTTATGGCAGGTACTACTTTTAGACAAACAGGACTATATGTATACACACTATATGACTTTATGGGGAATATTATACCAACCCTACTCTTGCTAATACGTAGTAATTTAAGTTACTGTGATTAAATATAACAGGCAAAATGATTATAAATGAAAAATACATGAGTACATACATATTTGCTAAACAGAAAAGAAATTGCACTAAGAGGAAATGCTACCTCCTGTCTGCCCCCAGAACAAGCCAAGGACAGTGGTGTGTCCTTGGTCCTTTCTGATTGAGCTTCAATGTCCGCACCATTATCCAGCAATATTTCTACAACGCCAACATGACCAGCTGTAGCAGCCAAAATGAGTGGAGTAAAACCTTGAAAAAAAAAAAATCCGCTTACAACATGCTAAGCAAAGAAACAATAACAACTGTTTTCCAATATAAGCCACCAATATGTGGCTAGAAACTAATTGTTTCTAAATTTGTATTTCCCACAAAACTTCTATAAAATAAAACAAAAAATAAGGGCTACCTTTCTTGTCTCGATGTTCAATACTAGCTCCTCTTTCTAGTAGTGTTTGTACCAGTTCCTCATGGCCACCAGCACAGGCAAGCGTTAGTGCAGTATCATGATTACTCTCAGTCTATAAAGAGAGAAAAGAAAAACCATTAGTTTAACTAGTTCATTTAAATAACCATCCAGTGTTAATGTCCAAAACACAGATACATATGTGCCTTCCTTTGTTAGATCAAAACTTCAAACCATGTGTCATCTTTCTTCCTCAGGCTTCTTACCGATTTCTAGGATTATAAATGCATGCCACAAAGCCAGGCTTACACGAAGCATTTGGATGGTATATGGTTTACTGCCAACCTCACCAACAAGAAATCAATTCATGTTTTTTCCTTTTTCCTTTTTTGGTGGTAGTGGTTCTGAAGCTTTCCAGCTTGGGTCTGCCTCAGCTGAGGATGACCTTGAACTGTTTGTCCCTCATTGCCACTACCACTGGGATACTGAAATTAGAAATCTGTTCCATATGCCTAACTTTAGTGACCTTTCTAGGTATACAAATAATATTCAAACTTTACAAACAATTATTAATGGCACCAAAAGAAAAAAAGGATTATTTTCCATCATATGCTAATTTCAAGTATAAAATTGAGAAAAAGTGTGAATTCAATTTTGCTGCCACATATTAATAGAGTAACATCTGTTTCTATTTCAAATAAATTTGTTTACATTTTTGGGATAGAACCTCACTGTACCTCAGAATGGCCTTGAACTTACATTGTTCCTTCAGCCTCTGCCTCCTCTATTGTTTTTATAAACGTGTGTTAGTACACCTCGCCTAATGTGTATAACACACGCACACTTTGAAATGCGTGTAGACATGTATACATTAAGAGTGATTCTTTTTAAAAGAAAAAGCAAAATTCCATTTATTCAAACTTTAAAATTATATTCAAATGTGTTAAATACAAAATAAATATAAAATAACAGCAGACACCGTGTATGTGTATCTATCAGATACTTATATACATATCATGTATACACATATATCTCATATGATACATGTGTATGATGAGGAAGTACCTATGTGAGAGGAACATAAGTAAGGATCTGCCTTGAGTAAGAAAAACCGTGAGGACAGATGTCATGCGTGGAGTTATGTGATGACAGGCTACAAAAGGAGGATGTGAAATTACTATAGGCCTCTGCCCTAGACATCAAAAGGGAAGGATAACAGTGGGTGTACAATTTTAATTTCTGGGAAAATAATGTAAAAATACCTTAAAAACTCATGTATGGGTGGTGTGGAACAATTCTGTATTCTGTCAATTATGTTTTAAATAAATGCTGATTGGCCAGTAGCCAGGCAGGAAGTATAGGCAGGACAACCAGACAGGAAGTAGAGGCAGGGCAAGGAGAACAGGAGAATTCTGGGAAGCAGGAAGCTTCCCTCCGCAGTCCTGTCCAGACACCGAAGAAGGAAGATGTGACCTGCCCTGCTGAAAAACGTATTGAGCCATGTGGCTAACATATACTAGAATAATGGGTTAATATAAGTTATAAGAGTTAATAAGGAGCCTGAGCTAATGAGCCAATCAGTGTATCATTAATATAGACCTCTGTGTGATTTCTTTGGGGCTAAATGGCTGTGGGACCTGGTGGGAGGACAGAAACCCCGTCACCATATGGATGTTAAACATACCCCAGAATGGCCTTGAACTTACATTGTTCCTTCAGCCTCTGTCTCCTCTATTGCTATTATATGTGTGTGTTAGCATGCCTGACCTAATGTGTGTAACACACACACTTTGAAATGCGTGTAGACATGTATACAGAAGAGTGATTCTTAAAGATAAAAACATAGAATGTAGGAGTGGCAGGTGTCCAGGGCCTAGCTGAGAAGGGAGTGTGAATAGGAAAGGACTATCCAGAGTGCTCTGGAGATCAGAAGAGAATTCCTCTGGTGTCTTCAGCTGATGCTCAACAGGCCATGTACAAGAGGAAACTATCAGAGGGCAGAAGTAGATCAGGTACAACACCAAGAGCAGGAACACAGGCCCTACCAGCTAGAGCAGGGAACTTCCACGACATGCAGGAAATCATGGAGAATCCTCTGTGCAGAGACCAAATGAGTTGTGTGGGACCCATAAAAATCAAGCTGAAAGGCAAGCCTTTTCATATGTAAAAACTGGTTTCAAACAGGCTTAATTCCAGCACTCAGGAGGTAGATAGAGTAGGATCTCTGAGTTCTAGGCCACCCTGGTTGCTACAAGACTAGCCTCAACAAACAAACAAACAAAAAAAACAAGCAAACAAAAACAATAAATAAATAAACAATTGTTTTCAAGTAACTTAGATGTTTAAAAATAAAGGTCCTAAATTCTTTAAGGAATAAAATGTGGAATACACTATAAATTAAAAAATAAAGATCATAATTATGATAGGATATTGTATAATTTAACTTGTGGACAAATGTGTGAATGAACATGGCTAGTGGATACTAAGGGACTCATACCCCTTTGTTTCTTTTTGAGACAAGATCTCATTATGTATCTCAAAATAGGGAAACATATGTGAATAGCACCATGCCTGGCTTTTAAGATAATCTTTAATTAATCAGCCTAACTATTGGAAAGTGGTTTAGGTAGTCTGGAAAACTGAACACATGAATGTACTTTTTCAGTTATGCAGTAACATTTAAATATAAATAAAGATATTTCCAATATAATTTATATATAAAATTTAAAATATTGTAACAGGATGACAAAATTCTGTGAGAGAAGCCTCTGTCGTGAAGGATTTAACACCGAAACCATTCTCAGGTAAAGCAAATGATATTTTCAAGCCTTAACCTATGACAAAAAAATTCCAGAAATAAAACAGCTTTATGACTTATTCCATTTTATGGTGGACTTGTTTTTTTTTTTTAATTGGAATATGAGACTGTATCTCTGCAGTCCTGACTCTCTTGGAGCTCTGTATGTAGACCAGGCTGGCCTTGAAAAAGGAAGTGGGGTAGGTTTTCTTCTTTTTGGGGGACAGAAGGGAGTGTCTCACTTTGAAGCCCTGACTACCTAGAACTACCTATGTAGACCACAGAGATCCACCTGTTTCCTGAGTACTGGGATTAAAGGAGTGGGTAACCATATTTTGTTCTTCTTCCTTTTTAATGAGATAACCAAAAATGGTCTAAAGTATGTCTCTATTTTTCATTTGAGGTTTTTAAATTAGTCGCATTATATAGCTGGGATTGGCCTGGAAATTCAATTCCACCTAAACCTACTGAGATCACAAATCATATGCCACTGTATCTGACAAACTTAATTTTTATCCTTGATAATGCTTATATCTCTATTATCACAATGTTTTCTTTGTTGTTTTCAGAAGACTAAAAAAGAAAAAACATTTTTGGTTTGTTTTTGAGACAGGCTCTCACTACACCTACCAAGTGGGCCTTGAACTCAGAGGTCCACCTACCTCTTCCTTTCAAGCACTAAGATGAAAGATTTGGCGCACCATGGCCAGTCCACTAAATTCTTGAAAACTTTATGAATTTATGCTATATTTTCATTCTCAACCTACATGTAACTTTCTGTCCAGAATACATTACACTAACTGAACGTTGAAGAAATGACAACAGCTATAACTTCAAATATTCAAAGACTATTACTAATAATATATATTATACAGTAATATTTACATAATACAAGAAGTTATGCCCTCCCAATAACTGTAAAAGCCAAACTCCATTACTAAAAGACAAAAAGTGAAATTGATCAAGAGTCAAGAAATGAGAAAAGCCTACTAGTCAGTGATGGAGAGGAGCCGCAATAGCTGCTCTGCAGAAGAGCCACTGACTGCAGAGATCAGGGATGGCCACAAGGGAGATGCACCAACTACAACAGTGGAGAAGGACATGAAACTGCAGTGAGTGACAGCTCTGGACTCCAGCACAAGATCTTCATTCCAAGTAAGTTTTATATTTTTAAAAAAAGAAAGAAAAGGAACCACGTCCGATTTCAGAGAAAAGGCAACAAAAGCTCAGAGACAACTTTCTGATGGCCAAACTAAACTAACCAGAGATGGGCTTTCTAGAGACAGCACATCTCAAAGCTCTGAGTTAAATAGATTTAGGTTATAAAGCTTTAAAAACTTCTTTCGGGGACTAGTCTAACTTAAATACACAAAAATATACAAAATTTAAAAAAGACAACCACGAAAAAATTTTAGGTGATCAATTATTATCCCTCATTATAAAGCATAAATTTAATATTAATTAAAAGCATCATTTTCCACAATCTCTGGTTTACAAAGTGAATGAATATCTGTCATTCTACAGGATCTTGTTAATTACTGCACAGAGTCGACTTGAATTTAAGCTGAGCAAGGAGAGTTGTCAAATTCCTTAAGGAACTAAAATTAGTTACAAAACTGAGAAGGCCCACTCCATTTTTACAGTAAGAACTGGAAGTAACAAATATTTTTAAGATAACACGAGAACTTAAGGTTCAGAAAGATTGCTTCCATCCCCCAAGACATTAACACAATTCCAAATTGTTAGTGTCCTGTGTTATAGTCCATGAGTAAAAATAACTGTATAGTTTAATACAAACAATGACTGACCATGAACAGAAAGAAAGAGTGTCGGAGAGGGAAAGCACAGGAAGGATCCTTAGAAGACTTAACATTGGACAAGGGCCAAGCAGTTATTTTACTCCTTTATCAGGTACCCAGGGCAAAGTCTCAAACATAGAAAGAAAATGGGGAAAAGGGAGGTGTGTAAAAAAACAAACAAAACAAAGTGTGCACGTATGTATTTATAAAACTGGGCATGGCAGCAGCACTCAGATTGAGGGTGGAGTGGGGGAATCTCTGAGTTTGAGGCCAGCCTGTCTACATAGTGAATCCCAGAACAGCCAGGATTTCACAATGAGAAACTGTCTCAAAAACAAACACCTAGTAAATTATTTACATGATTAAGTGAGAGAAGAAACGTGCAGGTGATATAGCCACACACACAACTTAGTTCAAAGAATCACAAAATATATGAGTGCTATAGAAAAATGAAAACCTTTAACAAGACAATTATTATGCACGTTGAAAATTTTCATTTAGGAAGTACACCTATTATTCTTAAAATAATTACATTTAAAACCCGGAAGGACGGAAATAGCTCAACCTTTTTATATACCCGCAAAAAGAAAATTTCAAATATTTCACCTTATACAGCCAGATTATAAGAGTTTAAGAAGTAGAGTAACACTTCAAGATATCAAATAAATAAAAGTAATCAATAAAATTAATGTTTCTGAAAGTAGTTCATATAAAGTAGTAGTTGAATGTGTTAGCATCTTTTTTATGAGACAGTATCTTTATGAATGTAGGCTGCCATCGGGACTTGAGTGCTTAAGAGGCCAGAAAAAGGAACGAATTCTGGAATCTGAGTTAGAGGCGGTTTGTTAGACCTGAGTTAAGAGTGCCATGCGGGTGCTAGAAACCATCTTAAACTCTGCGCCATCTCTCCAACTGCTATATTTTGAGATAGGGTCTTGTTATACATGCCAGGCTAGGTAGCCTCCAGCCTCAGACGTCCAAATGCTGGGATTCTAGGCATGTTAATATACCCAGAAGATAGTAGAAGGCTTTAATGTATATTTCATATAGTTAATTTCCTCCTCATTTCCCGATTACTTATTACATCAATACAGTGAAACTTTTATCTGGATTCCAAATCGATAAGAATATAGAAAAACATTTAAGTAAGTTTAGAAAATTGAAGATAAAACGCAACTTCATTAATCTTGTTTCACACTTTTAGGAGTTGGAGGAGGTAGTATTCCGAGTCTCTTTCCATACTCCACTTCAGACTATCCTCCTCCTATTTCAAACTTCCAAGTTTTAGGCTCACAGAAATGAGCTGCTATGCCCAAGCATAATTTACATTCAGCTATAATGTATAATTCAAGTCTTGATGCATAACAATTTAAACTTAATAACTCATGTAATCCAGGCAGTCATCAACAGATGACACTGAATTTAGATTTTCCTTACTCAACCCGTGTGCTGGAATTAGAGGTATAAACAAACATACTAGTTTTTATATGGTGCTGGGGAAATGAAACCCAGGGTTCTGGACATATTAGGTAATACTCTACCAACTGGAAACTAATAAGGGATGAAAATAATGTATACTCATTTTTAATTCACTTTTCTCACATTACTTCTAATTCGAAAAAAGTTCATAATAGTTTGACAATAACAAAGACAAGCAGGCCACATTTATATGATGTACCTATGAGAGCAAAGAGGCTTAAATATGTTAAAAAGACCATGAACAAAACAACTAGTTCTTTCTTATACTTAGTGTCTGTGAGAGTCAAAAAATTTTCAAACAATCAAAAAATAAAAAAAAAAACAAAAAATCAGGGGTACCCAAGTTTAATCTCCATCTCTCCATCTTATCTACTGCCACGAAACCTTTTGCCCAGTTTGTGCTAGGTCTCAAATATACCTTCTGCACATCTGATTGGCATCATTAGAATGAAAGTTCTCTATCTCATGGAAGAGTGTTTAATCTCTTAAGCTCATCAGTCTGATATTTTTCATTTGTGTGTTCCATCACAGTTTCATCCTATACAAAAAATATTCACAACATCCGAGTTCATATATTTCTAGAGAGATTTTACTTAAAAAAAGTGAAAGAAAAGGATTCTTAAAATTTTTATTGAGGTACCTGCCTGGCGAGGAAGCAAATTCCTTAAATGAACTTCAAAAATTAAGTCGAAAAGAAGTGTAATCAACAATTATCATTTTGACTGGTTTTTCCCCCAGAAACAGGAATTTTTCTGTATCTAGATAAGCACTCAACCTCGTGTTAGGCAAAAATGCAATAAAAGTTTTAAAAAGCTTCAATACAGAAACCAGATAGATAGGAATTTAAAACATGATTTTTTTTTATATTCATGTATTTTACATGTGTTTGCCATGCCTATATGTATGTGCATCACATGCATGCCTAGTGCCCTTAAGAGGCCAGAACAGGGAGCTGGATGACCTGGATAGTTGTGAACCACCATGTTGGCATAGAACAGAGAGACCCTTGTAAAAGCAACAGGTATTCTTAAGGAACCATAATCAAATCTTTACATATAAACAAAAGCTTATTTATGCTAAAATTCAGGACTTTTGGGTAAACAATATCATGAATGAAATAATTTCATCATCAATAACTTAATATTCACTAAAATCACAGTTGTACCTGGGGGCGCATAGCTTTGGACCCATTTTATTTGAAAATATTCTGAAAACAAGAGTTAGTTTTGTGTAAGGGCTCATTCTTGGTCCCTTAAAAACATACTTCTAGTCAAGTGCAACAGTCTCAAAATCAAAACATCATGAAAAATAATACGTATCTCATGCCAAGTTTTATTGAATTCCACAATTTGATCAACAATAAATAGAAATAAATGTGGTTTTCATATTTTTAAAAGAGGCTATGCAGCACGAATGTCATCTTATTGAATGCAATATTGTACACTTGTAATTCTACCTACCCTGAAAAGATCATGAGTTCAAGCAAACTAAGGCAAAACTCATACATAACAAGCACACATGAAACACAGAATAAAATAAGAAATTTCAACTGTGTGTATGACTCAAAGCAAAGTGAGAAATAAATAAAATGATTCATCTTGTTTCCGGACAGGAATGGTTAGGTCTGGGGATTAGGTAATTTCTTTATAATATTTCCCGGCAATACTTTAGGGTACAAAAGAGGGTTCAATAATTACATGAGTTTGCTGCTCTTGCAGGAAACCACTATTCAATTCCCAGGACCCACATGGCAGCTAAAGGCTGGCTTTTCCAGGGAATTCCGGCCTCCATAGAGACCAGGCATGCTTGTGATACACACACACAGTTCAAATACCTACAGATAAAACAAACACATAAAAAAATTCAAACAAAATAAGCCTGAGCATGTTAGTACACACCTTTAATCCTAGCATTTAGGAGACAGAGGCAGGTGGATCTCTGGGACTTAGTCTAAAGAGTGAGACCCTATCTAAAGATAAACAAAAATCTACATATAAAACAATAAGCAAACACTTGACTAAAAAAACAAACTCTCAAACTTGGAAGTAAACAGTTTTAATGATATATGCATATCCTTCTTGAAATAAAAATTTATAAAAATCTGGTTGTTAAGTCTTAACAGCATATACTTCCCTTATCCCACATATTAATCAAAATATAATATAGCATGTATACTTTTTCTTTCTCTTACTTTACCTTTTTAATAGTCCCTCCTACCTGATACTTCCTTCCTTTTAAATTCACTTCACTGATGTTGTGATTCAAGGTCTTCTGTAGCTCATGATGGCCTTAGTCTTTTACTATGTAGCCGAAAAAGAACTTCCTGCCTTCTACCTTGCAAGCACTGGGATTAGAGACTTATAACATCAAGCTTGCCACATTTTGGCCTTTTTCAAGATAAAACAAACTAAGTTTTTCAACCAATTCTTGCCCTGGGACTTCATGCTCAAGTTTTGAAGTGTGTGTGTATGTGTAAACACAATATAGCACACATAAAGGTAAGGGGACAACTGGTAGGAGGTGGTTTTCTTCGTCCACTTCATGGGTTACAGGAATCAAACTGAGTGAGGCTAATTATGGTTGGTGGCAAGCACACTTAACCAGTGAGGAATCTTGCCACCCAGAATCAACCAAACATTATTTATTTATTGAGACATTAAGCAGGCCTCACTGGCCTCACACTCGCATCTACCTGTCTCTACCTCCTGGATGTTGGAAATCAAAATATTTTTTTTCTTTTCTTTTTCCTTTTTTTGGTTTTTCGAGACAGGGTTTCTCTGCAGCTTTAGAGTCAGTCCTGGAACTAGCTCTTGTAGACCAGGCTGGTCTCAAACTCACAGACATCCGCCTGCCTCTGCCTCCCGAGTGCTGGGATTAAAGGTGTGCACCACCACAAAATATATTTTAAAAAATATTAAAAATATTTTTAATAGGACTGCTTTCTTAATAGATCTCAAGCTTTGCAAACCATAACAATATCTTTCTCCATCCATATACATATTCCTTCAGATAATCTAAAGAAATAGTGTATCTATTCCCTCCATGAAATCTGTTACCAGCTTAAAATTGCGTAAACTCACATTTCCTCAAACCATATGTAATTATATCATAATCTTTAAAAGTAATATTAAGTCAGGGATAATGATTCATCCCTGTAACTCCAGCACTGAGGAGGATTAAACAGGAGGATTCCTAGAATGGCAGCCAGACTGGGCTATACAGAGACCCTGTCTCAAGGGGAAAAAGTATATAATGCAACTAAGGACTATATACACTATATACACACTATATACACAGTTCATTAAGTTCCATCAGTCCAGGACATTACTCCACCACTGATCTATAGTTTAAGTCTCAGCAGTTTCTTTCATAAACAATCCATTACGTATGTAAGAAAATACACAGCCAGGTGGTGGTGGCGCACGCCTTTAATCTCTGGGTTCAGGAGGCAGAGGCAAGCAGATCTCTGTGCGTTCAAGGCCAGCCTGGTCAACAGAGCAAGTTCCAGAACAGGCATCAAAGCTACAGAGAAACTCTGTCTCGAAAACAAAAAAGAAAATACATACTAACCCTAATTTTTGTTCTACTGAGACAGGATGTCATGTAGCCTAGACTAGCTTAAAATTGTTACATAGCTGAGGCTGACCTTGAACTCATGGACCTTGTGAACCTACGTCCCAAAGCCTGGGATCACAGCTGTGGTTTCATTTTAATCTTACATAAACTACTTCTTTTACATTCTAGTACTTCTAAACTAAATTTAATCTTTAAAGCTCAGCCAGGCCTGGCATTAACTATGAAGTCCCAGGCTGGCTTTGAACTCATGTAATTGTGCCTTAAAGTACTAAATGATAGGATTAGGTGAGAGCCACCATGTTTGCCTTGGCAGTTTTTTTAAAAAATGGATGATAAGTTGTAATTGTATTGGGGGTCTTTGACAATGCAGTCTAATAAGTTAGGATCACTGAAGGTGGTGGAATTCCAGTGAGACCATCTCTCCTAATATGGAGCTTACCTGTGCATCAATATCAATGGCAGGGTAGATAGGTAGCATGGCTGAAGGAGAGATGATAGGACTTGGAGTTGGAGTCTGAGGTTGGGAAATAGAAGCAGCGATACTGTGGGTAGGAGTGTTTGACATTGCAGATGTTCTTCCACTGACTGCTGTTGGACAAAATAACTGCACTTAATAAGGACCAAACATTGTTAGCAAAGAGTTAAGAAATCTTTCTTTAAAAAAAGTAAAGAATTTTTAAATCAAAATGGCTTTAAGACACTATTATAACATTAATAACTAATTTCCTCATTTTTTTAATTTGTGGACAGCCCCAAATTAGGATGTATACTGAGTAATCCACTTCCCATAAAATAATCAATCTGAAAGATAAATTCTTTTAATAAAATCATAAAATATTAATCCATAATAATCCTGAAAACAAAAATTTTATGTACTAAAATTACATAGAAAAGAAATAAATGATAAAATATTCAAGAATAAGGACGAAAAGGGGGAAAAGTAATTTTTTTGCCAACTTTACACCTCCTTGTACTATAGAACAAATAAAAGTTACTTTAATGTTTATTTCAAACACCACATATTTAGTAACCACAACAGAGCAATAGTAACTTTGAAGGCCCTGGTGTGACAGGTTTTTTTTCAAGTAATTAAGAAAAAAAAAAAAATCAGTCCTCACACAGATATGTATTTTTTCTTACATTATGAGAGAAATAAAATGTCCCACAACCAATCTGGCAATCACACTGACTTAGAACAAAACTAATATTAGGGTAAAAATAAATATATCTACACATTATGTTCCCAATATGGATTCATTTTCTTCTATGTAGGAATCTGCTGTAATCTTATTTCACCCACATATATGATTTAAATAATGGCTAATTAGGTCTGTACTTGGGGTGGAAGAATATTACTAAAGACAGAGGCATAAAATAGACAAGATTATCTTAAGGGACTTTGTTCTCCCAATAACTCAATTCTGTAGCTAATGTGTGAACATATCTTCCTCTTCACCCACAGTAACTTTTGGACAATCATCTCTGAATAGAGTGCAGATGTGTGTTTTCCAAGTACTGCCAACTACACCAGACAGAAAACAATTATAGATTCACAGCTGAATCTGAAACCAGGCAAAATAATTTATCTTGCCAAGAATATTAGTGAAATTGATCTTGTAACAGTTATAAACATGACTATAAATTAAGAAATCTACTTTACATAAAAGCTTAAGGTCAGGTACAAACATACACTGTACATTATAGCCACACACATTCTATAATTGTACATTTTAGTCCACTTAAAAGCCAAAAGAAACAAAGAACAACAACAACAAAAAACAAAACATCTGAATAATTAAGGAACCAGATTATGAGGAAGGAGTACTACTAATTATCTAAAGAATTTGATAATGATTTCTTTATAGATAAGGTTTCAATCTTGTAATCTTTATCTCCCAAGTCTAACTCAGATTGCAAGGATTACAGGCTCACATGAGCATATATAGATTTTAAGATTAAATAATTTATTTGAATATTCTTATCCTATACACAAATTTAAAAATAAATCACATAAAATTCACTGTTATGAAGATAGATTCCATGTTTAAAAAGACCTTGAATTTCTGTTATTACTGCCTTCGACCTCCCAAGTGTTGGGATTGCAGAAGTGTACCACTGGTTTCATGGAGTGCTAGGGGTAAATTCATTGCTTCACGTTTACAACACAAACTATATACCAACTGAGCTGTATTTCCTTGGCCCTTGATGATTTTTATTCTATTAATTTAAATAGGTTAAAAGATTGGTAGATGTCTACATTTTAATCCACATTCCAACTAGAATAGTATATTTTAAAGAACCTACTGAGATTAGCTCTCTTTGCTCTGAGTGGTTCAGACCGGGTGTTTCAATCTTCTCATCTAAAGTTGATAAGTAAAACCTCATTTCCTTTGCAGTTGTCTTATCAAGAGTAAGTGACTGCTCATCATTCAACCGTTAATTACAGAGATAAGAGGAAAAGCTTTAAAAATCTAAGTCCGGAAAAAAAAATTATAGTTCTAAGATCTTTTTTTTTTTCTTTTTCTTAACATTTTGAAATTCAATTTAGGGAGGGAAAACCACATGCTTGAAAAGTTTTAATAGCAGAAATGGAAAATTTCATCAACACAAAACAAAGGTTTGTGTTAGGACACGTTAAATAAGTGCCTAGCTTTGATTTGGTGATTAAGGAAGCTTGAAGACTTAGCCAGCTAAGTATTAGAAGGAAGGAGAGCTTGGTACGAGAAACCAAACAAATGAGAACTAGGGAACAAAGGTGCTTGGGGAAAGAAGGCCAAATGAGGTTGCGTTACACAAGAAGTCTAAAAGTATGAAGTAGAAATGACCCTCAGTCAACTGAAAGGACAAGTAAAACCCGAAGTTCTTCAAACAATGAGAATCCAGAAGAAAGCTGTGTGCTTGAATGTGCACATACATGTGTAGAGTGTGTGAACAGTGAGACACTAGACAGGGCTCATCTGAAAGAAGGCAGTAACATTACTTTTAATTCTGATCTTTTTATGCTGAGTATGTTTCTCTACCCACAAAGAAGAACATGATAAAGCAGCGTTTTTAGAAAATAGCAAATTTATCATAAACCCTAGAATTTTACGTTCATTAAACTAAAAAAAAGAAAAAAGAAAAAAATTATGAAGAAGTACCTTGAACACATAGACAGAAATTCTGGAAATAAATGAATCAGTTTTAAAAAGCTGATTTACAAACATCTGATAATTCTGATCAGAATTCAAAAATTTTACAATCAGCAAATTGTTGACAACTATGCTCAAATACATCAGGTAAACTCTGAGAGCACATCAAAAGAAACTTTCCAACAATCATTGTATAGAATGTTCCAAACCTTCATTTCATCAATAAATAATACTTAACTTCATAATCCTTTGTAAATCTGATACAACAGAGAATTACGATTTAAGTTAATGGCCAGGAACAGCCATGGTATCAATTTCAGATTCATAACTACTATGAGCTAATTGCCATACAATGTTAAGGTCTTTAAAGTTTATTAGATATCATAAACAGTTAGTGATGATTAATTGGGATTTATGTCTTAAAAATCTATACTCGTATTAAGATTGTTACAATTCTTATTATTAGTCATTACTAACAATTATCCTGGTATAGGTTATATTACTCATAGGATTAGCAGAGATTTTCATACCACATGTTACTGAGAAGATACAAAAAGGGGGCGTGGCTGGGAAACTATACCAATTTTTGAAATGCAAAATCTACCTCATTACCTGTTTATCTCAGTTTCTGAATTATCTCAACCTAAAAATCTAACTGCTACAAACCATATGTTCTATAAAAAAATGAAGCTTATATTAATGTATGACTTCATCAAAATAAATGTTTCTCAAATAGTTTTAAAATTAGAAATAGTAAATCATCCAGGCAAAGACAAATGAATAAAAAAAAAAAGGGAAGAAATCAAAAGAAAATTACCAAAATTCAACAGCTATTTATTTCCTTTCCCTTCCTTATCAATCTTCCTTCCTGAAGAAGGAAAATTATCTTAGGTAACAGGTCATTCTTTATAACCTATAACCCTATAAAATCTCACCCTACTATTACACAATTCATAAAAATCAGTCCCAAAGAAGCAGCATTAAAACTCTTCTCAAGTTGCAACCCTTACAAGAATAGAAGAAAATCTCTCTGACTACACATCGAAAACATGTCATTTACCATACTGTTGGGGGAACACGCCTTCCCATAATACAGTCAGAAACAGACTATACATTAATATTCACGGGATAAAAATAACTGACATACAGTAGAATCAGACTCTACTTGGTTGGTACTTTATTAATGCTGTAAACATGTTTGTTTTGTTGTTTGCTTGTTCTGAAATAGCCATCATGAAGTTTGGTACATTAGTATATAAAGTATTTCTTTTTATCACAAATAGAGTTCCTAATATACCCTATATATTATATCTTTGTTCTTCAACTTTTGTCAAATTTCCTTTTATTGGTGTGAATACAGAAGCAAAAATGCCAAAACCCAACCCCAGTGTTCTGAACTTAAAGTGAAAACAAAAACCAAAAGTAAAAACCAAGGCTTAACTCACTACTGAAAAACCTGGATTCCAAGCTCAGACAGACAGATTGGTAATTTTTATTATATGAACTAATCTTTAATTTGACCTGTAGCCATCTGAGACGATTTTAACACTAATATTTCTAAAGACATAATGTGTCAAGAGTCCAAAAATAGTTCTCAAGTTGAGTAATGGTTAAAAAAAATATTCTGGCACACTCTTACTCTCCTTAAGCAAATCATATTTGATACCTGCTCATAACAATATAAACCCACCTGCCATGATGTCATCCAGCGTGTCATTGAGGGTCTGAGCAGGGCTGGCTACCATTAACCCTTGTTGTGTTTCAGTGAGAATTCCTTGCCCCAGCCCTGCCAACTGTGCTTGGCCCAGTACTGGCTGTCCAACTATCACTCCTTGAAGTTCTGTAAGATTTGCGATGGACCCTGGAGGCAAGGGACCCGCTGCCAGAGGCAAAGCTTGAGGCATCGCCAGAGGCTGGATTGGTGCAAAACCCATCTGAGCAGCAGTCTGCTGAGGTTCATCTTTAAGCAAAACAGGATCCACTTGTTGTAACCGTGCATAGTCTCCCTCGGAAAGCTGCTCTCCAACCCCAACAGGAGTAAGTAGTCCCAGGTGTTGGCAAGACTGTTGCTGTTGCTGCTGAAGTTGAATTCTTTGAGCTTTAACTTCTAGATACTGTTTTTTCAGCTGCTGCTGAGTTTTCAGTTGTAACTCTCGTTCTACTTTCTGCAGTTCCTCCAGAATCTTTTGTTTCTTCTGAATTTGCTCCTCCCTCGTTTTGTTCAGCTCCTCAATCTTCTCCTTGGTAAGTTGGTCAGCATGGGCCAGCTCCAAGGACTGCAGCTGGGCATTTTTCTCTATGGCTTCTTTTATCCTCTGTTCCAGTTCTGTTAACTTTCCCTGAGCCTCTTCTACAATGCTCTCTGGAGACTGATTGGTGATGTAACCCTGTACATCCTGGCTGTTTGCTGGCAAATGGCTGTTGGACTTTTGTTTAGAAGCAGCTGTGTGAAAAAGAAACCCCCTCAGAAGTGCACATGAATGGCATCCTCATTACAGAGTTACTGTTGGGAGGTTTAGTGCCAACAGTTTGCACCAAGGTATCATATCCACGAAGGTGAAATATACTTTTAAGGAGTTAAACACAAGTCCACCTTCTCTATCATAAATATATAATGTATGTATTTTATGTGCATAGAGTAATCTCTGAAAATAGAATTCAGAATTTATAAACACCACAAGGCTAAAGTAAGATAACAGAGGAATGAAAGCTTGCAACACCTAAATGGTGCAGTTAGAGTCAAGTCTAACACTATGTGTAGGTATATCATATGTCACAATGTAAAATCATAAGAGCAGAAAAATATAGTTAAATTATTAAGATGTAGAGAAAATTAAGATGTCTATATCAACGTTTTCCACACTTAATAAATGTCTGTGCCTTTGATAAACACACACACATACACACAAAGAATGCCCAAACCACTGAGATGTACCAAGAAACTAAAATCCAACTAAAATAAGCCTTTGTTGGAACCTACCACCTTCAAGACTGACAAAGGAAGGAGAATATTCACACAGGCACACAGCTACCTTGCCAACAAAGAACTGGGATTTAGTCCCTGATAGTAAAGTTGCTGGACTACGCCATCCTCTGTACCTTCTGACAGCCAGGGAGACAGGCTGCTCTGGCTAACAGGTTTAGCAACCAACAGAAAAGGATGCCAAGACAGGCTAGCGGTTGTAACTGAAAAGAGTTGCTGGGAATACCCAGCATACTTGTTGGTAAAAGAATACAGGTAGCCAAAACGAAGATACAAAAGTCACAGTTTCTTCAAGTAAAACTTTTCAAAATAAAAACTTATTCAATCTGGTAGGTGTCATGTTTGGGGACATACTTAAGAACAGGCATGGTATGATGTAAACAAGTCAAAAAATGGACCTTGGAATTCTAAGAAATAACAAGTGTATCTTACGTATCTTTAAATTATTAGTTGTGGAAAAGTGACCTAGTTAAAACCAACTTCTTAATCTTTATGCCTCATGTCACTACAAAGACTTAGGTATGTTAAATAAAAATGATCAGAATTGTCATCCAACTGTATCCAGCTTAACATGAATAGAAATGACTACTCATTGGAGGAATTAGTGGATAATCAGAATTCCATCAAAAAGGAGCATCTGGATCTCCCGAGTCTCTCAGAATCTATCTTATCTCCCAGAAAATTGTTTTTTCATTGATTTAAAACAACAAACAAACAAACAAAACTTTAATGATACCAACTTAGTAAATTCATTGTTGGTGAAAAATAATTATTGTGGGGCTAGTTTTTGTATTCTTAATTTCACCTGAACATGTAAGAAAAAGTCTTAGAAGCATAACTGACCTTTATTCCTAACAGGAAGAGTGGTAGCAACATTGGCAGGTGGTTTGTCAGGCTCCTGAGGTGGGACAACCATGGGCAGTGCTTGAACAGGTACACGAGGTGCCTAAGAGAAAGGGTGAGTTGTTTCTTTAGTACACAAGCATTATCACGCTAATAACTCGCAGAGTTGTTAAGCGAATACACCATTTCAGACAATGACATATTTTTACATCAAATTATTGTCCTATTCTCTTGATTTTTTTTTAAAAAGGTAGCTATGAATTCCAGTTATTCTAACCATAATTTTTAAAAAGTAAATCATAATCCCATCAATCTAGATAAATGTTAGGCCAAATGTATATTGGCTTTGGCGTAATTATACAAACTTCATCTTAACAAAGATAATCTTATTTAAATGAAAATTATAGCTAAAAATATAAAAAGTTTTAACCTTGAATCTTACCCTATTTAAATCGTGGGATGGGGGTGTTAGCTGAGTGACATCTGGTGGAGGAGCTGAAAGTAGATTATTAGGATAGTCTAAAAGATAGCAAACAACACTGGTATGGCCACCTTTTGCTGCTTCTATCAACATGGTTGAGCCATCCTAAAGGATGAATAAAGAAAAGAAACACGTAAGCACATTAGGAAAGCTATCAGGTCTCAGGTACAAGCATATTAAATATTTAATAGCAAACAGTATTTTTCTATTAAAGTCAGAGATCTAATACTCAGAATGCCATTACAAATACAAGTTATATATGGTAATTTTACGAAGTTCAAGATGCGGAATTCATAAAGCTGCTTAACCACTTGAGTTACCTACTTTTAAACGGTGAGTAGGGTCTGCCCCATGAGCCAAAAGCAGTTCCACCACTGCCAAATGACCCCCTGCACAAGCCAGGGACAGTGCAGTATGGTCATTATTAGCTGTGGTTCGATTCACATTTGCTCCTAAAACAAACATGGAAAAAATACATTGGTAGAGTGGTTAAAAAAAAAAAAAAGACAAGAAAAAAAATTTAAGATTTATTCATTTCTAATTTATATGTTCATGTGTGTATCTGTGTGAGTTTATGTGCCCCATGTGCTTGCAGATGCCCTGGGAGGCCAGAGAACATTGGATACCCTGGAACCAGAGTTACAGAAGACTGTGGGCTACCAGATGCAGGTGCTATAAACTGAACCCAGGTCTGCCGGAAGAACGGCAAGTGCTCTTAACGATTTTCCTAGGCCCATCTGTGGCAAAATTTTACAAATCATTTAGGACATGGTTGGTATGCATGTGGATGTCAAAGATTTTTCTCTTTCTACCAAGCTTTAAGTTCAGGTCATCAGGCTAAGCAGAAAGTACTTTTACCCAGTGATACCTACTGACTCATTTCATTGCTCAAGATTATGGAAAAATTAAAAATCATAAAGAGTAGAGAAGATGGTGAAATGAGCCCTCACATGCTCATCCCTCAGTTCCTCTGACTATCAACAGCCTCTCATGTTTCACAAAGCCTTCGATTTTCAGTACAACTCTTTCCTATACAGAATCATTCTAATGCAAATGCTACAGGCATATGCCACATCTCTCGTAGACATCTTAGTTTGCATAAGTAAAGATAATACAAGGTTGTAGTATACCTATGGCAATTACTATACTGAAAAAGGAAAACACGGGGGGGGGGAGAAAGATGGCTCACTCAATGGCTAATAATACTTAAATTTTATCAGAGGAATCCAAGTTTGGTTCCAACACCCACACAGAGCTCACAAGCACCTGAACCTCTAGTTTCAGGAGATCTGATGCCCTCATCTGGCATTGACGGGCCCTGTAACCATGCATACAAATCCACAGGGGGGGAAAATACACACACACTCAGAGATCCACATGCTTCTGCCTCCCGAGTGCTGGGTGGGTACTGCACCATACCTGGCTACACAGACAATTTTAAAACATACTAAAAATAAAATCTTTCTTTAAGACAGATTCTTTAAGACAGATATTTTCTTCAATAGTGTAAATACGTTTCTAAAAAATCCACAATAAACAGAGAAATATCTAGCATTATTTTCCCCATTTCTCATTAGAAAGCGTCAGAGGAAAGCCTATCACACTTTTGCCCTCAGCTACATCCCTCTGTGCTGGGTAAAGTGTCAAATGGAAATTGCAGGAAGGAAGTGGAATCAAATTAATTAAAATTCAACCAAAGGTGGGGGTTAGTGGTTTATGTCTTGAATTACAGCACATGAGAGGCAGAGGCAGGTGGATCTTTGTGAGTTCAAGGACAGCGTGGAGTACAAGAGCTAGTTCCAGGAGAGCTAAAGCTACACAGAGAAACCCTGTCTCAGAAAAAAGTAAGCTGTAAGTAAAGTCTGTGACTTCGTTAGTATTTTTTGTATTGCAGAGTAGACATTTCCAAGGTACAAATGGTCCTTCACTATCAATCATTTTTGTTCATGTTTTTGCTTTAGAAGTAGTATTTTTAAACTGCCACAAGAATAAAACAAATTCTTGAAAAACAATATTAATAGAGCTTAAGTGGTAAATACTAAAGAAATTATTTAAAAGAAACAATGTGTTTATTGGGTCACTAACAGATTCAAGAGTAATTGCTGAGAATGAATGAAAATCCTCATGTACATTGACGTGTACCACAATTTAACTCTAATAGTTTTTTCTTTCAGTTAAAAATCATCTCACTGAAAAAATTAAAAAAAGAAAAAAATCTCACTGTTGCCGGGCGGTGGTGGAGCGCGCCTTTAATCCCAGCACTCAGGAGGCAGGTGAATCTCTGTGAGTTCAAGGCCAGCCTGGTCTACAAGCTCCAAAGCTACAGAGAAACCCTGTCTCAAAAAAACCAAAGAAATAAAGACAACATAAAGTAAGAAATGTGTTGGCCCCAACTTCTACAGAGGCAAAAAGCAAAAAATCATGTTTGAAAACAATGTTATATTAAACAAACAGAATAGGAATTAAACATATTTTACACAGAAGAAATTTTTTAATGAGTGTTTCTTCACAAGACTGATACCTGGTGTAGTTCACAATTATTATATGTTTTATGAGACGTTTATCACTGTTAGAAGCATCCCTTCTCCATGTCATAGAACAACCAGAAAATGGCCTTCAAAGGCCAAAATGCCTTACCATAGCACCACGCAGATAGTTCAAAAAAAGAAAGACATTTCTTCTATATAAACTTACCTTTACTAATTAAGAACTGAACTGTGCAAACATGACCAGCTCGTGCAGCTTTCATTAAAGGCGTTCTACCACCTTCAGATTCATGTTCCTGTTATAAAACAGAAAGACAAAAACAAAGCAAAAACCCTAGTTGTATAACTCATACTTAATTGCGAGTGGATACTCTTACCATAAAAATAAAAAGGAAAAGTAGACTTAATTCTCAACCCAAGTATATTAGATATCATGTAATGGGCAAATTAAGAAAAATATACTTTCAATTAAAATTAATTATCTCAAGTAAAGTGGGAGACTGGCGAGATGGCTTGGTGGTGTGTTTGCTTGTGAACAGCGTGCATGCTAAAGATAAGTGTAAAAAATTTAAGGGTTGCCGGGCGGTGGTGGCGCACGCCTTTAATCCCAGCACTGGGGAGGCAAGAGCCAGTTCCAGGACAGGCTCCAAAGCTACAAAGAAACCCTGTCTCGAAAAACAAACAAACAAACAAATATTAGATACGCACCTTATTGTGATAATTTAAAACCTAAAGTAGGGAGTATAATGGTCTGCTCTGTCTCTTTAAGAGACAAGCCATGCCCACTCCCTCCCCTGTCTACCCAGGCAAGCTGATCTTCAGCTTCCAGCCTGAGTCTCTTCTTTTCTGCCTCTCCAAAGAGGCAGCTTCTGCCTCGCTCCATTCTCCCCACTTCTCCCTTCCCCCTCTCTGTCTCTCCCTGCTCTTCCTCCTTCTCCCCTTCCCTTCCATAGCCCACTAAAAAAATATCCAACCTCACTCTGCATGGCATGCCTATCCATGTCTCTGTCTCTCCCTAACCAGGACCAGCCACTTTTAGAGACCTGTGGCTTGGTCTCGTGGCATGCCCATCTCTCCCTCCTTGTGGGACTCGCTGCCCCTCATGGCCCACTGCAGCCACACACCTTTAATCCCAGTAGTCACACTAGTTTGCTATAAAAGCTGGGCAGTAGTGGTGCATGCCTTTAATCACAGCACTACAGAGGAATATAAAACGGGATCTTTTTTAAATCTGAGAGTGTATGGAGACCGGATCATCCACTTTCAATATGAGGTAGAGGTAAGAGCCAGTGGCTGGCTGCTTTGCTTTTCTGATCTTCAGGTTGAACTCTGTCTCTGAGTTTTAATTATTTATGCTACAGCAATATGCAGAAAGGGTTGTTTTTGCATATTGAAACTGCAGAAATTATAGAAAATACTGAATTGACTTTATTATTTATTCTGATGCAAGAAATAATAAAAAATAATCATCCCATATATATGCAATACACACACACACATCCAATCACATATGGATCTGCCAGGCCCTCTAGCACAAGGTAATGAATAAATTGATCAACTAGTGATAGGAAATATGCTGGAGACCTCAGAATTTCATAAAAATCATCATGTCAATATCAAAGATTAAAAAAAAAAAAGACTTTTTCATCCCTTGGCAAGAAGCCAAGGGAATTATAAGGAAATGTCCTAGTTATTCTTTATATTCTTATCTGAAAAAAGTAATGTAAAGGGTACTCTAAAAATTGATATTTGGCAAATGGTTGTGTTTCATTTTGTAGGAATAGAAAAATTAAAATATGTATATCATACATCGATACCTATTCAGGATTTCATGGAAAACATTTTAGTTCTGAAAGGATGATTCTGTATTCATACATGTGCTAGATGTTATGGTCATCATGGCAATACCGGGACAAATTAAGACTGATAATGCTTCATCATATGTGTCTCTAAGAAAACAAAAGCTTTTTGCTTATTACAATATAAAGTATACTCAGGTATACCATACAACCCTACAGTACAAGCAGTCATAGAAACATCAAACTGAACTCTATACTTTAAAAATGTGCTGAACTTAGATTACAAACCAGGACATGTGTTACATTGGGGAGGAGGTTTTACTTGTTTCCACAGGAGAAGAAAAGCTATGGATACCAAAATTGATAAAGGTTCAATTTGAACAAGAGAAACCTCTTCTTAGAAGAGATGGTAGGTTATCAAACAATGTGGCCGTTTCATCTAAACTAACTTAAAAAACTAACAAATTCTTTTCATTTGATCAGATAACTTGCCAAAAGGAACCTTTTCAAAATTAGGGTTGGGGAATAGTTTTTGTGTCTTTGAAGAAGAATGAAGGGATCCAGCTAAAAAATCGGAAGGCCAATGGAAAAATAAGAAATGAAGAAAAGTAATCCAGAAAAAATTGCTCCAAGAAAAGGATTAAATAGGCTCATTAGCATATCATATTTCTAACAGGATAAAATGTCATGAATCTTCCCAAATGTTCCTGTTTTTCTATCCAGTCGTGTAATGCAAAAGCCTTTTTGTAGTAGCAGTGCATTTAAAATATTAAAGTGGGCTTTGAAATTGAAGTGTGGCTCTCTCCTTCTCTAAAACCAAGCTTTTTTGTTAAAAAGAAAATTCCAAAAATCTCTGTCTTAAGGCAGAAGGGCTGTAGCATGAATTATAAAAACTCAGAGATGGATATTGAGGTTCAACCTGAGATCAGAAAAGTAAAGCAGCCAGCCACGGGTTCTTATCTCTACCACAGATTGAAAATGGACAATTCTGGACCCATGAATCCTCAGATAGAGAATGAGACCTGTCTTACTGTTTTATATTCTTCTATAGTGCTGGGATTAATGGTGTGTGCAACAAGTGCCTGGCCTGTATGCCTGACTAGTGTGGCTGTTTTGCACTATTCTTCAGGCAAGCTTTATATATTAAAATACAAACAACATAGCACTATAAAGAGCCACTTGTTATGGGACAAAAGAAACCAAAATATAGGGAATATTTTATTGCCACTAATCTCATAATAGTTTGGTTTTATTTTTACTCTTTAAATCTTTTCTTAAGGTATTCATATTATCTCAAAACTTATTAAGATCTATCTATACTCTAAACTTTTTGTCATGATATTAATGGTCATATAGAACACTAATTCTAGAAAAAGGCTTCATCTAGCTTCCTGTACATGATTCTGGATTTGAGTATCCGGTAACTAGGCATTAAATTTTTATACTCTGGATGTACATAACAAATACTGATCCTTAAATATCTTTAAGATATATTGCATATGACATTTAAAACGCCTTAAGTTTTCTGCAGTGAACCAAGACCATGCCTAAGAGTGACCTCTGAAGTCTCGAAAAAGATGACCATGACAACATCACTAAAATGAAAAACACCACCTGAAGATCAACTTTGGATTACAAACTGCTCAAGACAATTTCAAGTTGGCTAGCTGAGATGATCCAGCCTCACAGACTATTCTAGTCAGGACATGACACAAGCCCTTCATTTTGCCATTACATAGAGACTGGACAACAAATGATAAAGCTACCTCAACCAGGACTTCACAATCCCTAGACGGGAGGAAGTAATTTTAAGAACATGACGCCCACATTCCCAAGAAGTGGGGCGGGGGGGAGGTTGGTGGATCAATGGGTTATGGATATTTGTCATCATTTAGGGTGGATGGTTACAAGTTGTTATTGGTAATGGTCAGAAAAAAGTTGAACAAAGGAGATTAGATTCAGAGTTTGGTTTTTAAAAGAAAAAAAGGGGATATAGATATGACAGGATATGAGGATAGATTATTGAATCTACTCTGAAAAGAAAAAGGGAGGTTATAGAAATAGTATAGAAAGGTAGATGACTGAATCTGCTTTTAAACCAAAAAAAAAAAAACTATTAGTTTTAAATATTTATATTGACATGGATTTTTGTATACTGATACAAATTTAAGATTATTTGATTGTACCTATACAGTTCATTTAACAATGTAATGCAAATTTCCAGTCCTTCAATGTTATTACTAAATATTTAGGATAATAAGGAAATTAAGGTTAGTAATTAGTTATCTATTACAATCAAGCTTATAGTCATGTCAGGTAGATTTTTAAGGTCAAACAGATATATTTTAGATAGACAGGCTGCTTTCAAACACTTCAGTGATCTGTAGACGATGGCATTTAAGATGTTTTAATAATATACAGTTCTTTTTTCTTTTTTAATGACAGAGAAACATGTCTGTTCAAAGCAGCACCAATCTACTCCAGAGAAGATGACAGACATTGAAGAAACTCCATATGGGTTTATCTTGTAGTAAAAGTTAGCCACTGGGCAAGAAAATGCCCTTTTTTTAACTACTGACAATAGGCTGTCCAAATGGGACAAGCAGGACACAAAAATAAGGATGGCCAAACTTTGCCAAAACAAAGAAGAATAGCCCTTCAGAAAATCCTGGTACATAGAAAAGTCTGTCAAATAAGCTATGCCTCTAAGGTGAAGATGGATTCCCCAACGTTGCAGAGGAACTTTGGCTGACTGTCCAAGTAGTCAGCTGTTTCTGTCATTTCTCACATTTTTGGGAAGTCGTTTGCTTGGACTTCCTGCTTATTCTTCCTTCTCGGGTCTCTGAAGGAGTTGAAGACTAGATATTTATAGTTTTCCTTGTTATCAGATTCTGAAAAGAAATTACTAAAAAAAAATTGTGTCTTGAAAGACATACAAAGATTATTTTGAGTTGATAATTAATGCAAATTAGATGGATTAAGGTACAACCTTTTGAACTCATCAAAACAGAACAGATAATAGATTTATTTCTAAATTTGTCAAATGAAAACAGACCAGACATTGCTTTTGCCTGTATATAGTACATACAGTTATTGTACTTACTGTATATAGTTTTCTTGTATTAGTTAATAACTTTCTCTTTCTATTTTAGATAAAAAGAGGGAAATGTGATTACTTTGCTTGTGCTCTAACAAACAAAGCATGGCTGAAGATTAGAAGGCAGAGCACGTCACTAGTTAACAAGAGAGGCCAGGCGGGGCGGCTCACATCTTTAATCCAAGCACATAAGAGGCACATGCTTTTAATCCAAGCACTAAGGAGGTAGAGACATGAATTGATATGGCTGGGCGGAGAGAGGAATATTAGGCTGGAGGAGACAGGAGCTCAACCCTTAAGAACCCTAGTGGCTGGCTGCTTTGCTTCTCTGATTCTTCAGTTCATGCCCTAATATTCGATTCAGGGTTTTTATTATTAAGACCATGTTAAATTCAAGATGCATTACCCTGCTACTTATCTCAGGCTTCCACAGAACATTGACCCATCTACTTCAGTATTCTGAATGCTAGGATATTTATACATCCTCTCCTCAAACCCAAATCATTTACTGAAGGAGTCTCATGTAACACAGGCTAGCCTTAAAATTCACTCTGTAGTGAGGCTCCATTTGAACACCCAGTCTCCTGAGTGCTACTATGAGACTACACCTCTCAAGCATTCAGACAACTCCTATAATTTTGTTTTAAGTTATATCGCTTTTTTGTCATTATCCCAGGCCTCCTTTTCCAAACCCCATCTAGCCAATGAAGTGGTATCTCAAAAGACTAGTTACATCTTTTGACCCTCATCACTCTCCGTATATTCCTTGTGACAACTTTTAATATACTGCACTGAATGTACTTACAATTCATTTTAACCTAATATAAATTAGTAGTACTTGTAGTACTACTTGTGGGATCACAAGTATGCAATACTTCAATGCTTAACAATTTTAATTAATAATGCTCAACACAGTGGGCAATTTTTCCCCACCTACAAAGAAATGCTTCTAAGTCACATTTACCTTAAGTAAAGAACTAAGGATAACTTA
>JAQHUG010000054.1:6938072-6966860 GCA_028555095.1 Dicrostonyx torquatus | reverse complement strand
ATATAACTATCAAGTATATTCTTGCACGAATTAAAAGATTTCCAATATGCAAAACCATCATGAAGTGTAATCATATTAAAATTATCAGTTTCCTCTGAGAAGATTGTCAATTTTACTGACAATATTTACAATGTTGAGATGATACAGTATTAAGTAGTTTGTTTTGTTGTGGTTTGATTTTTCGAGCAGGATTTCTCTGTGTAACAACACTGGCTGACCTGGAACTCACTTTGTAGAACAGGCTGGCCTCGAACTCACAAAGATCCATGTACATCTGCCTCCTGAATGCTCAGATTAAAGGCATGCGTCACCACACCTGACTTATTAATTAATTAAAAAAAAATACTTACACTTAACAACACTATTATGCTTTACTGTTAACTTAAAACTGATCTCAATTTCATCATTTTATTTAAAAAGATTTATACTATACCTTTATAACAAGCTAATGTAAGGGCACTCTCCTTAAATTCATTGGAATGCGTGTTGATGCCAGCTCCATTTTCTAGCAGCAATCTGGCTACTTCCACATGTCCAGCACTTCCAGCTTCCATAAGAGGAGTATGACCATTTTCGTTATGGTCCTCAATACTAGCACCGGATTCCAAGAGCACCTTTACAACATCTACATAGCCTCCGGCACAAGCGTAAGTAAGGGCTGTGTTGCCTGTTTAGGTAAGAAAACAATGAAGACATTAGCATCACTCACAAACACAAATGCATGTGCATCTCAGCCCAGTGAGATGCTTCAGTGCATAAATGGGCATACCACCAAGCCAAACAACCTGACTCTGATCCCCAGGACCTATATGAAGGAGGAGAGAACTGTCTCCAGTGAGATGTCCTTTGATTTCCCCACGTGCACCATGACACATATGTGCATGCACACACGAATAAAAATAAATGTAAAAGGTTTAAAAATGAAATATCAAATTTACATTTACAAAGCTGAAATGGAAAACTGTATCCATTAAAAAACACTTAAAGACACATATAATTGCATTATTTAATTGTACTTTCTCTTTCTGAAATAAACTTCCTGTTCTCCCGTTCTACTTAAAAACAATATTGTACTATGCATAGTGGTATGGGCTATAATTTCAACTATTAGAAGGCTAAAGCAAAAAGGATGAGAAATTCAAGACCAGCTTGTACTACAGAATGAATCTAAGGAGAATCTAGAAAGCTTCAAATACAAAGTAAAAGGTCTAGGAACTTAGCTCATCTGGGAGATGCTTGCCAAGCATGTTAAAGATTCTGGGGTCAATCCCTTGTACTGCCAAACAACAAAACCAAATACATGTCAGATTAAAGAAAACCAGATACACTTATCAGAGAATTAAGATTTGATGGGGAAGTTACAATATGGATGTATCAAAAAGAAGAAATCTCCTGGAGTCCCAGCCCTAGACAAAGAATTACAGGTAACTACTGAATGCTAGTATGTGAAGATTCAGCATTTCCCAGAGATGATTCCCTTAATTAATTATCTAGTAACAAGTGATCAGCTCTAAAATCACATACACACAACCCACACTAAAACAACTTAGTAGGCCATATTCATATATTCATGCACATATATGTAACAATAAAGAGTAAAAGACACTGTAAATTTGTGAGGGAGTGACAAGGGTGGGGGGACAACATAAAATGGAGGGACATCTAGGGTTTGGAATGGAAAAGGGAAGTGATGGAGGGAAGACAGGGAGCATGGAAGTAATGTATTTAATTAAACTTTATAATTTTAAAAAAAAACTTTGAAGAACTGTAAATGAGCTGTGCAATTTTTTCCTGAAACCTTTTCTTTCCCAAATGAGATAATACAAAAAATGATTCATAAGGCATTATTTGTAATAAATGTCAGCATGACCAATGTCAAATAATTTTTAAAAGATTTATAGTTTTGGTTTTGGAACACATTATGTAGTTCTAGCTGACCTCAATATATAGAAGGACTGACTCAGCCTCCCCCATGCAAGAATTGCAGGTATGAACCAAGATAATAAGCACAAGGAACCCTTCTCAGTGATTAATAACTTCCCTACAAAAAAAAAGAAAGCCCAACTTGGTAAATGAAAATAAAATTATAAACTTCTTTTTAAAACACAACTAAATTTGCTTTTAATGAAGAAAACTCACAAAATACAATTTCATACAATACTAGATTCACTTTTGACCCTACCTCAGAAAAAGAAATTATTTTGGGCTGAAGTAATGGCCCATCACACATGTTTTCATAATTCTTTTTCCTGGGCAGCAACTGAGCAAACTAGAGGGTCATGGTCTAGTCCTTGCTGCCCATCCTATTCTCCCTACATCTTGCATTAATAGTAAAAAGGAAGCCAGGGTTTGAGAAGGATAGACCATACTTCTCCACATCTACAGAGCAGTCTTTCAAACCGAGTGCTTAATATATTTTAAAAGAAGCTCAGAGTGTCTAATAAACCTAACAGAAACCTTTTTTTTTTTTTTTTTTGGTTTTTCGAGACAGGGTTTCTCTGTAGCTTTGGAGTCTGTCCTGGAACTAGCTCTTGTAGACCAGGCTGGCCTCAAACTCACAGAGTCTGCCTGCCTCTGCCTCCCAAGTGCTGGGATTAAAGGTGTGCACCACCACCGCCCGGCCGAAATACTTCTTTCAATATTATTTTAAACCTCAAAGAGACTTAAGCAAATACGTAGCATTTAGTGTTATGGAATATTATTTTGAGATGTGCTACATTTGTCTATGCTATAAAATATTTATTTTAATGATGAAAAGATATGTTGTATTCTCTTATGTTCCATTTGTTTAACTCTCTGAAGCTGTGTTACTTTGCCTATCTAAAACACATGATTGGTCTAATGAAGAACTGCTTGGCCAATAGCTGAATGGAGAAAGGACAGGCAGGGATGGCAGGCAGAAAGAATAAATAGGAGATATCTGGGAAAGGAGATGGAGGAGCCAGAAAAGGGGGAGGGGGGGTGGGAGTCTGTAGCTACACAACCAGCTACGTTGTAAGAAGTAAAGAAAGATATACAAAAACAGAGAAAGATAAAAGGCCAGAGGAAAAAGTAGATTAAGAAAAGCTGATTAGAAGCAAGCCAAGCTAAGGCCGTACATTCGTAAGAAATAATAAGCCTCTGTATGTTTTTATTGGAAGCTGGGTGGCAGGCCTACAAAGAACAAAAAGTCAAGAATAAAAGCAATCAACTATACTTAAGAATACTTTCATGAGACACAATTATTAAAAGGGATGCCATTAGCTAATGAAACTGAAAAAGGAGTATGCATGACCTGTTGAAGACTGTGCATTGACATCAGCTTTATGAGCTAGCAGCAACTTCACGATTTTGACATGTCCTCCATTAGCAGCAGCCATTAAAGGTGTAATGTCACCTTTGATTCCCCTGTCTTCGACATTTGCATGCATTGCCAACAAAACCTTGAGAAAGAAAAGTTTATAGAATATTAAGAAGGTACCCTGAAAGTTTAATATTTATATAATACCTACCTACTCATAAGAGTCCTAAAGTCAAAAACTACAAGCTGTATGCAACAAGACTGTGCTGTAATTAGCTTAACAGGAAAAACAGTTTTCTCTTCTCCTAATAAAGCACAGACCTCTTTTAAAGGCTTATTTTCCTAATACAGACCTGTGCAAGCTCATAGTATCCAGCAGAACAAGCTAAACAAAGGAGGCTCTCCCCTTCCTCGGTGTGTTCATTTACACTTCGACCTTCAATGAGTAATTTCCGCACAGCATTCACATCTCCTTCTGAACAGGCCTCTGCCAAACTGCGGCTATGACAAGAAGAACAGCGTCATCTCAGGGGATGATATAAAAAAATCTGCATGATGTAAGTATTTTTTATGTCATTCTAAATTAAAAGTAATCACTATTCTAAAATGTTTTCAGTGACGTACAGTCTAATTCACAGTAAAGAGTGAAATCATGTAACAAAAATTTAAACAAAAGCAATAGATTAAGCTTTTGTTCAACTGTTAGAAATTTTATGACATTAATAAAATATAAAATGGTAAGACATCTATTAGTTATGAAATTCTACTGAGTTCTTCCACCAAGTAAAAGAATATCAGACACAAGATGGGAGCATGTAACCTGGGAAAATACTCATTCATACACTCGCCTCGGGTGTCAGTCCTCCCCTTCTACCTTGATGAAACTAGATGTTGTCTACAGCTATAAGTCAGGAGAGTGGGCCCTTGGCCTTCTGAGAATTCTCATCTCCACTTCCTGTGTCATGCTCACAACCTCACCCTTACTCAGCAAGAACTTTACCCACTGGACCACCTCCCGACATAGCTTTATGTTCAATTAGAGGAAGAAAAAAGAAGTCAGTAAGAACTGAAAACTGTAACATAGTAATGACACTTCTTCAGGTGCTCTGTTCCCACTCCAGGCTTTATATATGAAATATTATGTTTATTATACAGCACTAGAAAACATTAAAATATTACTTACAATATGTTGAATTTTTACTAATACTAAAACCAGACAGACATACAAGGAACTGTGAGACACAAAAATAAAGTCTCTTGGCCTAACATTCATTGGAAAGAAGATTTATGATATTTTAAAACTTCAGAAAACAAAAACCTCGCCTTCTAAACTATACACATGAACTGAAAAAAAATACAATTGATAGAATAGCATTTACTTCTACAAATACATAAGAAAAGCAACATAAAGGTTTTTTTCTCTAAGTTTTAAGATCTTTAATATTTATGTGCATGTTTCTGTCTTCACGTCACTTGTGTGGAGGTGTCAGCACCCATTATGGTTGCTGGGAACTGATCTCAGTGCCTTGGAGAAGAGCAGCGAGCTGTCTTGACAAAGAGCTACCACTCCTGTACCCAACAGCTGTCAGTATTGGTCAGAAGACAATGGTGTTCTCGTCACCTTCAGTTTGACTAAGCTATTCATCTTCCAATTTGCTTATATAACTGGCACTAAGAAAATTACAACTTAAAAGGTTCTTTTATTATGTGAGAAAGGTATTGTGGCTATAGCATCAGGCACAAAAAATGCTGAATATTAAATACTTCCTTCTTAGAAAAATCATTTTGAAACTGATCACAGCACAAAAGCACTCACTTGTCCGACTGCCCTGCATTTGCTGTGCTTTCCGCTCTCATTCGCGTAAGTGCAGCAGCAGCTTCATCCAACGCACAGCTGACAGACGATGTCAACCTCCGGAGCACTTCAGGGTCAGCGAAGGCTTTACCATCAGCCGTGGATAACTTGCCTATTCCTATTATATTATTTTCACACCAATGTGGAAATACACAAAAGAAAAACAAAGCAAAACTCATGTTACTAAAATCCTACACGTTAACATAATCTTCATACTACTATAATGGACATATCTTTGGTAAACAACTTTCCTCGAACCTAAAAAGCTTATCCATGCTTTAGTTCCTGGACACATGATCTGACACACTATAGTGTCAGATGTGGGTCTTTAGCCTATGCTGGGACAGACAGGGAGTCTTTGAAACAACTGTCATGTCTTTGAGAAAGAACCTATGTTCAGGGGTTGTTGACCTATAACCACTGAGTCATGAATTATTTAGTCACTTTTTTCACCACATGCAGAAAAACTTCCAAAAATAAAGTCAATATACAGCAAAACAGAAAAAAAAGATTCTAGAAAAGAATTTTTGTTTCACTGATGCCACAATATCACTCTATTTTTTGGTAAATGCCTACTTTTACTTCAAGAAAATGGAAGAAATAATACAGACTGCATAAAAAAAGATAACCTACATATAGCTACCTCTTAAAAACTTACTACATATACTCAGAATCATCTAACTTATTTAGAATAACAAAAGAAATAATACAAAAGTAAAAATAGTCAACATCTGAATAAACATAATTGTTACTTTTCCAGATATTCCTAATAAACAACCTTACCATGATTAATATTTATTATTATTTTACTCCAAATTACCAATCTACATCACCTGAGACGCTTATTAAAAACCTAGTAACTGAGCTTGGAAATATGGCTCAGGACTACGAGCACTTGATGCTTTTCCAGAGGACATGATTTTGTACCCACATCAGGCAGTTCACAAACACCTGTAACTCCACCTCTAGGGGATCTGATATCCTCTTCTGACCTCTATCCTTGAACTCATGTGCAAACATACACATACACATTTAGTATCACAAGTCAAAAGATATGCTGGTATCATTAATGTTAAAAGTCAAATTGTGATTGGAAATCTATTGTGGCACAATTGAAATCCATTTCATGGATTTCCAAATGAGAATTAGCTATAATTTCTCAAGCTATTACCAACTCTATAACAAAATCTAGTCAGAATCTCCAAGAGCAAGCAGAAAAGACCAAACAAACTAGCAGGGAATGATCGTTACTCAAAACTGAACTTCTCATAGATCCAAAATTCTGTTCTTTTGGTTTTCAGACCTGGATCTTTACTTTGCAGTTTAGCCTCAGCCACTCGAATGCTAGAGACTGCTAGAACTGTACCGCCATGCATGCCCACAAAGGTAATTTTAGTGGGTAACAAGGATCCAACAAAAATATTAATTAAAAAAAAACAAAACTAGTGGTAGATTATGGTGGTCTTATGTTGAGCAGCAATAACCAAAACTACAAAGAGAAGAGTGTAACCAGCTTATTCTCTTCAAATTCACACATTTAATCCGTTGAACACAGCACTTAACATAGAGAACGCATTACAACATCTAGGTATGATTTATTAAAGATAAGGGTAAGTCATTTTTTCTCCATTTCCTCTTAGAACTTAATAAAACTAATAGAATGCAATAGGAATTCCATCCTTGATAAAACTAAAATACATGTTTAAATCTAAGGTACTGTGGGAAGGGGTAAGTAGAATAGACTAAGTAGAAACACAGCCATCAAAGAGAAGCAAGGTGATCGTAAACGAAAGAATAAGAGATTCAGAAACAAGTGTAAGATTTTGGTCAGGAAAATGGGGCACTAACTAGACCTACTCCATTAGATACAAGTCTCTATATATTCTCTAAAATCAAACTGGATAGGACTTCAATTAGGTGACAAGGATGGGGGAGGCAGAGAGGAGGAACAATGAATGGTGAAACGGTGAGTACCTCTATCCTGCACACTCAATCCTTAGCCTCCTTTCCACTCCCAAGCAACAGAGTGTTGGCGGCCAGGCTTGTTATTCAGACAACTAAAACTTGTAGACATGTCTGTTAAGAAATCCAATAGGTTCAGGGGAAAGACTTACATACTAATATGTCAGGTAATCCTAAAGAAATAAAAAGATCTATGTGCAATTACAGGTAGGAAAACTACTGAAATATCACCCTTTATTATTCTCTGGTTGGTTTATTTATTTTTATGTGTCTAAGTGTTTAATTGCAAGGCATGTATATTGAGTGCATGCATGATTACAAGAGGTCAGAAAATGGGTCAGAAGTCAACAGTGGTTGTGAGTCACCACTTAGGTGCAGGGAACTAAACCCTGGTAATTTTCTAGAGCAACAAGTGACTCCATTTCCATAGATCCTATTTTATGAAACTCTTAAGACTATGCACATGATAAAATTTACTGCCATAAATTTTACATGTTATAAAGTGACATGGTATCTATCGAACTGATGATCCTGGTGGGTCCCGACTAATCAGAATTTCATGAAAAGCAGTGAGAATTCTTTGCCTGGAGATAACAAAGATAGGGAAATGAAGAAATAAAAAGGTTTCTATGTGCCCTTACTGGCTTAAAGATGGAAAGGAGCTGTGCATCAAGGAATGTGAAATGAGGAAGAGACCCAATTGAGTGCCCACAAAAAGAGATATAACACCAAGGAACAGACTTTTCCTCCCAGTTACAACGAGCTTAGAAGTAAACCTTCCCCAACAGCAGATAGGTACAAACTTCACAAGGCTGATTTCAGTCTGCAAGATCTTAAGGCAAAAGAATTCAGTCACACTATGTTCTAGTGCCTGATAGTGTTGTTTCTTGTTGCTGTATAAAAACTGCTACAACGCAACAGGAAACCAGCAAATAAGTCACACTGAAATGTATCAGGTGGCAAAAGAGATGTGTACACTTTTCAACTAAGCTTTTTATGTCATTGCTATTGGCTATAAACAGAACTCAGGGATCATCAAAATCAAAGACAATTTCATAATCTGCAAAGACAACCAAAGGGAATAAAAATAAAACCAATTTTCAAATGCCACCAAGTTCTGGAAAAAGACTAGCACCTAGTAGTGCAGAAAAGGAAAATAATTACAGCTGCAGTATCAAACTTCAACTGGAACATCCAATGGCAGAAGTAATCTCAAGATCTGCAGAAAATTATTCTTAAACTTCAATGCATAAACTATTAAGTATCAACACAGCAAGAAATTTTCACAAGAGAGCTCAGGAAATTTTGCACTTATAATAAGCAAATAAGGCAAAACAAAGCAAAGAAACAAACAAACAAAAGCCTCGCACATTTCACACATCTTTGTTGAGAATGATATTCTGGGACCAGAAGGATGGCTCAATAGTTGCAAAACCTAGACAGTATGAAAGAACTGATGAATTCTGAACATGGACAGGATATTTAGAGTCATTAAAAGTAAATTTCTGCAATTTCTTTTCCTTTGACTGGCTTTTTGGCTCCATTTTTAAGGGAATCCTTCAATACATATGGAAGAAATCAGAAAGGCTATGATGAAGTCTTTATCTATAGTCAAAGACATGGGGATGTTGGAAGAGTAGAAAAGAATGAAAGTGACATGAGATTATCCACGTACTGATACTTACTCAAGTGGAAAAGACAGCTTGTATTATACACTGGAGATTTCAATGCAATCAATTCCTATCAAAAAGTTGCTGCAAACTGCAACTGAGTACTAAACCATTGCTGCTAGGATAGAAAAGGACTGGGCTACTTGCAAGCCTCTCGGGCTATCATATTCCATTAATATATAACCTAGTTTCATTGTATTATGTATTAAATATATCAAACATTCATTCATTAGCAATAAATTCACTCAACGGCACTGCAATTAAACTATTTTTCAGAGACTCTTAGCTGATATGTTTTTTCAAACAAATAAAGAAGCACACATTTATAGTAGCAAGAGATGTGTACGGATAACAAAGAAGACATGACTATCAAGAGCACAAGACATACCTGCAGCTTCTAGTAAAGCTTCCAGTCTAGCCTGTGTCTCTGGATCTACTGTCCTGAGGTCTGCACCATCAGCAGTGCCTGATAAGAGCAACTTGGAAGCTGTTTCCAGCATTGGATTCTCCAAATCATCCTGGTCCAAAATGAAAGACTCCACCTGGAAAACAAATACAGAAAAAGAAGTAAGGCAAGAAGGGAGGAGGACAAAAACAAATTAAGATCCAGAGGGAAGAAAATATATTTAATATAATTACCAATGATAAGTAAGATAGCAACACTTTAAATTCAAACACCCAAAGCCCATTGTTTAAACTAAAGAAAATTAGAAGTTGAAGATATTAAGAACTCATTATTCAAACGCAATCTTTTTATTTACTGAAATCATATGCATTTTTTAATGTGTGCATAAGATATGCCTGAGCTTATGAACATAAATCCTAGATACTTCCCTGTACCAACCCTTTAGGTAGTCATTTTAAACACTTGACTCTAGCCTAGCTTTTGCAGTTAGAATTTTAAAATTATATTTATGTTTTAAATTTTAACTTTTTCATTATAACAAAAACTGTCAATTAAAATGGGAGGTTCACTTTAATCACTCTTAAAGATGTTTTCAAAACTCCAAGTTTAATAAATACTTTTTTATTTTGCCAGTTGTACTCTGTAGCAAAAAGCAGCATGTCATGAAACTAAATGGCTAAATTTTATTAGATCTCAAATATGGGTGAAAAGAGAGTTGGAGAGGTAACTCAGCAGTTAAAACCATACACTGTTCTTGCTGAGGCTCCAAGTTCAGCTCCCAGTGCCCAAGCTGGAGGATTTTTACAAACACCTACAAAACCATACTCATGTGCACATATCCACATATATAGACACATACCTATAATTTCAAAAGATAATAAACCTTTAAATAATTTAGTGAAAAGTGAGATCTGAAGTATTTTCTTCTTTTATCTACAAGTATACACCAATAAACAACAAGTGTTTACTTTGGTGCTACAGCCTTCAGGACAAAAACATTAACTTACTAGTATTTTTATACTACCAATGAAAATGTCAACACATTAAAGACAACAAATAACATCTTAGTGTTATGAGGATAATAATTTTGACCTCCTGATACCCTGAAATGGTATCCTAGACTCCCAAAAGTTTACAGACTATATGTTTAGATAAACTGACTATAATTAATCCAGAGTGAAATGAAACAAATTTAAGGAAAATGAAATCCACCCACCATATCTCATTTTGTTGATTTGTTGAGTTTGGCTATGCTGCTCAAGTCCAGCATCAAAATCCTGGACTCAAGATATCATACTGAGAAGTAATGGGAACCTAGGCAGACAAGATCACTCCCACCAAAAATCTTAATGTGCTTCTTTCTACCCGGCAATGCAAAACCTACATTAAATATAACTAAAGTAATGGGGAGCTAGAGAGATAGCTCAGTAGGTTAAGTACCCTAGATGCTCTTCAGAGAACCTGAGTTTGATTCCCAGAATCCACAAAGTTGCTTACAAACACAGTTCTTGGGGGATCTGACATCTCCTAGCCTCTGAAGGCATCAGGCATGCATGCAAGGTGGTCCATAGACATACATGTAGGCAAAACATTCATACACATAAAGAACACACACCATAAAATATAAATTAAGAACACACACACAAAGTAATAATATAGAGCACAACATGCTCAAGCCTAGTATCGAAAAGCACAAAAAAAAAAAAAACAGTGAATTAGAAAAGTATTTTAACAATGACAGTGACATTTTTTTCCACCCTCAAAAGTCACCACTTTAAAATGGCTGTGGCTCTGCAAGTGGGTATATGGGCCTGAGTGCTGGTACTCTTTTGGAGGTCTAAGGCATCAGATCCCTTTGTGCCATAATTACAGGCAGCCTTAAACAGCCTGATAAGGGTGCTGGGAATAGAACTTAAGTCATCTGCAGGAACAAGGGGGTGGGGGCTTGCTTAACCACTGAGTCATTTTCCCATCCCCCATTTCTTTCAGAGACAATGTCTCATTGTCTGTATAGATAGATAGATAGATAGATAGATAGATAGATAGATAGATAGATAGATAGATAGACAGACAGACAGACAGACAGACAGACAGACCGCCCGCCCAGACTACCTTGGAACTCACTGTGTAGACTAGGCTGGCCTTGAACTCAAGAGAGCCACCTACCTCTGCACTAACACACCCAGCTTACCACTGCTACTTTTAATCAACACACACAGTAGTAAATTATGCTTTTTGTTTTCACACGCAGAAGTGTATCACACCAGACATGAGTGATCAACAGAAAAGTTTCAAGAGTTCATTTCTCCTTCCAGCTTATGGATCCCAAGGATCAAACTAGGGTCCCTGGATTTGGTAGCAATCATCTTTATCTGCTAGAGCCATCTCAACAGCCCATAAATGACACTTCTAATATTTCAAAGACAATGAACACAGAACACTCTGAAATCAAATTCTGAAGATTTTAAATTCAAACAAATGTTAAGATGCCAGGGTTATACAATTTCAGGGGTTTTTTGATTGTCTTTAAAATAAGGTTTCTCTGTGTAGCCATGGCTGTCCTAAAGCTCCCTCTGTAGACCAGGCTGGCTTCAAATTCACAAGTGATCCACCTACCGCTGCCTACTGAGGGCTAGGATTACAATTCCATTCTTAAAGGTAGCATCAACAGCATGTTAAAGCATGACCAACAGTCTCAGTAAGTGCTAGAGTTAAAGGAAGTTGGCGGGGTAAAACATAACTTCTACTATGAAGTGCACTTTTGGGTGTGGCATGATTCAAAGCATCTTTGCATTCTGAAACACTGTTCAAAAAGATGATTGTTTCTGAAGAAAAGGTGTGCCCAAAGAACGACAAAACATTATCTGCTGAAACACCTATAACAATTTCAATAAAAGAAGTTAAAATATATAAATATGAACACAAGTGAAATGAACACATGAATAACTAAGTATTTTAAGCTAGCTTTAGAAAGTAAAAAGATTAAATTCAATGGCAAAAATGACAGGTGCCAAATCTCTCAAAAAAGTAGTCAAAGAAGAAAAGAAGAATTTTGGCCAAAATAACTACTCTGTTTAGGATGAGAGAGGAAAATACAATGTGGTACTGGCAGATACAATTCCAGTCTGATGGACAAGACCACCAGCAGGAAGTTGTGGGGAGGAGGTTTATGTTACAATAAATTATTACTAAGCCTAGTTAGTGTAAATTTACTAGGGTAAAAAACACTTGAAAAAAAAAATATAGCAGCGCAAGGCCAATGAGATGCTAAGTAAAGGCATTTGCAGCCAAGCCTAAAGACTGGAGTTCCATTACGAAAACCCCGTACGTTGAGAGGAGAGAAGAAACTCCCACAAGGCTGTCCTCTGACCACAAGATGTTCATCATGGCATATTACCCACCTCTATATCAGTAATTTATTACATGTATGGTATGTGTGTTCACATACAGTTTCTATGATCTTAGAAAAGTTAAACTTTAACTTACATGTACAACCAACAAATATGTAATCTATGCTCAGGAATCAAGAAACTTTTGGAGAAAGAAAACTTCAAAGAATTGGAAATCTGTGCTAATGAGAAGGATCATCATGTAAAAGTACAAGCTAGCTGAGCTTAAGAACCCGAGCTCAATCTCTAGGAACAACACAGTTGTCCTCTGGCCTCCAGAGACTCACTGTGGTACCTGTACCTAGTCTCTCTTACTCACACACAAAAATTACCAGATGACCCTGAGACTGTTCCCTTTTGGATTCTCAAAGGTTTAGGATATATCTGGAGAAAGGAAAGCTAAATGTAAAATCTTCTATGGGGAAGGGAACAAAAATGCTCTTTTCATTGATTAAACACACATTATAGACATCTTGTATTCAAAAGTATTTACTACTGTGAGTATTTACACATTAATGTATAAAACCAATCTTAGTACTTAGAAACTTAATTATTTTTAATGATTGTACGAATGGCCAATAATACAAGTAAAGGAAAATGATAGAGTGTAGGGGTACTGGTGATATAAAGGACTAAACACAATTAGAGAAAAAGCAAAGAAAATTCTCCTTTTACACCATTAACCCTGTCCCCAATCTGGAGGCTGGGCTGTATGTATAGCCCTATGGTATACAGCTTACACACATGCACCAAGTCCTGGGTTCAATCTTGAGAGCGGTAGAAAGAAACATTCAATATTCTTTTCAAGTGGATTTTGTGTTCTCTTCCCAATAAATAGAGATAAAATGATGTAATTTAATTTTATAAATATGCAAAATAGCCTCTTGTACAAATTCAAACTAGATTATGCATAAATACCTCCTTTTCATGTTTAAAAGGCTGTTAGTAGTTTGCCCCTAAGAAGTATCAAAGTTTATGAATATTTAATTATAATAACTAAGTTACACTTAAAGTATTGTGGATGTGTTGTTAGAACTGGGTATCCATAAAAATGAGATGTATCCATATTCTTGTTTACTAATGTCATATATTAGCACTGTATCTGCATCACTCCCATCTCCCTATCCAGTCTTCAACTCCTCCAGTGTCCATCTGCCAAAACTCATGATCTCATCTTTAATTATTACTGTTACATGTACATATATATATACACTTATATATGCAAATGTGTATATACAACCTACTGAGGCCATTTAACTTTGCTCATATGTACATATGCCCAAGGCTGATGACTTGGAACTGGACAAAATAAGCAGGAGCTTGTCTCTAGGGAAGAGTGATTTTCCCTGTATTAAATTTTTGCCCGTTCTAAAGAGAGAAAACTGGAAAAGAAATTTAAGAACCTTATAAGTAAAATTTGCAGGTCTACAGTTAAGAAACATACAAAGATCCTTATTTAAATGGGAGGTTTCTAAATATGCAGTACAGAGAGGACCAGGTAACCTAAGGCCCACTCATTCAATGCTGTGTACCAAAAAATGCAATGCTAGAGAAATAAGAAACTCTACAAAGTCTAACTTTAGTTTTTTTCTTTAGAAATCAAGATTCCTAAGTAAATTCACTACTAATGACTAAAAGTAGTACAGTCAAACACTTCTGTTCCCCAATGCAACATAATCTGTGAAGCATTTCCTGTGAAGTACTGTTTTATTCACTTGTCTTTGGGTACCCAATGTCAAAGTGCATGTGTAGAGGTTATAGGACAACTAGTAGGGGACACTGGTCTCTTTTCATCATGTGAGTTTCCAAGTTTAAACTCAGGTCATCAGGATTGGCAGCAAACGCCTTTAATCACCTCACCAGCCTTCCTAGGAGGTGTTCTCAACACTACCCCATTCCCAATAAATAATAATCTGATAAGACATTTAGAAATAACTCAGTTTTGAAAATAGTCGTAAGGCAAACCAGAAGATGAACCTTTTTTTCTCAACCTGGGCACTAGAGGCATTCTAGATGAAAGCCTTTATTCACCAGATGCCAGGAGTAACCCTTTCTTATTTGACAACCAAGAACATACCCAGACACTGTCAATGTCTCCCTGAAAGAGTAACGAAAAGCTCCCTTCTCAATGCACATGCCCTCTAAAAACAAACAAACAAAAACAAAACAAAAAACCAAAAATTCACCAGTGAGGAAGTTGAGAACCTCTGAATTAAATAAAAGCAAAGATATAAATCCAAAAGGCATAACAATTTACAAAACCAGTAAAACCATTCTCCCATTAAGCAGAATGGAGCAAAGACCAAAGCATTTTTCCAAGTTAACAAGAATTGAGCAACAATAAATCATAATATAGATCCTATCTGAAACCTGGCTTAAGTAAGCCAGCTAGGGAAAGAGGGCATTTGAGACAAGAGAAGAAATAGGACCATATACTGAGTATTTGGAAGTATAAAGGCATTACTTTGGCTCTCTAAGAAAATACATTTTGCTTTTCTGAGATAGTCTCATGTCTGCAGGGCCTCAAACTCCCTATGTAGCCAAAGGTGATCTTGAACTTAGATGCAATACTGAGGATCACATCCGGAGGTTTATGCATGCAAGGGAAGCACTCCACCAAATAAGCCACGTCTCCGGCTCTAGAAAATCCTGAGCAATGCTGAAATACAGCTACATACATATACAAAGCAACTTTGGACTGGACTCTTTTTGTGTTTGTTAAGCTTTTGTTTTCATGTGGCTCCACTGAAGTCTGATTCAGTTTTGCTTTTATTTTTAAAGCAAATATTATCTACATTCAGTAATGCTTATATTAAAATAAAATAATTCTATCACAACCTCCACATGTAAAACAAATAATAGAGATAGTTGAATAAAAAAAACAAGCTTATTTTTACAATGGTAAAATCCAAATAGGTGTCTATACCAGAAATGATACTGTCAAACTGTTCTATATTCAACAGAAAATTATCCGGCAAATCAAAGTTATAAAAATGACCTGGACCAGCTATGAACATCAGCAATATAATTCAACAGTTTACTCATATATCCTCATTAACCTCACAGCTAAAGCAAAAGAATGAGCAAACGGTGTATGTTAATTGGCCATCATATATACCAACTCCACTAAAGAAGCATCTTTATACCTTGTGTGCAAAGCAGCAAGTTGGCTACTTGCAACAGAAACACAGAAACGATTTAATATGCTCATTGCCTTCCATGAATATACAATCTAGAAAGACAATGTTAAGAGCAAACAAGTATCAAACCTATATGAAAAAAGAATGCTAAACAGGAAGACAGTGAGGATACAAAGGAAGAAGACAATTCTCTATAAGCATATGCTTACGAAACAAGGTAATTTAGAACAGCTCTAAAAGTTTCACCATTTATAAAACTTACTCGAAGACTTCATTTAGGCAAAGTGTTTCAGAAACATAACTAAGAGCCCTGCAAAGAGCTCTTTTGGATAAATGTGACTTCAGAGATGAAACCTATTGAGAATTTATTTCAATATGGGAAATACAGAATGATGTGCAGCTAGGCCAGAAGGGAAGCTCAGACTATAAGGATAGCCATGTTTAAAATGGGACTCTCTGGAATCCAATGTTCTGCATTCCTCTTGCCACTGTGCCCACCAATCACTACTATTTTTGCTCTTTTGTACACTATCCTGCTATTTACCACAGCAAACACCTGGATCTGAAACCAAACTTACGTTGTGACTAAAAGGTTCACTTAAAACTTCCCTTCCTTTGGTTTGGTTTTGTAGGTTTTGTGTATCCCAGGTTGGTCTAGACCTCTATCTGGCTAAGGATGATGATACTGCCTCTAGCTTCTCTGCATTGTAGCCATACCCAGCTACAAATGTCCTATAGAACAAGAAATGATTCTATATATCCTCTACAACAATAAGATCTCTGCAATTAAAACTCAAGTCACACTTAATCCCCCAAATAAATGTCTCTGGTGGTTTTTTGTATTTTTATGAATCTCACTTTTATTATCAGTATTTGATTCTTATAATCAGCTTGATAATTTCAATGGAAAATAGTGAATTTACATAACCAAAACATCAAACAACTTTTTATATAATACCTATAAAAAATAAAGGTTCCAGTTATTTGAAGCTGTGATCATGAACTGAATTCCCTAAGTTCAGATTCCCTATTTAGTGATATTCAAATGACAGGGTAAATAAACATAATTTAAGACAACATGTTTCTAAATATTGATAGACTATATAATTAAGAAAATGGTCTTTTTGCAAATAAAAGATGTTAAAAATCAGCATAAAATGGTAGATACAAAATTTAAGGAAGGAATATGAATCCATAATGTCATCACAATGGCTGATCGCTAAGGACAACACACAATGCCCTGCCTGAAACATACAAAGTGTCTGACCACTGAGGTAGACCACAAACCCCTGAACAAATTCATGTTTTATTCTAACTGCTTCTGTCTCAAATCCAGAAAAATAAAGGATTATTTGCATTTCCCCATTCCCTTAACAAAGTAAAGCAGACTTACTGTAAATAAAAGCTAATAATTAGTCATCATAATTTTCCTTTATACATGGCCCCAAACTATGAGTGAGACTTCAGTAAAATACTACAATTGTTAACCAAGTTAATTATTTTTAAACTAATATAACAAAAGAGTTTTTCTTATTCTACAAAGACAAAATTACCAACAAAACACCTTGAGTCTTCTTTTAAGGTCAATGGGCCAAGGATATCGCTCAGCCTGCAGAAGCCTGACAATCTGAATTCAACCCCAGAACCCACCTAAGGTAAGAGAAAATAACTGCATAAAGTTGTCTTCTGACTTCCACATACATGATATAACACTACTGCCCCATACATATCACACCCATGAGAGTGAACAGAGACACAGACAGCATGCCATCCAGACAGAGGAAGACCCAGAAACTCAGGGTCTCATGAGCCACTTCTGCAGAAGCCATGGGTACACACCACAAGCACCTGGGAATATGGGGGAATGTCTGGGGGTACATGTCACCACAAGACCAACTTCAACACGTATCATCAAGGTTACTCTGGGAAAGTTGCTATGAGGCATGACCACTCACGAGCCAAAACTTCTGCCCAACTCTCAACCTTCCCAAACTGTGGACACTGGCCAGGGAAGAGACCAAGTACATGCTGTAAAAAACAAGACTGAAGCGGTTCCCATCACTACTGTAAGATTAAGGGGTACTACAAAGTTCTGGGGAAGCAAAAGCTCACCAGGCAGTCTGTCACTGTGAAAACCAAATTCGTCTGCGACGTAGCTCACCCTCAAATCCCAAACACTTCAGGATATGTATATATATTCAAAGTTGATTGGGTTTCTGAAAGCAGTTGTGGATTCATGTTCTCTATGTATAATGTTAGTCTTGATATTCAAAAAACTGGTTAACACCATTATTCTCAGCCCAAACGTATCTCATAAAAAACAAAAGAAAACAAATCCTAAGAAACAGTGAGATAGCTACAGATGTGGCTGAAAAGTTAAAAACACATAGACTGCTCTTCAGAGGACCCAGGGTGGCTCCCCACACCACACATCAGCAGTTCACAACTACCTACAACTCCAGAAAATCTAAAATGACACTGGGCTTCCATAGGCACCCACACTTACACACATACCCATAACCCCCACAGACACACGATTTTTTAAAAAGATATTTCAAAAAATAATTAGAAGTCAATGATTAGTATGACTCATGGTATTGAGATACAAGTTAGCAAAATAAAAGTGAACATGACTAAAATAAATTTAGATTTCAAAAGTAAGGGTATAAATTACTATGCTAGTCCTATATTTTTACATTCAAAACTATCTATGTCACATGTTACATATTTACTAAAACCTACTATGTAAGAATATACTATGAATCAGGGACAGAACATAGCCTTTTTGACAGAATACAAAACAAGACATCATTAAGCTTCAAGGTGCTTGTCTGTCCACAACTCAGTATAAAAACCACTAACATAATCTAGTATTAAAACTTTTTTAATTGTAAACTTTACAAATTAGACTAATCATATTTAAAATGAGACAAAGTTGTATCTTATGGTCTAGAATTAAACTGGCAATCAATATTCTGAAGCATTTTTATTTTAAAATTACAGCATAAAGTATACATTTTAAGAAAATACACAAATCCAAAAAGAACACATCTTTGGAACCACAGAACAAAAAAGATAGTACAAAAACCAGTGAAACACAGCATATGTTAAAAAAATGTGAGGTAACTTGAACAATCCTTCAAGTTAGAAGAGTGCTATCATGCAAGCATCTCTAGAATTTCTGATCTAAAATAATTTAAGTCAAGATCAAAGTAAAACAGTATCATAAGCTTATATTCTAGAAAAGTACGGTAGTTTGCAACTACTGGCTGACTCAATTTAATGCTGACGTAAGAAATGGAATGAGTAGGAAAAAGCAAACAAAAGGAAAATCAAAATGAGAAGAAAAAATTATACTCAGTAATAGACAAGAAAGAACAGAAGAATCAGAAAAGTAATAAAATGTTTTTACCATAACCTCCAATGTCAGGTAAAGACAACCTTCCTCACCCCCACTCTCGCCCAACTGGGGCAATATTAGGAAGAAATAATAAAGTAAAAACTCAATCGTGGGTTTCTGTTGAAAGAGACAGCTAATGAATACTTAAAGTCACAAAGCAGTTGGAGATAATTGTTCAGCAGTTAAGACTACATATTGCTGTTCCAGGGAAATGGAATTCACATCCCAGCATCCACATTGGTTTACTACTGCCTGGAACTGCAGGTCTACGGGATCCAATGCCTCTGCCAGCACCTGCATCCATGGACACATGCATACAAAGACATGTGCATGTGCACACACGCACACACAATTTAAGATAATTAAAAATGTTTAAAGAAAATGAGGTGAAAACAGAGCAACCACAATCAAACGTTATTAGTATCAGTAACGAAATAGAATAAGGCCAAAAACAATAAATACAAAGAATATTTTGTAATGCTAGGTGAGAGAGGGCACATCCAGGGTGGTTCAGTCATAAACATACAACAAACCCACCAAAAGTATACAAACCTTTAAAAATAAAAATCAACCTAAGTGAGAAAATTTCCATATACCTGTCTAAGAAAATGATGAATATGCACATTATGCAATAACAGGATTCAGAAATAAAATTACAATAAAGCAAAATAAGTGGTAGAAAAAAAATGGAGTTTTTAAAATTAAAAAAAAAATCTGACCATACACTAGGAAAAAAAGAAAAAGAAACAACAGATTTTAAGAGATGAATTTGTAATTTGTGTATAGGAGATATTAAAAAGAAATATTAAATATTCATATCCTACTTGAAATTTTAAAAAAGAAAAAGTCCACTAATTAGCAATAGAGGGAATAAAAAAAAATCTAAGAAAGGACATTATTTCCTACAGGATTTGACCATATTTTTTTTCCTTAAAGAAAACATTAGAGCTTTAAATGTCAGATTTAAAAATTTTAAATTACAAATCAAGATGTATCATTGCTATTATTACTACTAAACAAGAAATGAAGAAACTGGGAAAGCTTCAGAGAAATGGATGGTTTTCCAGAAAAAGTTGCTACTAAAAGAGCAGAGCATTATCACATTTAAAAAAAGGGCATCTTATTTACAAAAGCAGAAAATACTTGAGAAAACTGCCAAGCTCCTCTAAACAAGCCTAGACAAGAAACACACACACACACACACACACACACACACACACACACACGACAGTAAACACAACACACCTAACATCTAAATGAAACAAACAGACTGGCAAATGATGTCAGTGGTATAAAGAGAAAGGGAGATTTAAATTCCACAGTAGTGCTGACTTTGTTTTCTTCCTGTGTGGACTGCTTCTTCCTATATTTGCATTCTTCAGGTCCTAGCTTGGCTTACACTTTCTTAAGTCACACTAACAAGGGGTGCTCTCCTCTGTTCTCTACCATACACGATCCAACCTATCACTTCCTGCCAAGCCGGAAATCACCACCTCCTCACCTACTTGCTTACTGTTTCTCTTCTCCACAGAGGACAAGAGCTTTTTGTAGACCCACAGAAATAACTGACACTGTGGTGATAACTCTATTACCGCTAACTTATAGCAGTTTCAAGTGGTGTGGGAGAATTGTCTGTATTCTGTCAATCATGTTTTAAATAAACGCTGATTGGCCAGGTAGGAAGTATAGGTGGGGCGATGAGGACAGGAATATTCTGGGAAGAAGGAAGCTCCCTCCACAGTCCTGTCCAGATCACCGAAGAAGCAGGATGTCACCTGCCAGCTGAAAAAGGTACTGAGCTATGTGGCTAACATAGATAAGAATAATGGGTTAACATAAGTTATAAGGGTTAATAAGAAGCCTGAGCTAATGGGCCAATCGGTTTATAATTAATACAGACTCTCTGTGTGATTTTTTTTTCCTTTGGATCCAAACAGCTGTGGGATCTGGTGGGAGGATAGAAACCCCAACAAGCAGGACCTCATGTTACAAGTTTCTGGCACTATCTAAATATTTCCTTGAAGGAATATTTAATATAAAGTATGATCAACAGCTATAAACATATAATGCATCACATTAAATACTATAGTTTAAAAATGGATCATCTCAACAAAACTGTATGGCTAAATTAAATATCTACTGCTGGGCAGGGCAAAACATCTTTAATTCCAGCACTAAGGCTGCAGAGACTGGTGCCCAGATTACATGTTGAGACCATCTCAAAAAGTAAATAAAACATGCACAGCCATAAAGAGTACCTATTGAGTCAGAAAAGTAACTTGCTTTTTTTTATAATAAAAATCTAAAGTATACATAACCTTAAAAATGAAAAACATTTAATTTTAATCAAGAACAAGACACTCAAATCACAAAGAACAGCAGAGCTCTAAAAACCTACCCAATAGTTAGACCAGAAAACATAACAAAATACTGTTAAGCATAACTACCAAAAACTGAATAATATAATTTATGGAAGACATAATTATTCTTCTACAATTTAATAGAATTAGCAAAAACTAAATAAATGCTAAGACCAAAATTAAAAAAAATTAATAGCCTTCCTACACAAATAGCTTATTAGAAAATACTTTTGTTAAGATGCTATTCACAGTAACAACAAAAGCTAAAGATACTCAGAAAAATACCTAACAAAAAAAAGTGTGTAAGACCTATGAAAATAAATGTTTAAAAAAAAAATCTATCAAACTGTACTGTAGAACATAAAAGAACACCTAAAGAAATGGAGAGGCATACCATAGTCCTGGGTGGGAAGATTCAATAGTGTAAAGATGTCAATTCTCCCCAAATTAATCTGTAAATTCAATGCACTTCCAATCAAAATCCCAAAGGGATTTTTAATGGAACTTGACATGTTGACTCTAAAGTTCATCTGGAAGAGAAAATACACAAAAATTGCCAAAAAATTTTTTGGAAAAAGACAATGGGAAGGGGTGCCCTACCAGCTGTCAAATATAATATGAAATTAAATAATCAAAACTGTATAATACTGAATCCAGAGCACATATATTTGGGACTTAAAATATGAACAAGGTGATTTTTATGTTAGTGGGAGAAAAGAACATATCACTCAGTGATATACTGTGAGAAATATTATGAAGTTTGAAAAATTAACTAGGCCCTTACCATGATTATTAAAAGAAAATTCAGATGAATTAAAATCTATTAGAAAATAAATAAAACTGCATTGTAGAAGAAAATAAGAAACTAAAGTGCTCTGATAGTGCTAAAATGAAGACTCTTTGAGAAAGACACATGAGAAGACCAATAGTTTTGACAGCATAAAAAATAAATAAAAAATGCCACAAAATAAGAAATGTGATAGGGTAGGAAAAAATATCAGAAATTATAATGAACAAGTTAGTAAGAGAATCATAGAGAAATTTTAAAATTTTTACTGAAGATAAAATGGACAACATTTTATGGATAATTTTCAACAGAAATATAAAATCCCAGGAACTTTACTAGGAATCAATTTAATACAAATACAAATAAGGTATAATTTCATATTCAATGGCAAACAATATCTAAAAGTTGAGGTAGATGATAGAACATAAAAATTCAACAACTGGAACTTTTCTCTTCCTAGAAAATTTATCTACAAAAATATTGGACACATATGTGTGTACATGGTTGTTCATAGCAACATTGATCATACAGCAACAAAAGGCTAAATTACCTTCAAATACATCAATACAATAGTGGCTAAATAAATTCAAAATGAAATAAGAGGTGCTATGGATGTAGCTCTGAGGTAGGATACTTACCCAGCATACTAAAGGCTCATCCCTCCAACCCTCAAAAGCTACGACTTCATCCCTTTGGCCTGCAATAGTTATCTTCATAAACTAAATGGTAATGGTACTTTCCAATCGTCCTCCTACCACTTGAACATAATAGAAACCCCATTTCCTTGCATCAAACTAGAGCCTTAACATTAAGAATTATATAAAGGAAATTCTGCCTTTTAGTTATCCATATTCTTCTGTATGGCTTACCTTAAAAATTTAACTGTTAAGAGCACTTACTGCTCGTCCAGAGTCCCCAAGATCAGTTCCCAGAACCCAGATGGTTTCATGTTTAATTCCAATTCCAAGGGATCTAATGCCCTTTTCTGGCCTCCCTGGACAATGCATGCATATGATTTAGGCATAACACTATTGCATGTGAAACAATACATAAAACATTTAAACAAACAAACAAAAGTGACCATGTTGTTTTCTATTGCTTGGTTTCAGCAAGTAAGGAAGAAAAACCCAACTTATCTAGAGTTTGGGCACTAGAGAGTCACAATAGAATATAGTCACATATACCTGTGATCCTAGCACTCAGGAATTGTTAGTTTCAATCCTGGCTGGGACACAGAGACATCTGACCACCACTCCAACCATGGCTCCCAATCAAGAATTATCTAACCATTCTTACCTATTTAACAAAAATACCAATCAATAATAGCTAGTGTTACAAATTATTTGAAAAATTATTTGAAAGTTGTAACACTAATTTTTAACTTCCTGGTACATATCATTCACTTACAAGCATGTAACTTTTGTTTGATTGCTTTTGTGCTTTGGATAGTGTCTCAGTCCAGGCTGGTCTTGGATTTAGTATACAGTCACTAATGACCTTCAACCACCACCTTCCAAGTGCTGGAATTACAGATGTACAATTCCACACAGAGCTTCCTCATTAATATTATTATTTTGAGAAAAGAGTCTCTCTATGCAGTTCTGGTTGCTCCAGAGCTCACTATGTACACCATGCAAAAAGATCCTCCTACCTCTGCCTCCCAAGGGCTAGAATTAAAGGCATGTACCACCACACCCAGCCTCCTAATTAATTTTAAATGAAGTGCTGGCATCAAATCAAGTACTATTAAGACTCCGTTCAAGCAATGCTATTCTCATGGTGGTTTAAAAAAAATTAAACATTATATTCTCTATTCATGTTATTTCTCCCTCTCTATTCAGTATTTGTAAAGATTTATTATACAGTAAAATGTGCCTGTTATATTTTTCTCAATTTTTTTTCCATTACTGACTTGTAGGAATTCTGAATAAGTCCTGTATCATGTATTTCTTAACTGGTGGGTTCTCTTTTAGGCATTTCCTCAGTAGCTTCTGAAGAACAGATTTTTAATTTTAAGTCCAAATTCCTCATTTTCTTTTATTTGAACAGTGTCCTATGTAAAATATACTTACTAAACCAAGGTCATAAAGATTTTCTCCTACACTTTTTCTAGAATGTGTAATGTTCTGGCTTTTACAATTACAATTACAATTCTCCGAGTGAGTTTTTGCATATATAAGATTTGAATATCTTTCCTTTCTATAAAAACAAAGATATCTGACCATTTTGTCACTTCTGATTAAGGAAACTATTACTGAATCACCTTAGCACTCTGGCAAAAATCAACTCAATAGGTTGATCTCTAGAATTCATTCAATTAATTCATTAAAACCACCTGTTTCTTCTTTTATCAATAACAAAACAAATGTAATGGCTTTTTAATCCACCTGGGTTAATAAAGTTTTATTTCTAGTAAATCTTAAATTTCTTATTTTTCATTTCTATAGCTTTTCTCAGATATAAAATGTATATTTATACATATACATGTATATATATGAAATGCCTGTCACTTTCAAAACCAAAGGTCCTGCACCACAAAGAAATTTAGTGAAATTTTATCTGCAATTGTGTTCAATGCATATGCCACTGTGAAGGAAACAGACATCGTGAACAGTATTAGGTTTTACAATCCATTTATATTTTCATGTATTTAGACCACTTTTCTTTTCTCTGAAAAATTTTGTTTTTCAACATAAACTATATAGTTTATTAAATTTGCTTCCTAATTGTTTAATATTTTCTAGAAGTATTACAAATGAGATAAATAGCACAAGACTGCCAAATTTATTTTCTAGTAGCATTTGTTTTGTAGAAGAATTGATGAAATTTTGTACATTGACAGCTATGCTATCTACATACGTTTTGTTTCTTCCAGTCTTTATAGGTGCGTGGGGGAAGTTATTTTGTTCTTTAAATTCTGAGTTATTAGGTTAAGATCTCAAGTACTTACAAGTGGACAATCTTAAAGAAATCATCCAGTGCCACCATGAAGTGTTAACACTAGCTACAAAGCTTACCCTGATGTTCCCCACCAGGTCAGAGTCTTAAAATCAGTTGATGGAGAATTTGTTTTAATCAATGGATAACAAGTCTGGTCTTTTACTGTACCTACTGAGATAACAAATTTTTTCCTTTCAATGTGCTGACACCATAAATTACATTGGTCAACTAACGTTCAACCAAATTTACATGCTTACATATACATCTTTAGTTTGACACACTATACTGCTTGGCGGGTAGCCACTGTTTTATTAAGATTTTGATTCTACAATGCTATATACTGGTTTCCAACTATTAAAATTACATTTGCTTACCCTGAGTATGTGTGCACACATGGGCAGGTAAGAGAACAGTCTGCAGGACTCAGTTCCCCTTCTATCACTTGGGTTCTGGGGAGTGAACTCAGGTAGTCAGATTTGGTAAAGGTGCCTCCACCTGAAGAGGCATCTCATGAACCCCTTGGAAAAATATTTTATGTTTTGTTATCAAAGTGATACTGATCTCAGACACAGGGATGTGATCCCACAATGTTTGTTCTCCATCAAAAGACACAACTAGCAAAATTCCCTTGAATGTTTCACATTGTTTGGACATGAAGTCATCTGGACAATAAGCTGTCTATGTGGGAGCATTTTAAACTATAAACATAATTTCTCTAATAGATTTTTTTTCAGGGTATTGATTCTTGAGTGAGATTTGATGTTAGTGGTTCTCCTAAAATTTGCTCATTTCACCTAAATTAACCTCATGGGCAAAGGGCATAATAATAGTCCCTTGCTAGTTAATTATTTTATCACTATTGGTAATAAACCTCAGGATCTCACACATTAGGAGAATACTCTATCACTAAGATATACCATTTCATAATCACACTTGTTTATTTGTGCATGTGGGCATGTATTAGCCAAAACATATGTGTGGAAGTCAGAGGAAAATTTCCCGAGTTGGTTCTTTCCTTCTACAATATGGGCCCTGGGGATCAAACTTCAGAATTTCAAGTAATCAGGCTTGGCAGCAAACACTTTAATCTACTGAGACATCACTGGCCCTGTTACAGCTTTTTAATAGATATAGACAGGTTTCCTCATAACATACTGTTTTTCACAACCAACAGACAGTGTGTACCCTTTCAATCTCTCTCCTCTCATATCATTTTTAATCATTTCTTCTAAGAGCCAACTAATCGTGGATTCTGCTTTTATCTTCACCATTTCCTTTATTTGGGGCTTTTTATTTATTTTTTTTAAATATTTATTTATTTATTATGTATACAAAATTCTGTCTGTGTGTATGCCTGCAGGCCAGAAGAGGGCACCAGACCCCATTACAGATGGTTGTGAGCCACCATTTGGTTGCTGGGAATTGAACTCAGGACCTTTGGAAGAGCAGGCAATGCTCTTAACCTCTGAGCCATCTCTCCAGCCCCTATTTGGGGCTTTTTAAAAATTTGCGTTCTTTTTCTGGTCTCTTTCTTTCTTTTTAAAAATTTATGCTCTTTTTCTGGTCTCTTTCCCTGGTTTCTAGAACATTAGATTACTGATATGTCCTCTTTTGGATCATTTCATTCCAGGCCAGTTCACAAAAACAGTGTCCATCTCTCAAATTTCCCTGTGGGTCAGCCCCTCCAAATAATTTGAACTAGCTTCTATTCCTTGTCCAGCTTATGTAAACATGTCCTCTATAGGATGTTTTTCTTTTTGTTTGTTAAACTCCACGACAGAACTTCATCAACAAATATATGTTTTAACAACGACCTAGTTCACAAGCAACTTTAGTGTATGTCTCTCTCACTAATTTTTCAGCTGAGCTCCAGCTCTGTATTGACAAATTGATAGATTATCTTTTCCTGGATATACTACTAAACAACCAAACATAACCCAAGCTGTTACCGTCTTGTGTACCAAGAATATTACAGGTACTCAATAAAAGAATCACACATGATTTCTCACCGTGCAAACCCAACACTCAGGAGGCTCACAATTTCTAGGGCCGCCTGGACTGGAAAGGAAACTTAAAACCAGCCTAAGAAATTCTCAAAACAAAAGCAAAAGCTGTTCAAAGCACTAATTCCCTGACTCATAAGATGATACATCGAAGTAGTTACTTGCCGTCAAGACCAACAATTAGGGTTCCATCCCCAGGACCCTCATTGTGGAAATGACAGTCAATTCCCTCAACTTGTCCTCTGAGCTCCATATGTGCACAATGGCACACCCCATCATCCACAGAAACTAAATATTTAATGTACTTCAGTAATTGTTCCCCAAAACCAAAGATATTAATAGTAACTAGCATTTTGCCTTGCCCTTTAAGTTGTTCTGTACTAATCTAAAAATATGTAAAATACAGTACATAATGCCACGCTGAAAAATATACCACATTATACTTCCTTGGATATTCTATTCAATTCCAAAGTATTAAAACTAAGAAGCAATTAGCCACTTTTATAGTAAGGCATTTCAATATTTACACTGGCAGGAAATTAGACAAAATAAAAACAAGAAATCCTAAATTTAAAAGAAGCTGCACTTTTTTGTTCAAATTAGTTTTGAAAACACCCAAACAGGAAGCAGTGTTCCTCCTTATAACCAGAAGAGGGACAACTATCCAGGTTTGCTTTGTTTAGAGAAGATACTCTCGTCTAAAAATTATACACGTGGTATATGAAAAGATCACAAAAAGCAGAAAAAATTAAGGAACTAAATTGAACAAAATTAGTAAAAATTTATTCCTAAGATTGGTCTGGTATCACTTGCCACTAATTCCAGCCTGCAGAGGTGGGAAGATGTTCAATTCAAGTTCAGCCTGGGCTATACTGGGATTTTCAGGTCAACCAGGGCTACACAATGAGACCCTGTCTCAAAAAAAAAAAAAAAAAGCAGCAACAACAACAAAAATAATTTCTGGAAATATAGTGATCATCAACCTATTACTATCACTGTAAACCTTTTAAATATTAAATTTTAAACTATACAGTGACTTCACTATAGTGGTCAGAAAAAGAGAGGAAAATGGAAATCCCCAAATACCTTACAGTTATAAAAATATGATTTGTGACTGGATATGCAACATTATAGCTATTTCAAAGTGTTTTACCTGGAAAATCTTGCCCTGTAGCTAGATAGTCCTGGAAACTGTCAGATGACATACAAGGTGATTTAGAGGTGGAGAGACACAGCATTACAAGTACCTGCTGCACCGACATAACACCTTTGAGGTGAGTCAATGGTTTGTGCCCGTATTTTAATAAAACGCTTCTTGGCCAATAGCCAGGCAGGAAGTAGAAGCAGGGCAACAAGAATTGGGGAATTCTGGGACTAGGAAAGCTCAGTGTGCAGTCAAGACCCAGCCTCAGAGGAAGCAAGATGTGACTGCCTCGCTGAAAAAGGTAACAAGCCACATGGCTAATACGGACAGGAATTATGGGCTAATATAAGTTATAAGAGTTAATAAGAAGCCTGAGACACTAGGTCAATCAATTTATAATTAATGTAGACCTCTGTGTGATTCTTTGGGACTTAAGGACTGTGAGGACCAGG
>JAQHUG010000054.1:6915693-6927679 GCA_028555095.1 Dicrostonyx torquatus | reverse complement strand
TATAGATATTAAGAATTGTAGATCAATAGTCATCTATGTTTGTCATATTTATAGCTAGACTAATCAGGTTCTTTAGATACATAGAGATTATATTCTGTATAAATAGTCTTCAACCTCTTCAAAGAGCTGGACCTGTCTTTTTTTAATTATAGAATTTAAATAAACACCACCAACAAAACCCCATAGTATCCTCAACATGACTAGTATGTTATAAAATAATGAGTGCTTTAGACATATTCAAAGTACACCAATATAAGATACCTCACAAAATATAATTTCTCAAATTCAAAAAAACTACTATTTGCGGGCTGGTGAGATGACACAACAGTTATCAGTGCTTGTTGCCAAACCTAACAACCTGATTTTAATCCCTAGAACCCAAACGGTGGGGAGAACAGACTCATGTGAGTTGTCCCATTAGTCTCCACTAACAGATTCAAGGGACCAAACACATACATGTAAACACAAACACGTCACATTTATACAGTAAATGTAAAACAAATTTATTAAGAATACCCACAGCTACATGGTGGTGGCACATACCTTTAAGCCCAGCACTCAGGAGGCAGAGGCAGGCAGCTCTCCATGAGTTCAATGTCTGCCTGGTCTACAAGAGCTAGTTCCAGGACAGCTAGGACTTTTACACAGAGAAACCCTACCTCAAAAAACAAACAAACAAACAAAAAGAAAAAAAAAAAGAGTACCCACAATATTAATTAGCATGCTTCTCAAACTGTATCAATGTGCAATTGAATTTCTTCTGAGACTTCACGTAAACAATATTATTAAACAGTGACTAATACAAGCAGATGACAGTTTAATTATTTTCTATTAAGACTGCAAAGTTCTCTACAGAAATATAAAGCTCCAGCACTCTTCTCTGTACTTTTTTTAAAACATAGCTGATTTTGAAATATATGTAAAAAGTAATAGATAGTATTTACATGAGTATAAAAATGTTAAAAGTTTTCTAAATTTTATTTTCTAATAATACAAACATTGATAATCTTTAGTACAAATACTGATAGATACTAACTCTTATAATCAAAAACTCTTTCAAGCCTTTAGTTTTTAGGAAGTTTGCATGCTAAGACTATAAAGATTAGTTCAATAATCTCTCAGATTCAACTTTCCATCTGTCAGACGATGGTCCATGGCTGCTACTTTAAAAAAAAAAAAAAAAAAAAAACCTAGCAATTAAGAGTCAATTATAATTGGGCAGTGGTGGTGCACGACTTTAATCCCAGCACTCTGGAGGCAGAGGCAGGCAGAGCTCTGTGAGTTCGAGGCCAGCATGGTCTACAAGAGCTAGCTCCAGGACAGGCTCCAAAACTGCAGAAAACCCTGTCTCAAAAAACCAAAGAGTCAGCTACGTGCTAACTACTATGATCAATGTTTATATAGGCTTTTTCATTATTCCTTTTATGAAGTAGGCCCCTACTTCCTCACAGAGTCATTTAGATTCACTAGAGGAATAAGCATCTTATGAAGTATTTGGCATATTGATAATAACCTATATTTTCAATAAATAATAGCCAATATAAAACTCATGTAGACAAACTACTTACAACCCCCACACAATTACTGAAAGCCTAGCTTCACCGAAAAGCCAGTTATTAATAGTCAATATTAATCCAATCACTCATAAAACCAGAAATCATTATCTCACAGGCTTTCACACTGAAACCAATAATAAGGCAGAACTCATCAACTTAGCAATAATCAAGTTTATTTCATATCAGAATGAGCTTCTCAATGAATCTCCTGATAATTCTGAATGAGGAAGATTTCAAAGTTGTTGCATGCACGTAGATACTGGACCATGCAGTCTGTTCTAAGTCATGCTCCACACAATGTACTGACCACTGGATTACAATGGATCAATGTGCGATTAGAGGCTCACTGGAGAGCCTCACTTGAAGTGTCTCTTAAAACGTTAAAAGGATTTTTATTATAAACTTACCCTCTAGAGATTTATTGTTCTCCCAAAGTTGGTAGGAGAGTATGCTACAACTTCTGCCCACCATTCTGACACAAACTAGATCAAAACAATCACCTCTACTACAAAAATAGCCAAAAGAACATGTGTGTGTAATATGTGTAAACATGTATGTATTATATATACGCACAAACATGGTTTAAAATGGGAAGGAATAAATAAAAGCAGTATAGGTTATTTTGACAGTATCACACTAAACATACATGCACACACATACATAAAACAGAAACCTATAAAAACATTATAAAGAAATCCAGACAATAAATATTAAAAATGACAATTTAAACAAGAATGGTGGTGGTACATTGAGGATGCACAGATACATAAGTAGCCCAAGAGAACTCAAGTTCAAAACCACCCAGGATGATTACAAGTGAAACCATGTCTCCTACCAAGAAGACTTGGATTAATAAAAATAATTAAGAATATATTAAACATGTCAGAAAATAAACCTCAATTTGTTTAGACAGAAACAATGAAGAAAAATGTTAGTAAACAACTTGGAACCCATATAGGTTCTCAATTTTAAACTTTTTAAAGTATAAATGGCAAACATCTCGTCCTCTGTACTCTTAAAATTTAACCACCTGAAATAAAATAAGCTGGGCTAACTACTGAATTTCAAGTATCCATCAACCCACACTGAATGTACTTAAAACAAAAAAACAGAAGTGAGTAAACAGATGATATTTAGTCATCCAACATGTCTCATCTTAACTCTAAAACCTGCGACTGAATTTAGCTATCAACTGAAGCAATTTACACATTTCATTAAGCTTATTTCAGCAGAACAACTTACACTTGTTCCTAAGAGTTAGTCGGTCTAGTCCTTCCCGGTAGAAACTGCCACTATGCTCACACAAAATTTAACTATACACCATGAAATTTACTGCTATAGTACATAAATGATTTGTGTTAAATTTGCTATTTATTTATATTATAAAGTTTTATAATATAAAAAGATAATGAGCCAGTACCTGCAAAAAGAGACTGTTTATGTGGGAGATTCAGAACTACTACCAAAAACAACGGTGAGTAGCAAGCAGGCTTTCTCTATGTGAACCATTAAGTCGAATGGTTTACCATTTGCCATCTCTTGACAAACGAGACAGTAACTGCTCTATGGGTTTTTCAATCTTAGTTTTAAAACAAACAAAACCACAGGATGTCTAAGAAGATTACACAGTAAGAAGGGGTTATATGATAAATCTGCTTACTTACCTTTAATTTTATTATTTCAATTTCAACTTAAAAGAGTGCAGTCAAATGTTCAATCAATAATCATGGAGTCAGAGCTTTTTATCTTATAGAGATATTATGACCTGTAATATCAAACATAAATCTATACTCCTAGTTTTAGTTGACAAATAAAAGACTGAGCATAAGAATTATGTTCATCACTACAAACATTCCTATTTTTATAAATTTGTTTTCAAAAGAAAAAAATAAAAACCAAAGATACACTTTAAAAGGATTTAGAAATTTAATTAAAATTAAAAAATAAATGATTTCCTGTACTTCATGTTATTGTATCTAAAACCTCTATATATACCTCAGGCTTCTACACATACTGCTCTTAATCACTCAAATCAGGCTGCTCCATGCCTCCCACAAAACTGAGAAAGCTTTTCTTTCTCTGGGTCCTCTGATGACTACTGAGATTGGCTACTAAATATGACTGGCAGGAAAACCGTTAACATTCTAAAATTAAAACCATGTCTATATGAAACAGCAAATATTACATTAAAAGAAATATTTATATGTGGAATAAATATGTGTGATTTTCTAATTTCCTGAGTATTATTAATTCCTTTTACAGAAGTGTAGCAGAAGGAACAAAAGCATTTGACTACTTTAGTTTGTAAGGAAAATAGTGCTAAGTTAACAAAATTACCACTCAATAAACTGGAAAGCTGAAAAGCAATAATAAAAATTATAATCTGTGGCTAGAGAAATGGCTCAGAGGTTAAGACCACTGATTGTTCTTCCAGAGGTCCTGAGTTCAATTCTCAGCAACCACATGGTGGCTCACAACCATCAGTAATGAGACCTGGTGCCCTCTTCTGGTGTGCGTATACATAATTAATAAAGAAATCTTTAAAAAAATAAAACTCTTCTAGTTTTAATATAAACATCAGAAATTTATTTCATCTGAGATTTTAAAGACTTAACGCTTCAACCATACTTTATGTATGTGCGTATAAATACATATACTTGTGATTCCAGTAAAAGTGTTTAAGTTGTTAAAATGTAGTTTACTAGTAAGCCATAGGAAATTTTAAAAATAAAAAACTAAATCACAGTACTGTAAGTCTGTATATCCTTGTTTTAAATGATTATTTTTATTGAGATTTAGTAAGATAACCTTTAAAGGGTGTATGTTTCAAAGGGTCAAATTACAAACCAGAAAAAAAGGAGTAGATGCTCAACAACACACCTCAGCCAGCATAAAGTCCCTTTCCTGGGATGGACACTGTAGATGGATGCCCTTCATTATCCACCATCAGCATTTCTAATAGGTAAGCACTTAACGAACTAAAGAATAGTTTTCTGGAAAGTTCAATATATAAGATATGTCTACTTATAATATGAGGCACTTTTGAAAATGTGCATTTCAAAGTCAGAAAATAGAGTCTTTGCACCTTTACTCTGGCACCGGACCATTCCAATTGATTTCACTTTTGGAAAGTAATACTCTGACTATTTGCAAATTTTCCACATCTATTCTGCCAACTTAACTAAACTGTATTATTTTAAACAGAAAACTACTCTCAATCAGGTTTAGTGCAACAGGTATAAAAAAAATCAAAACAAATGGAAAATTAGGACAAACAAAATTGCAGTAACTTTAATACCTGGTAATGATAAATAAATCAGACAATACACCATCCAAATCTGGTGATTTAATGAAAATAACGATAAGCAACTGTTAAGACAGATATAAAGAATCGGTACTTAAAGTATAAAACCATGCTCAAAGAGGTTTTATCATCAGAAAATGAAGACATCTAAAACCTTTTATAATCTTAAATTTAAATGTCCTAAGAAAACTGTTACATAGGTTTAAAACTCCATGATTCACACTTGTATATAATCCAAGCAAATGTTTTAAAGAACAAATTAAAAAGAGTTTTAGAATCTAATTAGGTCTGTTTAAACTGCCAACAAAGTCATGTGACAGCTTGTCATTATAGAAGTCTTTTAATGAATGTATACATCACTGTTTCCAAGTAAATAACTTCACAGCATTTAAAAAAAAACTCACTAACAGTGTCAAAGCTGGGGAGCCGGGGGAAGAAAAGAATGGGAAATTAACCACACAATTCAACTTAACACAATAATGTTTAGGAAGGGGGGGATGTTGGGCAGGTGTCTGCAAGGAGGTAGATAATACAATGGAATCAGTTTTCATTCTGCAGAACCCTGAGACTTGCTGCAATGTCAGCTCCAGGCACAAGCTGAAAGACTTCAGAAAATGCTCATTGATCATGCAGCACTTTATAATGCGCATAGGCTTTTTTCCCCTCTTGGCCCCGCCTAGCTTCCCTTTGCAGCAGCTCCCAAGCCTTCTCCCCACAATAAAATCTCTCTTGAAGACAGTGAAATGGTAACAATTATCCTCACACTACCATAAAGCCTCTATACCCGAATAGCCAGGCTTTTTAGTCCTTTTCTTAAAGACAAAAAGGAAAACAAAACGATAACCACAACAACAAAAAGCCCTGCATCCTCACTGAGAAAGAAATTCGATTTAAGTAAATACAAATTTTTGGTAGCATGCTACTACCAAGGCCATAATCAATCACAGTTTCACTCTGGCACCTATTTTCTTGAAATGCTTACTATTCAAATGGTGTCATTTAAAACTGATACAATCAGAAAAAAAGTGTAATTTAAAATACTCATGATTTAAATCATGGGAAATTTTTATCGATAGCATTTTAGCATCAGAACTCAAATTTTAGGGTTTTAAAATTAAATTCCTAATTTATTTTACAATAAAGTCATATGAAAAAGATCCAGGATCAGAGTGTACCACTAATTTAAGCAATTAGATTCTTACGCTAAAATAAGCAGCAGTTTTTACAATTAATTGCAAGCACAGCTCTGGGCTTAGATATGTAAATGAATTCTCAGACAGCAGAAACTAAACCTACTTCAAGCTGTTTTGCAGACCCCACCTTCTAATGAGTTAATCTAAAGGTCACACCACCAGCACAAGGCTTTTAATCAGGTCTGAAGCCTATCTCCTTTTTCCTATCAAATATATATACACAATTTATAACACATAAGGTTTAAACAAAATAATGTTAGAGTTTAACAATCATGTGAACAGACTAACACATTCTCACAGGAGATAAGGTCTGTCCGTGTCTTGCTTTTATGCTCTGCCTCTCTGCTCTCTCCTCTAATCTATTCATCTGTAAAATAATTCTAGCAGATAAGATTTCTTTGTTCAAATTTCAGCTTTCATTGACAGACCTAACCCTACCTCAAGAATGTCTTCTAGCACATATGCTTCCATTTCAGCCGCTGTCTCCACCATGTTTTATCAAACTGCCATGTTTCTTACTGCACTATGATTAGATCATTGCCAGCAGGAACACTCCTCTGTGTCAGCAAGGGAACAGGAAATGGAATGTTCTATTACAAGCCTAAAGCAGCTTAGCTGCTCACCAGCCAGGCATCTACCAAAAGAGCAGGGGTGACTCACTGCGCACTCTTTAAAGACACAGAGGCTCTATTTCAAAGCAAACTCCTGCCAAATAATTTCCATAGGTAAAAATCTTATTTTATCATTACAAATTTTAAAATTTTAATATCCCATTTTTTCCTATAAGAATACATATCTGTGTATGAATTTTTTAAACCTACTTGACATGTTAGTTTTCTGACTGAACAAAAGAGATTCAATTGGGTTACACAGCAATTTATGCTAAGTAAAGTCTTACAATGAGATTAATTGCTATATTAAAGATGCAAAGGAGGAGGCATAATAACGTCAAGTTAGAAATTTGAAACATTAAGCAATGGATTATATAATATACCTAACTACTGTAGCTGGCCTAAGAGTGTAAGAATTATCTTAATGCAGCCTTCTAATATGGTAAACTGCTTTCCTATAAACTCAATTGTTTGTAAACCCATAAGTGCCAAATGAACATCTATTATATATAGTATATATTCATTTCCTGGTAATGCCTTTAACTTCATCCATTAAGTACAATAGTGTAGTTTTTTCATTAAAATGAACATCATAAGACATTTGTTAGGTTTCTTCCAAACAAGCTCATGAGATGAAGTGAGAAAAAGTATATACTGTATACTTAGAAATACCTTTACTGTGGCAGGTAACATATGGCTTTGTTTTATGTTTTAAAAAAATGTTCTTTAGCCCTCATAATAACCCAGCTATGTGACAGCAACTTAAACAGCACTAATAAGCTTAGTGGGTTTACTATATGCCATTGAAATGTTCTTGTATATAATAACTCACTTAATTTTCATTCTTAAAAAGGATATCTACTTTAAAGTTGTAGAAATCAGAGTAGCTGCTTGTCCAGTTATTCCCCGCTAAACTAATTTTGCTCAGAGACTAAAACTGGTAAATCAGCTTGCTCTGGATTTTATTGTCAGAATCATCTACTACAGTTTTTCTCCAGGCAATATTATTTACATTTCATGGACAAGGAAATAATGTCTGTGATCAGTTACATAACAAAGCCAAACCCACATTCAATCTAGAACAGTGGGGCTCAATTAAGTTAATTGCAACCAAATAATGCTACTGCCTTTAGCCCACACTAGTGTCTACATTTAGGTACGGTAATGTTTATTTGGCAGCATCTCCAAATAATCTCCCCATTGACACCTAACACAAAGTGAAACCAGCATACTCAATTTTATCTCCTACCTTCAAAGTCAACTAGCTTTAAGCTTCAAATAAACTTCATGTCTAGGCTGAGAGAACTTTCTCTCAGAAGTTCAAGATAAATAAGCAAAGACAAGTATGACTTCAAGAACTCACAGGTTAGGGCATTCACTCTTTCTTCTCATAAGCCTAGAGAAGGCTTCTCAAATTTATCAGAAAAAAAAAATAGGTCCCCAAAACTCAAACTTGGGGCTAGCAAGATAGCTCAGTGGGTAAAGGGCTTGGGGCACAAGCCTAACTCTGGAACTCACATAAAGAGGGAAGGAGAGAATCAACTGCACAAAACTGTCAGTATGAATAGAATACACATTTGAACTGTTCCGTAATATTTTGTCATACATCAAAATAGTGATTTTCTCATTAACTTTCCTTTGTAAGCCACCTTGCTAAAACAATGGCTTGATGTTAAAGGAAGCAAAAATACTACAAAAAGAGATACATATATATCTGTGTTAAGATTTCATCATTTTAAAAAGTGAATCACCATCAACTCAACTTTATTTTTTTAATTCTTATTTTTTTTAAGATTTATTTATTATGCATACAATGTTCCTCCTGCATGTACACCTCTATGCCAGAAGAGAACACCAATCCTCATCACAGATGGTTATGAGCCATAATGTGGTTGCTGGGAATTGAACTCAGGACCTCTGGAAGAACAGCCAGTGTTCTTAACCTCTGAGCCATCTCTCCAGCCCTCAACTTTATTTTATAGAGAAAAAAAACCTTTGTCAGCTGTCCAAAACTGATTTCAATGAGATGAGATCATTTTTCTGAAGCCACTTTTTCCTAAAGGCAATGATACTAAAGTATAAGTAATTAACATGCTAAGATACACATATAAACTAATACATAAAAATAATTAAGAGGACAAACAATTTTTAAAAATATTTACTGAAGTAAGACTCAATATCCAGTGAAGTTTTACATTAAAAAGGAAAAAAGAGCCAGAAGTTTACTAAGCATCAAGGGCCAGAACTGTTCTTCTAAACAAGAAAAAAACAGCTAAGACAGAAACTATACACAATGTATTATCAAGCTAGAACACTATTTTGCATTGACATTTCCCTAAATCATGTTTATTTTTCATGGTGGCAATCAAACCTGGTGAAAATTCAAAACTCAGATTTTTCAAACAAAAGGACAATGTAAAGATGCCACCCACAGAAAAACATACTAAGAAAACACTCACTTTTCAAAATGCATTTATTTATGGGTCTTCCCCTACAGTGTAAGGTAGTTTAGAAGAGAACACAAACAAAAACAAAAAAAGACCCTCAACTGCACAATAGCCTAGCCAAGCATAAATGAAAGCCCTTAAACACTTAAAAAACAATTGCGTGAAAATGTTTCTAAAATATAGCAAGAATTTTGAAAGCTCACTGTAAAACATCATTAAATACTGTTTTATCTAAACCTCTCCTAACCTAGTTATGCCATAAAATGACTGAAGATTCTAAATGGATTTCTAGTTATCACAGTAATATTCTTTTCTTTACCATTAAGTTTATTTTCTCTTTTTACTAACTACATACTTTACCTAAAAAGTAAAACATATACATGGGAAACAATACACACACAGGACTACGGATGCAGCTCAGTGGTAGAGCACTGACCATACATATGGAATATCCTGAGTTTTATCATCAGCACCACAAAAAACAGATATAATTAAAAACAAAGAAAAGGAAACCTCTTGTCATCTTTTTGTTTTGTTTTGTTTTAAGATGAACATATCAGACTCCTTTTTTTCCTTTTCTTTTTTCTTTTTTGTTTTTTTTATGGTTTATTTAACTTTTATTTTATGTGCATTGGTGTGAAGTGTCAGATCCCCTGGAACTGGATCTTCAGACAGTTGTGAGCTGCCATCCCGGGTCCTCTGGAAGAGCAGTCAGTGCTCTTAACCACTGAGCCATCTCTCCAGTCCCCCTCTTGTCATCTTGAAGAGGAGTAACCAATGAGTGTAACAGCCTACATTTTCCATGCATACCTTAGTGGAAGACACTATTTTTACAAACATGGAAGCATGCAATGCACAGTTGTCCCTGTTTCCATGGGTTCTGTACTGATGGATTCTAGCCACTGCAAAAATGAAAACAAAAATGGGATCTATACAACTATTTACATAACATATACATACACACACACTGTATTATGTCTAAGTAATCTAGAGATGAGTAAGTAGGCAGGAAGTGGGAACAAAGAGAAAAGTTTTGTACATAGAAAGGGAAGAATCATCACTTGCTGAATCACAGCCATTTTATTTTTTTCTAGTTCTGAGTTAAGAAAAAGATGCATATAATGGAGTTCAAATCTTGAAGGACAGAAGAATTTCCAGATCTTTCCTCTACAGTTCATTGCTCAGGTTAGCATAAAGTCACTTTCATTTTCCTAACGAAGCTGTTGGTAATCTTCATTCAGGAAGCTTCACAGGGGCTATATGCCTGCAGAAAGGGCCGAAGTGTACTGGCTCAGTTCTCCCCAACCCTGTTTAAATGAAGTGCTCTACAATATATGCTACAACTAGCACAAGCAAAATCTAATTTTTGACAATTGCTCTAATTTCCAATAAAAACAGGACTGTAACATTTCATCAGTCCATTACTGATAGGCATTTATACTGCATTTAACAGTTTGCAACACTACAATGAACACTCTTCAGTATAAGATCCATCACCATACCCAGTTAAATTATCTATTTTGAAAAGATAAATGTAGCCTGGCTGGCCTTAAAACCTTGTGACTTTCTTTATAAAGTTCACTGCTAACAGTCTGTCATTCATTATGCATTTACTGCGGACTTACCAGGTGAGAGGTTCTATACTATACCCCGGATACAGAATGGTTTAAAAAAAAAGAAAGAAAAGAAAAGAAAAAAAGTCCACTGTATAAATTCAAAGTCTACATGAACTCCATAAAGATTTCTGGCCAAGTTTACCATCTGTCTAAAATCTTTACCATTTTTTTTCTCATTATAGTCCCTTTCTATTTTTCTCAAATTCAATTAATAAATAAAAGATAAAATTCAACTCAGAACAACACAGAAGAAAACCACTACATTTAAAAAGAAAATATTTCAAATTAGATGTGTGCTGTATACAGAATGATATTTAAGCATCCTTACCCAAGCTTAAACAACAGAGTAAGCCAAGTAAAGAGGCAGCTGTGACTGCTAGCACATCTGAAGTAATGGCTATGACTGCTGGTACTTATTTGTTACCTCTCCCCATGATAGCTTGGTCACACTACGAATTCATCATTTTTCTAGTATTCACGCAACAGGATCTAGGTATATAAAACTGACAAAGTATTATTTTTAAGTCACACCCACCTTTCATATTTATTAATACTGTACAAGATTTTAAAAAACAAGAAGCACAACAAAATTACTTATTTAGTTTTATCTTTAAATATTTGAGAGCCTAGCAAACAGCTGAGCTATCCCTCCTGGCTTTAGTTTTATTTTTAAATAAACTAAATCTACTAACAGTATTAATTTTATTATAGCTAGCATCATAATAACAATCTCCTGCTCAAAAGCAAGAACTGACAAAAAAAATCAGATACACACACATAGGTAAGGTGGAGGTGACCTGGGAATAGACCCTTAAATCACAAGAAGAAATCTTAAAGCCAGAAGTGTGATACACTGAGATATAAAGAGTACCCAGATGTTCAAGGAATCCTACTACTGTCACTAGCTCTCTTTTTCTGATTCCTGGATGGCCTGGGTTCTCTCAATGTTCAATTAGTATGGTGTCAAGATATGTTACCATTATGCTAATTCTAGTTTAATCTACCTTAACAAACTTTGAATGGTTGACCTGCAAGTAATTATTTCAATTACCAAGAGTATCCTTTCAAAACTCAAAATTCAATGTATTAACAAACTACAAAATGAAGCACTATCCCCCTTTTCTTCTACTAGTCAAACTGTGATACTAGACAGAGGATCGCTACAGAGTTGTCACATAAAGAAAAAATTGCTTTAGTGTTCTACAACTCCAGTAATATGCAACTTTCCAGTACACACCCTACTGAACACCAGGCCATTT
>JAQHUG010000054.1:6886307-6910571 GCA_028555095.1 Dicrostonyx torquatus | reverse complement strand
TAATACCACTTTTAGGTATATATCCAAAGGATGCTCAATCGTGCCACAAGGACACGTACTCAACTATGTTCATAGCAGCGTTGTCATAGCCAGAACCTGGAAACAACCTAAATGCCCCTCAACCGAAGAATGGATAAGGAAAATGTGGTATATATTTACACAATGATGTACTACACAGCAGAAAAAAATAACAACAGCTTGAATTTTGCAGGAAAATGGATGGAGCTAGAAAACATTATTTTGAGTGAGGTAATCCGGACACAGAAAGACACATATACTCACTCAAACGTAAAACAAAGGAAGCCAGCCTACAAACCATAATTACAGAGAACTTAGACAACAATATGGACACTAAGAGAGACTTACATAGATCTAATCTACATTTTAAGTATAAAGTATAAAAAGACAAGATCTCCTGAGTAAATTGAGAGCATGGGGACCTTGGGGAAAGGCTGAAGGGAGGAGGTGAGAGGCAAGGAGGGGAGAGGCAGGGAGGGGAGCAGAGAAAAATGTAGAGCTCAATAAATATCACGGAAGACAATATGTTTTTTAAAATCTTCTGTTATAGTATTGAGGTCAGGGAGACCATTTCATTAAGACAAACAAACCTTAACGCTGCTAGTTTTCTTAAGTGAGACTATTCTGGGCTCCATGGAAAAAAAACTAGCATTCTCATGTGTAAGACAAAAGCACTGCAATACCAAGTCTGCATTTAGGTCTTGGCATAAAATACAAGAAAGCCAGTCTAAGGTTAACTTCCAGACAGCAAGGCACACTCACAACTTATGGCGTACTACTAAAAAAATTCAGGCACTCCTGGAGACAGAAAGCTATGCAGAGTGGTAAGGGGATCCTGAAATGTAAAGCAGTTATGTGGAGGCAGACTAAAGTAAAAGAGGCCACAAAGTAAGAGGACTATGTGTTAAAGGATCTGAGGTTAAGAAAACAGCATGAGCCCGGCGGTGGTGGCGCACGCCTTTAATCCCAGCACTTGGGAGGCAGAGGCAGGTGGACCTTTGTGAGTTCGAGACCAGCCTGGTTTACAAGAGCTAGTTCCAGCGCAGGCTCCAAAGCCACAGAGAAACCCTGTCTCAAACCCCCCACCAAAAAAAAAAAGAAAAAAAAAACAGCATGAGCAAGGCCAGCAAGATGGCTTACGTAATACCAATCTTAACAACTTGAGTTAGCTAGGCATACAAAATACACACATACATACATAAACACAATTTTAAAGCAAAGTATCAGGTTCATATCTTTGTTTTGATATTTGGCCATTTTACCAAAAACCCTAGCCTTACTTGCTATGTCTATAGCAAAAAACTCATAAGAATATAATTCGTTAATTTAGTAACCACAGAAAGTTAAAAGTATGATGAATTATTTTAAAGTTCTAAAACAAGTTAAAAATATATTCCACTTAAATTCTAAAGATCTAGTAAATCAAGAATATAATCCTGTCTAAACCAAATAAGCAGCATTTTGTTGACTCCTTATTATAGAGCCCATGCAAGTTCTTAGCCTGTGGTATACCACTTAAAATAATGCATATACATTTTATTGAGAATACAATAAATTCAGTAAAATAATGACATTAAATAAAATTAGAAAGAGAAGAGTTGCTTCTAAATTTAAATAAATAAATAAATAAATAAATAATGTCAAAGGCTGGCAATCAATGTGGCTCAGTGGCTAAAATACCAAGCCTTATAACCTGAGTTCAATCCCCAGAACCCACAAGGTGAAAGGAGGGTAGTGGCGCCTCCAAGTTGTCCCTAACCTCCACCTATATGCCATGGCAAACACACAAATAAATGTAATAAAAAAAAAAAAAGTTTTTAAATAGCAAATATCTTAATAGTAATTAAGGTTCTCTAAGATTTTAACAATACTATTTATGAGAACCCTAATAAGTTCACAAACATTTCATATACACTCTGACACACAGCCCTACTAAAATAAAGTTTAACAATGCTCCTTTTGTTTAAGGCTCTGAAAGCCTCAGTTTACATGTCATACTTACCAGGCAGCATGGACATTCTTCCCAAGCCACATCTGATAACTTATAATGCCAGGTTAGGCACAAGGTATGTATTTTTATATGATATTTTGTAATAGTGAAGAGATAGCATCTGATTTACTGATCACCTTCACAATCTAGAAATTCAACCTCAGGATCAATCACACGAATATTCTTAAAATGGAGGTTAGGGAACTAACAGGATGAAATAGAACAGAAAATTAACAAGACACTCAAAGTCTTTTGAGGGTAAGAAGGAGCTCTTACACCTGAAGTAGACTTAAAAAAAAAACCATTCTTATAGATCTGAAAGAAGACTCAAATGGGAAACAAAATAATTTGCTAGACTATACAGTTTATTCAAAAATCCATTTTTTTGGAGCAATTACTAGAAAGGCCATAAAAGGATAGGAAGGAGGCGGTAGAGCAAAGGAGTTAAGAGGAAGCAGACTTTAAAAAATAGTCTGGTTGCACCATTTACTTGAACCTTAAGAAAGTGACTTGCACGTCTTGACTTTTTTCAACTATAAAATGGAGTGATAAGACCTACATTATGGAATATACATAAAGCAATCAAAACTGTGTCAAACACTAAGCACTAACTAAAATATAATTTGGGTTACTAATAATTACTAAATATGCAGAGACGTGATACTTGTGGATGAAGTGGTCGATGGAAATCTCCCCAAATTCATATAGATGGCTAGGTTAATATATATGACTAAAACAGGGCTTGTATTCTGGTTTTCAGTCTAGCAGATCAACATCTAACAAAGAGATAGTACCACTTCAAAATTTTGGGTTGACAAGAATAATAAAATGACAGTTAAAAAAATAGGCCCATGGATCAAAAGATGCACAGCAGAGGTAAAGGGGCTATCCATGCAAGTCTAATGACCTAAGGTTGATCCTGGGAACCCACATAAACATAGAAAAAACAGATTCCACCAAAAAGTGCTGGCCTCTTTACACACACACATAATGTTTTAATAAAAGAATCATGTGCCGGGTATAGCACTTTCACCATTAATATTAGATTGTACCATAACACTATAGCACATATATGCTATATCACAGAAATGATCCAAAGGGCAAAACATTAAAAAAAAAATTCCAAACTGGTAAGCAAGGGAATACTCCACATCTAATAAAAGGAGTTCACACACACATACACACAAACACACACACACACACACACACACACACACACACGGTTTTTCACATGGAGACTCTATGATAATAATTAAGAAGAAAGTTTCAGGGAATTTTTTTAAACATTTTCATTTATGCAAACCAAACTTTGATTCCATAGATATGCATTTATACATCTATATGAAAAAATACAGAAAAAAGCAAAAAATTAAGCTTAAAAACACTCTTGAGATACAAGATTTGATTATTATTCTCTATCTTGCTCTGTTTAAAACTTTTAGTCAACATTTACTATCTAATTTAGCAAAAGAAATTAACATAATGTCCCTTTAAAATTACAACATAAAACTGAATGCTGCCAGCAATTTCATGGTAGTTATTAGTAGAAACTTCTGAACAATTTTCTTTGAAGGATATTGTCTTATTCCCTCAAGTGGACGAAACACATTTTAGTTCAGTGCTAAGAGTGCTTGCACATGCACACTGGCTGGAGACTCAATATCTAACTTGAGTAGAAAAAAAACTGAAATACTTTAAAATAAAAAGATTGCAGAAGAAACTAAAAGAGACCAGAATGAGAGTTGAAGAGAACTAAAATATTCAGCATGTCAACTATGCACTAACGCATGAAACAGAGTAGGCTGAGTACAGTAGGTCCAAAGAAAACCTAGACCAGCAGTTCTCAACCTGTGAGTGTGAGCATATTCATAATAGGAGCAAAATACAGTTATGAAGTAGCAATGAAATAATTTTATGGTTGGGGGTTACAACAACATGATAAACTATATTAAAACACTGCAGCATTTGGAAGGTTGAGAACTACTGATCTAAATGACCAAGTAAAAGAACACTACAAGTGGCTGCTGCTCTTCTTAATAAAAGTTCTATCTATCTATCTATCTATCTATCTATCTATCTATCTATCTATCTATCTATCTATCTATCTATCTATCTATAAAGAGAGGGAAGGAGGAAAGTCAGGCCTGCACAGGAAAAAGAAAAATTGCAACAAAAGACTACTCCATGAGCCAGACATGGTAGTACTTGCCTGTAATCAATCCTGGAAGCTGAGGCAGGAGAACTGTGACAATGAAGCCAGTCTGGGCTAATATCAAGACCCTGTCCCCCAACAAAGAAACAAACCAAAAGAACAACAAAGAAAACATGAGTATTTAACCCAGTGAAAGAGTACTGAACAGGTACTAGGTCCTGAGTTCAATTCCCTTTAGAGTGAACCAACAAACCTAGCAAACAAATACGTGGATTACATGAAAAATACATAAAATTAGTTTGTCAACCATAAGCTGCTCACAGATGTTACCTATTTATCAAAAACAATATGATAAACTGATTAGTGTAAGTAACTAACTTTTCCGTGCATAGACATGTTCATATGTACATGTGCACATTAGTCCAGGTGTGCATGAATATGCAGGACAGAGGTAAACTTGACCCATATCTCTCAATTGCTTCTCCTTATTTTTTGAGGCAAGTTCTCTCATGTACCCTGGAGCTCAGCTGGCTTGGGACCCTCCCTCCAGTCCCCATATCCTCGGCATTGGGATTATAGGCACGTCATACTCAGTTGTTTACGTCCCTAAATATTTTGTTTGTGGGGTATTTAGCATATACAAATGGGGCACATATAAAGATGAACACACTGAGGAAATACAATTTGATGCTTTATTCTACTGTGCAAACATGAAAGATAACACTTCAAACAACGGAAAGGGTTAGCATGTGTAATACCTAGGTCAATTCATTAACTATTTGGAAACATAAAATTAAGTCTCCCTCCATGAGCCTACATAAATGTGAAATTAAATGTTAAAAAAGACAAAACATCCAAGAGATAAAAGCAACACAAATGCCCACCAGCTGATAAACAAAATGTGATACATAAATACAACAGGATATTATACAATCTTAAAAAGGAAATCTTGTCACATTCTTAAACACACACACACACAAAAAAAAAAAACTGACATTTTTTTTAACTGAAATAAGATAGTCACTATATGATTCCACTTATTTGAGCTACATAAGTAGAAAACACCTAAGAAACAAAACGTTAGCAGGGACAATGCAGAGTTCTTCAATGGATGGACAGTACACTTTTGACTTTGAAAGATGGAAAAGTTCTGGAGATCTGTTGCAGAACAATGTAAAATTTCCTGACACTACTGAACTGACACTTCAAAACCAGTAAGATCTTACTGCTTAAAATTTAAGAAAAAGCTAGCTATTATAAGAGGTATGAATTAGTTTCAAAAATTACTAGGCATCGTAATCAAGCTCATTTCGAGCACTCTGAGTGTCAACTCCCAGAACCCATATGGTGGCTCACAACCATCCATAATTCCAATTCCAGGGGATTCAAGGCCTCTTCTGGCCTCCATGGGTACAAGGAAACTGTCATTCATATAAAAAAATGTTTTTATAAGAAAACATAAATATAAAAGGAATTTGTAATATGTAAATCTTTATAAAAGATGTAAGGAAGAAAGTAGTTTTTCCTAGCAGACATAAATCTAAATAAAGAGAAATGGACAATGGACAAAACATTAAGTTAGAATGTTTCTGAAATCAAATCCAAAAATGTGTTAATAGTAAATAATACCAAGTATTCCACATCCTTACCTGCAGGCAAAACACCCATACACACAAAACTATATTTAAAAAACAAAACAAAACAATGTTACAAAACTGTTTAACTTTAGTAAAGAAAGAAAAAGAGTCTGAAAAACAGAATCATGGTGTGTTTATGGGTTAGACTACTCAGTGTTACATATCATGGCATAATGCATATCCTATCAAAGCAGACATAAAAATATGTGTGGCAATTCGCAAAAGATAATTCTAAAGCCTATCAGGGAGGTTAGAATCCAAATTCCAGACAAACAGGATCAGTGACCAACAGCTAACTCCTAAGATATTAAAGCAGCCTAGAGTATTACACTCAATCACATGAAAGCAGACACTTAAGACTTTACTTAAAAGACAGTAATTTTTAGAGGATGAGAAAAAGGCTCAAGTGGGGAAAACACTTGCTCTGCAAGCAGGAGGAACAGAGCTGGGTCCCCATCACCCATGTTAAAGCTGAGCGGGCATGGCTGCCCATCTGATAATCCCAACATATGGGAAGCAGAAACAGGCAGCAGATCTCTGGAACAAGCTAGGTAGCTATACTAGCTAAATTAATAAGTTCTGGGTCAACGTAAGAGATCCTGCTTTAGTGCAGTGGGGAGAGCAATCAAGAAATACATCCTGAACCTACACAAACATATGTCCATGTCACTGGCACAGGCATACAGACACACACAAAATCAAGCTTCAACTAATAATTAATGTTGATGTGGACACAGGAAACTGATGATCAATGATGATGTGGACACGTGAATAAAAGGCTATTTGATATTTGTGCACACCCCTTTTACAAGTGTTAACAATCCACTCACATATTTACTGCTAAAGCTTAGTGAAGGACCAATATAGAACACCTGTTTCTCATCCTCGTCAATTTAGAAGCTGAAATGAAAAGGTAGAAGAGGAGTACAGAAGGACAAGTCTCCCTCAAAAATCTCTAGAGCTGAAAAATCTTTGAATCCGGAACGGTAGAATCAAGAAAAATCAAGAAGGACTAGAGAGATGGCTCAGTAGTTAAGAGCTCTGGCTGCTCATCCAGAGGACCTAGGTTCAGTTCCCACACCCACATGGCAGCTCATGATTACCTGCAGCTCCAGTTCCAGGGGATCCGACACCCTCACTTTCACAAGCCACAGGCATGCAAGTAGTGCATAGACACACAATACAGGCAAAACATCCATGTGCATAAAATAATAAAATAAAAATTTTTAAAGAAGAAAAGTCAAGAGCCAAGGGAAGAACATCCTAAGCCAAAGACCCCAATACAGTACATTCTAACTCAGAATGACAAAGGATGAGCTAAAAAATATTATTGTAAGAACAGTATTCAAGTAATGGCCTATATTTCAGAAGGAGAACCCACTTGTTACATGAGGACTGAATGGGATATAGGGAGAAAAGATGGGAAAGAGGAAAAGAGAGAAACAAGCTGGTCAGGTAGGAAAACAAATTTAGAGGGTACTGTGAAATCTAATAACAGCCAGCCTAATGGGATGGCAGAAACACACACACAACAGTTTGGAGAGTCTAGACTTTCCTTTCCATTTTCTCACCATGTCATTTTAGCAATGAAAACCATTCCATGAGAGCTGAGTGAGAATAATCTCGTACATGGCAAACATTGCAGGCCCTGAATAAAGCATCTTTTTCAAAGATGAAACCAAGACCCAAGCTAGGCCAACAAGATTATTTCAGGAAACCAGCAGAGACATTTTCTCTTGTATTGTTAGCTAAAAAGATAACATGATCTTAGAATTTTCTAAGATATTAATTATGCCCCAAGTTCACACAGCCCTTCTTGTAATGAAAAGCCAGTTCTTCCACACGTTTTATCTGGACACATGGCCACATAGCAAGAACTAAATACTAAATTATGAAATTAAATTCTGACGAATAGGATATAAATAAGAAGAAATATCTGCAATTCCTTGGTCCATCCTTAAAAGAAGGCTATCCATGGCCATCATTTGATTCCCTATTTCTCACAGAATATTAATTTACCAAAACTAGCATAAAAACCATAGACTGGGTGGCTCAAATGGCATTCACTTTCTCACAGTTATGAAGGTTAGAAGTTTAAGAAGCTACCAGCAGATCTACGTTCTCATTAGACCCCTTGCCAGGTTTGCAAATGATCACCTTCTTTCATCTTCACTTGGCTTTTTTTTTCCTGTGTACACATCTGGTATCTGCAGTTAAACTTCCTTTCACAGAGACTAGAGTAGGATCTACCCATAGAACCTGATTTAACCTTAATTAGTCTTTTAAAGACTTCATCGTTAAACACAGACATAGCCTGAGATATACATTTCAACCCTGGTCATCTGGGACATAGTCATTTTGTCTATTACAACAAGCTGCATTACAAGAGACTTTTTTAGATCAAGTCAACACTGCAAGGTAGAGCAATCAAAATGTTCTGGGTTGACAGGGATCTTCTTTATCTGTACTGTTTGATAGCCAATGGCCACACAAAGTTAGTTTAAAATTTAAACAGGAGTATAAATTCAGACTCTTTCATGCCACAGTAGCCAGAGTCTATAGGACTAGACAGCACAACTTAAGGGGTGATGCAGAAGTAAGACAGCTAGAACTCAGACCTGTGGATGCTTACAAGGGCTATGCCAGAGTACCAGAGAAAAGGAGAACACAAAAACAAAAAACCAAAAATACCCACTTCTACCCTGTGTGAAGCACATGTCTGAGTCTTCACACAAATCACTCATCTAATTCCTCAATACGGAAATCAGAAGGCATTATCCTAAACTTCTAAAACCTCTCCGAACTTGGAAACATATGTCAAGATGCTAAGCAAAGGCCTATAATACCCAGAAAGAGCACAATACGTATCTATGAAGTACACAGCTCTGAAAAAAGATGAAAAACCCAACATATTGGCAGGTACTAACTATACATCAACAACAAAACCCTAAATTTAGTCACAGTGGGCAAGCAAACACAGCCTTATGAAAGCAATGCTAAAGAAGCCAGAAGAAAAGAGTCCCAGCCTACAAGAGGCCCAATGGTCTGTTACTTCTCAGGCTAGAAAAGGCTGCCGAACAGAGAGAAAGGCTTTCCTGTCTATGATGGCCTTTGATGAGACAATCTGTTAGGCTACTTTAAGAAAGGAGGGCAACACCCAGTCTGTAGCAAACAATACTTTCCTTCCATTAAATACTAATCTAATGTCTGCCTCAAGATTTTGAAGATACAAATTCCTAATCAATTAACTGTAAATCAAGGTAATTTTTCTTAGTGAGCATGACCTACTCAAATGAGCTCTTAAAAGAAATCTTGTTCTTGCTACCAAAGATGGAACTCTGAACAAAAGCTGTGTCCGTAATGGTTCTCTCTTCACGAGATATTCCTTTCCTGAGTGCTTGGAGAGAACAGCCCCAGCTCTTGGCCATGAGTTTCGAATTGACCACAAACTTCGTCTCCTAACCACCTCTCAGACTAGCTTGCTTACCCAGTTTTTACCATCTTGTAAGACAACTGATTCCCTTTAATAAATCTCTGAATGCTATTTAGCTAACTAGGTAGCTATCAATCATATACAAATCTTCCTGTTCTGCTTCTCTATTAATACCCGAATGATAATCACTCAGAACAATTCTTTCCAATGTCCTCAAGTAGCCCAGAGCATAAGGGAGCAGGCCAGACAGCACAGATGCTAGCAAGGAATCAACACAGTTCAAGAAAATGAGCATTACAGGAGATCTTTTGCTATAATATGTAGGTCATATAGCTCTGACTTAGAAATCTCTCATATTTCTGACACAAATTTTATCCCCAAACTATATCAGTAATCTATAAAAAGTTGTGATCAGGGCCCAGGAGCCAGCTCAGCAGGTAAAAATGCTTGCTGTAAAACCTGACAATCTGACTTTCATCCCCAGGACCCGTGTAGTACAAAGAAAGTTGTCCTTTGACCCCCACAGGTACACTACCCTATATATCATAAACTTGAACTACATGATACACAGGGCTATATAGCAATGATGTTCCTAGGGTTGTCATACTGTATTTCAGACATGGTCAATAAAAAGCCATCCAAAAAACAAAGTCGAGGACATAGACAACAGTCAAAAAACATTCCTCCCAAGGGGGAAAAAAAAGAGGCAAACTAAGAAATTTGCAGTTGCCAGCATACAGCTCTCACAGCTGCTGCCCCAGAAGGAATTCATTATTAATATAGCCAATGACTGGTGCTTACTTCCTTTCTCCTCTCTAAAGGAACTTTGATCCCAGTTACCCCATTCCTATTCTAACTGGACAATGGGTTAAGCAACAGAGACTTTTCTTCTCTTTTTGCCTGCAGAATACTGAACTAGTAACATCTACTTGGAGCTGCATAGAGTAGCTGAGTGGGATTTTGACTTGATTTACTTAAAGGAAAGACTGGGTGTGGGAAGAAAGGTGTGTACAAATGGTGGATGGCCAGAAGTCTGAGCTCAATTGTCAAGAACAAAAGTTTAGACTGGAGATGTAAACTTTATAGTGACTGGCATATAGATAATACAAAAATCACCCAAAGATCAGACTCAAAACAATAAAAAAAATAGCAGTAAATAATCAAAAGAATGTGCACTGACGTGGATGGGGGAAGCAAGAAGATCAACTAAAGACATCTAGTTAACCCAAGAGAAAAAGAAACAAGGAAAGTTTAAAGCTCTTTTAAGAAGCAGGACTAGTCAACTGCTATGTAAGAGTAGGAAAAAAAAAAACACAATTAATTAAACCCTACACCCAAATGGAGTATCTAGTTACCTCTGAAAAGCAAAATACATAGTACCAAAAGAAAAGTTCTAAGAATCTTTTACGTATGGAGTCAAGGAAGGTCTCTTGTGTGGAGTGTCTTATGAGTGATAAAATAATAATACAATTCACTAAGCAAAATAATTTTTTATATTGTGAAACTATAAAGAGAACATGTGGAACAATATAAAGAATACCCACAAATATAAATAGCAAACACAAATCATTAAGAAAAAAAGGACACTATGTAAGAGATGAAAGAAGAAAATCACATCTGGTGCACTTCTGATGACAATAAAGCTTGGGGCAATTGAACTAAGAATTATGATTCAATTAAAATATCTTGTATGGGTCCAATATAAAAAAATTACAAATAAATTCTTTTAAGATATGAAGTTCCAAACTATTATTTATGTAATATTCATACTTGAAATTTGGCTTCCTGAAAAATCTAATATGTAAGACTAAAACTTCCACAGTACACACTACCTTACAGTACAAGACATAAAGAACAAAGTCAGGCTTCTGCCTTCAGACCTGACAGTCCTATGCTCTAAACTACCCCACCACTTCTCTGTTATCACTTCTTTCTCAGAGACAGTTTGTGAAAGTCAGATCCAAATAAAGGGATGTCAGATTCACAGGTCTTTCTCAGTATCAATAAAAAGGTGGACAGAGCTACAACGACTATGGAAGAAAGTATAGAAAAACTGGGGAAAAAAAAACAACTAAAATAAACTTTGTAATTTCAGGCTACTTACTCTACCCAGACTCCAAGTCAAGAACCCCTATTTTAACGAAAACCTATTGCTTTTAGCATAATAAAGAATAAATGAGTGATAAACAAATGAACCTATTTTGAATCAGACAAATCCATATTAAATCCTGTTCTGACACTTAATAGAAATACATGCCTCACAAAGTCACTTAAATCCTTTTTAAACTAGTATCTCTGCCTGCAAAATGAAAGTCCCAACATTCAAAGAAACACTGGGGGATGCTAATATCATCATAAAAGGTCAAAGAACTACTTGAGGGAGTCAGTTTTCTCCTTCCACCATGTGAGTTTCTGGGATCAAACTCAAGTCAGGCTTGAGAGCAAACATCTTTACCCTCTGAGCCATCTCACTGGCCCTGCCACAACATTTTCATACTTCTGAAACTAGCATTCCTTAAACAGAATATATAATTAAGCATATATTATATATAAAATTTAATGTCATTCTTACATTTTACCTGTTTACTCCTTGATACATTTTTAACTTACATGTCTTAAAATAGTTTTGTTTACCACAGCTTATTCAATGCAGAATACTGAGCATACAATAAGAACACATTTTCTAAATAATAAATTTGAATAATGAAATAAAAACCTACTTCATAGAGAAAAGTCATGGTGAATGCAAAATGAGAAAACATGAAAACTTTATTAACAATGCTACAAAGAAGGGTCTATTATCACCATTTACATGTAAGAAAATGAGCTAGAGAAGTTAAATAACTGGATCAAGACCACAGAACCAATGAAGTGATAGATCAAAGAAGTGACTACACACAGTCCATGCTCATACTCACTAGCTAAGTCTTCGCACACAGTGGACACTCAAGTACTAGTTTTTACTAGGCTGTTATAAAAAAATATAAGCAGGAGGTTTAAAGCATCTATCAGGTATTCAACAGCCAATGACAATTAGTTTAAGTTGCTTTCTATCTAACACCTAGGCAAGTTTCATAAGTCAACAGAGTAATTAAGAAATTGAGAGATGTTGCTGGGCATAATTGCATAAGCCTTTAATTTCAGCACTTGAGAGACAGAAGAAGGTGGATCTTGGTGAGTTCAAGGCCAGCTTGATCCACAGGGTGAGACCATGTCTTTTAAAAAGAAAGGGGAGGAGAGCGAAAGCTAGAAAGAGAAAGAAAAAGAGAGAAATTGAAAGATGTTAAAATCCAAACATTCACAGGCTGTGGTTATAAGAAAGGAAGGAACTCATGGTTTCCTAAATGAACTAGAACTGGTACTAATTAACTGAACATTTCCATATGTTGTTCCTTTTTTCTGTTCTTAATCAAGTCTTATTTAAACAGAAGGTAAAACAATAATATTTCAAAGATTATCTATTTTACAAATAATGCTGCATCAGTTGAAAGAGAACTGGGAAACAGTTCAGGCAAGTTTCTTTTGGCTAATCTGAGATTTTATGCATTTACAAGAGAAGAACCTAACATTTTCAAATAAAAAAGAAATAGTTTCAAGAGTCTAACTTGAAATTTTTCCCTTCTCCCTCCTTCTCAACTCTACCTTTTTCCCAGCTAAAAGTCTATTAGCCTTGCGAATCCTTTCAATACTGTCAGTACTCTTACTCACTTGGCCCCTCTGTCTAAATTCCTTCATTAAGTCATCTCTTAATGTAAAAACCACACCTTTCCTACACATATACGTGGAATTCTGATCAACCTCTACCATCTTCTATTTATACCACCCCTTCAACAAAAACACTGCTCTTCCACTTAAAAGTCCTGTCTTTAATATTTCCTCCCTTTAAATTCTGCTTTAGAAAAAGCTGTCTTTCACTCATATCCAAAAGTATGTTCAATAGAATGCAATGCTATTTCTGAAATGAAGCATAGTCTTGCAATTTCATCTTTTTCTTGAAATATTTAATTTAGTCCTCTAATTTCAACAGAAGCACAACGTGGTTTTTATGTTAAGAAATATATTTTGTTCTTTACTAGTCAGGAGGCCATTGAAAGCTTAGAAAATGACATTTTCAATTTAGAGCTAAGGTCTTGTGCCAAACAGAAGGGGAGAGAAAGTTTTCAATCTTGTACGTTCTTTCCAGGTCCAGCCGAGGCTTTGCAAACATCGGAACATTACCATCCTGTTCTAAAACACTTTGGGGAGACCTACTCTAATGTATAAAAAGGAATTGCAACCAGGTACTTAAAGCTGTTATTTAAATCCATTTTCCTTTTCTTCCACTTTTTTCCTCTTTCAAGTGGCGTACAACATCCAGCTAACACTTCTTCAAAACCACTAATGTATTGTTGTCATGTTAAATCATCGCTCACATTCAACATGTTTTCAAATTAAACATGCAAAAGAATAAGCTTTCATAGTCCCTTCTAATCTGGTGATTTTGTTTTTTTTACTGAAGAATTAGTTCAAGAACTATGTTATCTGCAATTTTAAACTGTGTAGGCTAAAACAATGAATTTGGAGAAAAGAAAAATACATTTCCAAAGTCCTGCAAATTCAATTTCTGATGACATGTCAGGACAACGAAGGTGGAGAGCAGGCGCTGCACAATTCACCCATCTGACTTATGGTGTACAGCGCCCGAAGGCTCTCCTTCTCACTCTGACCAAAGAACGAGGCAAGTGCAGAGAGAAAAACTGCTCCTTTCTGTCTTGCCTATTCATCATGTGTTGTATACATTTCTTAATGGCTCAACTTTTCTTACACATACTTCACTCAACAAATGACAAACCTATTGCTTATGCAGATGGCATTGCAAAACACATTAAGAATCAACACTATCTTAGTTGGTCAAAGTTAATATAAATAATACTTATTTTCAGATGAAAAAAAAAACCCAACCTACACTTAAAACTTAAGGAGTGATTAGGTCATGTTGCAGTAGACAAAACTACAGCATGTAGGTATGTAGAACTTGCAGCAGAAAATTCCCTTAAGTATTACATTAAGCATATGACCTTGTTCCAAACGAGTTAAGTTAGAAAACTTAAAATCTTCATACTGGTATTTTGCTCACAGCTGCTAAACCTGAAATTCAGCACAAGATTTTGAAACAGGCCAGAAGGGAGACACAAGGAAATAAATCACTTTCAAAGTACTGTTCTACGTCTGTAAAAAAGTTGATTCCTACTTTTGCAACTACCAGACACAACCAGTTTCCTTTCTGCCTTGCTGCTCTCCTTGTTTTGTAAATAAAAAGACTGAGCTGAAGTATGAGAAAATGCTTCCCATGTCTGAGATTTATAAAACTGGTTACTTCTAAGCATCAAAACAGAAAAGGATTCCATCCCATCTTTCTCGCCATTCTTTCAATAGTAAAGTTTTGTTTTCTCTTGTGTTGGTGTTTGTCTCCAAAACTTCTAATGAAGCCTGGGCAACAGACTGTCGGAAAACTTCCAATTAAACAAACTATCCACAATAGGCCAAACAGAAATAACACAGGGGAGAAATCCGGATGTATGTATTCCTACTCTTAGAAGTCTTAATCTAAGGGAAAAATAAGTATGTTTGGTCTTAGTGAATCTCATTCCCTTTCCAAGATGTTTTTCTATTTAAATAGAACCTGGACGGGGAAAAGGGAAAAAAAAAAATGACCTCAAGAACAGGCTCTCGCCAGGCTCTATGTGTGGGGAAGTAACAAGCGGCAGGCAGAAGTTCTGGTTAATTACATTAGTCTTCTCTTAGAACTTAATTTTAATCAACTTTTACAGCTGCTTTCCTCTGCTGCCTTAAGTTACTCCTTCCTCCACATTAAGATGTTCAAAGCTTCCATTTCAGAGCACTGACCAAGAGGGTTACTTTTGGAGTTAATAACTGGGAAGTCTTAGTTGGCTATCAGTATGGTTCACTAAGCTTTTGGGTTAAAAGGCCTTCTTTGAGGAACAAGATGCTACAACGCCGCCTGTCTGTAGGCCCAGGAACAACTACAAACAGTTATGAAACCAGATCACTAGGACAAATCCTAGGACCTTCCTATCCCAACCACTACAACCGAGCCTAGGTGCAAAGCAGTCGCTTCTTCCTCGTGTATTTGAAAAGAAAAAAAAAAAGTGGGATCTGGTTTGATTATTTCTTACTTAGGGAGAACCTGATGATGTATTACGTATGCACGTAGGGCATCAAACAGAATTTTTATGTACTAAGCCATTTGTAAATGCATACGAATATAAGATCGGCTCATCCAAAATCTTTCATAAATCGAGTAAGATTACTTCAGCAGCCACAACAGTTTAAAAAAAAAAAAAAAAGCCCTGCAGCAAAACAGTATGGAAAAGTACAGCTTCTCACGTGTCTCTCCCAGAGACAAATACTTAGCGCCGAGTCCATTACAATCTTACCAGCACCCCTCCAGAACTACTCCTCCACCTTACGCTGACAGAAAACTACCAACCTCGCAGGCGTCCCCCCCCCAAGAGACTCTCCCACCTATTATCTTACCCCTCCCGCTTTGGCTCCGCCCCCGCCCCGGGAATGAGGTGGCCTTACTGGCCCCGGAGAGACCACCCTCCTGCTCCCAACGTGCAACCCGGGAATCGAACCAATCCCTCCTCCCTCGACGGTGAGATGCATCCTAGGATAACAAGCTCTTCACCAACTCCTTGCACTCTGTGGTCCTCCCACCCCCACGTGTCAGCTACCCTCCCCCACATTCCCACACCTCACGACTCAGGCCGAGCAAAGAAAGGGGGCAGTCGACAGCCCGGTCCCCAAGACAGATCTTCCACCCAGAGGACCCGGTCCCATCGCCAGTCCCCTCCCACCCTCGGCCCTCCAGGGCCCCTTCCTCCCTCCTCGAGGTGAAACCAGGCCCTTGCCTCAGAAACCTCCTCTTCCTCGTCGTCGTCGTCCTCCTCTTCTTCGCTGTTGTTGCTGCTGGTGCCGCCGCCGCCTCCTCCGCCGCCGCCGCTGTTGTCGCTGTCGCTGCTGCTCTCGCTGCTGCTGGGGGGTCGGCAAGTCCGGGTCCGCTTGGCCTTGTGGTGCTGCTGCTGCGGTGGCTTCTTCTTCAGGAGCAGGTCGCAGACGCGCACCATCCCACGAGGAGACGAGGCCGAGCGAGCCCCGCCGCTGCCGCCGACCTCCGCCGCTGCTGCTGCTGCTGCCGCCGCCACCACCACGGGGGGGGCCGCCACTGCCGCCGCCGCCGGGGGGCTCCCTTCTCCCTCAGCCGCCGCCGGAGCCGTCGCCTTCTCCATCCCCGCGGGAAGAGTGGGGGGGGCGCGGACGGGGGAGGGGCGTGGGGGCTCCGCTCTACCGCGACTTCGGCCGCGCCGGGGCCGACACAGCGTTCCGGGCCGCCGCCGCCACCGCCTCGGTCACCTCTACTGCCGCCGCCGCCGCCGCCGCTCCGCCAGCTCTCACCTCGTCTCGCGATACTAAGGGCGGGGAGCTTGGCGATGGGAGGGAGGGAGGGAGAGAGGGAGGGAAGGAGCGAGCGGGAGGGCGAGGAGGGGGGAAATGCAAGGCGGAGCGCGAACGCGGTGCCTGGGAAAGCCAAGTGGGCGTCCTGGAGGAGCCGCCGCCGGGGAAGGGCGCCTGGTGTGGCTTCCGCCAGGGAGATGGGGCCTGGAGCGCGGACGGCAGGCAGGGGGCCACGGGCGGACGAGCGAGCGCCGGGATGGCTCGTCTTCTCGCTACTTCCCCCACACACAGCCCTGCAGCCCTCCCTCCTTCCTTCCTGGCTTCTGATTAGAACGCAGCCGCAGGCGGAAGCGCGATGACGCCATCAGCCCGCGTCCCGGTGATCCGCCTCCTGCCCGTCCAAAGTGCGGATCGGACGGGCGTGGAGTCGGGGGACTCCCATCCCCCGCGACGGGCCTGCGGGGTTCAGGGAAGCCGAGGCAGCGGCATGGAGAGCAGTGGGCCCGGGTGCAGTGAGAGGCGAGCGCGGAAGCTCGTGGCAGCTGTACTAGTGGGAGGCCCGGTTTCCAGATCCGGGAGGTGGGGCCTCGCCCCGGACCTTCTGGACAGACTTTCCTGCCTGGCCATTTTCTCCACCGCCAAATCCAGAGGGCTTTGGATCTTCAGAGATGACTTCGTGTAAGGAGAGAGACTCCTGTCGGGCCCAAAACAAACTGAGCTTCCCCTCAACCCCTGCAGCGGTCATGTCCTCACTTTAATACCTCGCCAGAGTTTAGTCTCGGGTCGTAGACTTCCTGAACCTGACTTTTACACGTTTGTAAAATGAATTTAGTGGAGTCTAAGACCATGCAGTTCAGAAGAGATGGATATGGGAGCTTCGGAGCTGTGCCATCATTCTATTTATCTCGGTCTGAATTCTGAGTTCATTTTAAGTACCTGGAAAACTTGCAGGCTGTTTGAAATGTAGCTTTCCTCTTGAAACAAAATCTCCAGTGTAGCCCAGGTTAGCCTTGAACTGGCGATCTTCCTCACTCCGCCTCCCAACTGCTGAGATTGCATAGGTTTGCACACCCACCATGTCGTGTTTATGTAACTTATTGAACTCAGAATTAGCCATTTCTGGTCTAGTACGAGTAGTGGCATAAGGAAAAGGAAGCAAACATCAAAGACGTGTACTGGCACGAGATAAAAACTGCCTCAACTGACAGAGTTGCCATTTTAAGATTGCTAAACTTAGCTGAATGCCTGAATTTTTTTTTTCATTTTCTTCTTTTTAGCACTGGCATACCATATGAAATGTGGGCAGTTGCCAGTACTCTACAGAGTACCACAGAAGAATTGGTGATGACTAAATCAATTCATTCAAGCAAAAACTCCACATGTGCCTACTATGTGCGTAATCTATGAAATCAAAGTCTGTGTCTCCAGGGGCTGTACTTGTATAGTGTGTGCTATGTAGCCATACATGCAACATGCTAACCATTTGCCTGTTACTTTCCGTGTGTTTGTTGATTTCTGGTGTAGAACAACAAAAAAACTTATTATGTATCTTACAACCTTAGCTTTCAGCTGAATCTTCTGCATTTTCTATTTCTTCAGCACCTTTGTCTCACTTTCCACTTGACTACCCTTTGCAGTCTTTAAATCGCAGACCCGTTTCATTGTATGAGTGACTTCACATTTCACAAGAGACTAAGGCCACTGACTACAAATTCTTTCAATTTTCCAAATGCTAGAAACATGATCTTTTGTCAGTACTGAGAGAATGGCAAAACTCCTTGCCCTTATGTGAGATCAACTCTCCAACTATAGTCTAGTTCCAGTCTCTCTCATTGGTCTGGTTTTTGTTTGTTTTATGTTTTTTTGATTTCAGTCCTTCACAAACTGTAGCTCATTTTTGTAACTTTTACTCAGTTTCATTCTTTCACGGTCATTTTCTTTTAAAAATAATTAGATCTAGCATCTTTTGCTATCAAAATTTGCTCATCAACTCTTGATGGTCTTCTGTATCTATCCTGCTATCAAAAATGGTCTCTAATTTTATTATTTGGAAAAAAAATCTTGCTTTATGGTTTAGGAATGAGATGATGACCTTGTTGGTACTTGTCAGAGAAGGGAAACTATTAGAACAGTCGAATCCCCTGGCATGGCTTTTCTCTATTTTTAAGTAGTTTTTGTACTTAATGTTTTTTATATTTTCTCCCTTTGTTGGCTTTGTAGGCAATTCTAACTGGCCATTTATTAATTTCTCATGTTTTCTCGTGCTTATATCCAAGTGACTGAGTTCTAGAAAAAGCATGAACGGCAACAATATGCTCATTTCCAGGCTTAAAGGAGCCTGCTGAGCTTTTATGTTCCACTATCGATACCAGTGAGCATGTAACCTTGAAACCATACGTTGCTGATCTTAGAATCCGAAGAGACTATTGTAACAGAAGGGCACCCCAGTGAGAAACACCCTTTTTTGTACTTCTTATAGGAAAGAAAATTGAGGCTTGAGAATTTTTATATAATAGGAGCTAAACACCACAGTGCAGAAAATCTGTATCGGGAGTTGAATACTGCTAAAAAAAATACTGTGTCACATAGGTATCGAGTTGGTTGGTGACAAGTTAGCAGTGTGTTTCAGTGTAGTGACTACTCTTCATCCGCCAAACTTAGAACTGTTTCCACTCTGGCCTTTGCCTCCAAAACTTTCAACTAAACGCTAAACTTGGAGCTAGTGCAGCTGAGCTGTCTGTCTCCTCACCCTGATGTCAGTGGGGAGTTCCACGCTAGAGCTTAGTTGTCGCACGTGGTCAGCGCCGTGTGCATGTTCATCAAGAGAGGCAGGAAGTGATCAGGGCCAGGCTTTTCCAGGGTTTCAGTGGTTTGTTTTTCCTATTTCCAACTCTCCACCCCTTCACTTCCAGATACAATCCAGGATTATAGCTTATTAACTTAGCCGGGTGTGCTGCTGGCTACATGCAATACATGCAGGAACAAAAGGCATCCGATTAATAAATTATCTCTGCTTTTGGCTTCTAAACCACATTCACCAAAAACTCAAAACGATCAGCTGCCAACTAAAATTTCATCAGAATTGTGCTAACTGAAGCAGCAAGTCTTCCAAAGTCCTGGGGTTGTTTAGTTCTAACATACTTTGTGGACAAACTGCTTCTCAGAGAACAAGACCGCTAGCATAAGGACTGTGAACCTGACCTGACCCGCTGGTTTCTATGTGCCCTCACGCCGAACTTAGGCTTCACCAAGAAAACCCATACCACGCAGCCCCCCAGCGTTTAAGAAAGATGCAGTAATTGAATGAAACTTTGGTCTGTCTTCCTTTGAGAAAACAGTATTTGTCTGTGGGATAATTCCCTTGTCTTGGACTGTGGTATTTTTGAAATTTTATGTATAGAAAGAGCATCCAAAGAATAGGATTTAGTGAACAGTTGGTCTTGGTTTTTCGTTTGTTTTTTTTAAACCCATCTTTTTAGGAAATGCCTTTTGTCTACGTAAGAAGGCTGTCAATTACATGATTCTTTTGTCTCCCTCCCACAAAGACACAGGTATAGGAGCCACACTGGTTTGGAAGTCAACAACAAAATGTTTGCTAAGGTCACCTGTGCTGCTGGCCTCCTTTGATATAGTGCAGAGGATGCCCATTTACCCTGTAGAGAAAGCCTTAGGGACAGGTGAGAGAAATGGAGTCAGAGTCAGATACTGTCATTTGAAACCCATAGCCGTTGTGAAGTGAGCACTAAGTCGGTTTCTCTTCCCAACTGTTATGCCATCCTCACGTAAACTACTTTAAATAAATTCTTCATTGGTAGTAACCTTGGTTCATAAGAGTTTTCTGGATAGCATAGATTCGTTTTAGAGAATGTTAATGTCTTAGGGTTTCTATGGCCGTGAAGAGACACCATGACCACGGCAATGCTTACAGAATAAAATATTTAATTGGAGTGGCTCTTACAGTTTCAGAGGTGCAGTCCATTGTCATCGTGGCCACATGCAGGCAAATGTGCTGCTGGAATAGTAGCTGAAATACCTACATCTTGCAGAAGCAGGGAGTTGACTGGACATTGGGCAGTATTCTGAGCATAGGAAACCTCAAACCCCCCCCCCAGAGTGGCACACTTCCTCCAACAAGGCCACACTTTCTAATAGTGCCGCTCTCTGTGATATTGATCCAAACTCCCACAGTTAACAAGAATCACCCTTCTCTATCTCAAAGCATTTTTTCATTACAAAAAAATGCTGGAGACGGGCCACTTTTATTTTTAAAAAGTTGTTTATTTCGCTTACAATTTGGAGGCTGAAAGTTCAAGATTGGATATTCTTACTGGGTGGGCCTCTGGTGAATAACAGCACCATGCTTGGAGTAAGCACGAGAGCAAGATATCACTTCTTCAAACAAAAGAACTTTCAGGGAGTTTGTTGTAGAACATTAGTTTAAGATGTATTCCATTTGTTTATGTTGTGGAACATATGTTTCATGGTACAAAGATGTGTTGCGTTCTTTTATGTTGCATTTGTTTAACTCTGTGAAGCTGTGTTACTGTGCCTGCTTAAAACACCTGAAGGGTCTGATAAATAGATGAACGGCCAATAGCTTGGCAAAAAAGGACAGTCAGGCAGGGCTGGCAGGCAGAGATAATAAATGGAGAAGAAATCTGGGAACAAGGGAGACTAATGAGTGAGAAAAGGGGCCAGCCACACAGCCACACAACCAGCCATGGAGTAAGAGTGAAAGTAAGATTACAGAAGTAATAAAGGAAAAGGCGCCGAGGCGTGAAGAAAAGCTGGCTAGAAATAAGCCAACCTAATACCAGGCATTTATAAGTAATAATAGGTTTCTGTGTATTTATTTGGAAGCTGAGTGGTGGGCCCCAAGGAGCCAAAGAGTAAAAAACAACCAACAACAGGGTTTGGTCCAGTTTACTCTTGCTCATATGAATACATCCTTCAAAGATAGAAACCTGGCTGATTTATATACCTCCTAGTAGGACCCATTCATTCTAATGTCACACAAACATGATACTCAAGATACTCAGCCTACATCCAAACTACAGTATCCACCATGAAATACTTCGTCATCTTCCTTTGAGAAACTGTACGTAACTTTATCAAGGAAGATGGTGGGGTTGGTTGTTTGTGTTTTATGAGACAGGGTCTTGGAGCCCACCAATCCCTGAACTTGTCCCAGAATCAGACCACAAAAAAATCCACCAATCCTAAACCACCGTGTAAAACTCCGCCCTCCCCTCCCTCAAGAAATCATATAAAGTCTGTACCTGTTCAGTTTGCTGCTGTTTCTCACCAGAGGCAGCTACCCTTCTGAATTCTTTCTTTCCAGTAAATCTCTTGAGTGAGGTTTGTTGTGTAGTGTGACATTTTTTGCAGGAAATGGAGCCCAGTTGTAACAAGTTTTGCTGGAGCAGAGTGGAGCAGAGCAGCACTGTAACACAATTGGGTCTGGGAAACTTTCCGCTAGTGAAGCAGAGTTGTTAACATTCTGAGGGACCTAAGCAGAGCTGATACAATTCTGCTGGCGAAATTGGCCCCTGCTGGAGCAGAGTTGTTACTCTTGCATTAGGAACACATTTCCTTAGATCAGGGCTGTAAGTTCCTACTTTTACAGTGTCTTTATGGTATTCTTTGGCTCCCAACTGTTAGGATAACTTCCCACTGGAGCTACACTACTTACACTGATCCTTCAGCTTCAGCTTCCCATGTGCTGGGATTACAGACATGCACCACCACACACAGCTTGAGATCGTAATTTTGAGCCCCAACTTTACCTGATGCTTAGGATATTACCTATCTATTATTAAAGTTTCTAAGGATAGTTCCAATGTAGGAATTTCCAAAAGGTTTAGGGAAGGGGGAAAAAAAAGGAACCCAAACATAAGCCAAACTATTACCTTAGTGATAGTTGCCAAGTTGCCTGATGTTGCTCATTCGTCACTAATAGAAATAAGGAAACAGAACTGAAGAGGTAGTTAAGAGTGCATACTGGTAGCACATACCTTTAATCCCAGCACTCTGGAGGCAGAGGCAGGCAGATCTCTGTGCGTTCGAGACCAGCCTGGTCTACAAGAGTTAGTTCTAGGACAGGCTCTACAGCTACAGAGAAACCCTGTCTCGAAAAACCAAAAAAAAAAAAAAAAAAATACATGCTGCTCTTGCTTCTTGCATGCAATTTGAAGTGTCCATGTTAGTCACTCATAGCCACCTATATCTACAATTCACAAACACTTCTAGCACACACACACAGAGACACAATTAAAAATAAAACATCTTAAAACATTCAAATCGCATATATGTGTGTATGTATACATATATACGTATATCTACATATGTATACATCAAGAAGATTGCCTTCCAGAATAAGAAAAAATAAAAAAAAAAAGCCAGGCAGTGGTGGCACACACCTTTAATCCCAGCACTCAGGAGGCAGAGGCAGGCAGATCTCTGTGAGTTCGAGACCAGCCTGGTCTACAAGAGCTAGTTCCAGGAGAGGCTTCAAAGCCACAGAGAAACCCTGTCTCAAAAAACCAAAACAAAGAAAAGTTTATATCTACAGTTCCCAGCAATGTTAGACGGAAACACCCTGAAGGGTTAAAAGAGAATTTGATCTCTGGACAGCCTTATTATGTGATCAGAAAACAGTTTAAATCACACATTCTTCACAGATTTAGTAATTATACTACTCACTTGCCTCCGCACATGTAGAAAAAGACCAGGAATGAATCATGATTCTTGTACTGAGAGCAACATCAGTGGAAGCAAACAAGATTCTTTTCCCACCAGCATCACTGACCATTTTCTTTATTTCACATTATAAACATTAGACTATTATTTTGTCTGTCTAGTCATTCTTACTAAGTGTTTTATAGGTCTTTTTTCTTCATGACTCTTAAACATCGAGAGGTCCCCATAAGTTCAGGTCTTTTCCCTATTTTTATTTTGTCTCTATACTTACAGTTCCCCCAACTATGCTTAAGGATAATGATTCTACAGCCTGTATTACTAATCCCACTAAGATCCCAAACTACCCATGGATATTAGCATGTATAAGCTAACATTTCCTAAACTTTTCCTCCAGTCTAAATATATTCAAGGTTACTAAGTCCTATCCCCATGTCCTAGCTAGTTTTCTGTCATCTTGACACAAATTACAGTCATCTGAAAGGAGGGAACCTCAATTGAAAAAATGCTTCCGTACGATCTATTTGTAAGGTATTTCTTTTTTAAATTTTTTAAGAAAGAAAACAAACTATCATTTTTCATTTTACATACCAATCCTAGTTCCCATTCCCTCCACCTTCCCCCACCCAACCCCCATCCTCTCCTCAGAGAGGATAAGGCACATTGCTTTCGGGAAGGACCAAGGCCCTCCCTACTATATCTCTAGGCTGAGCAAGTTATCCATCCAAAAAGAATAGAATCCCAAAAAGCCAGTACAAGCAGTAAAAATAAATCCTGGTGCTACTGTCAGTGGCCCCCAGTCTGCCCCAGCCATACAACTATCACCCACATTCATAGGGACTAGTTTGGTCCTATGCTGGTTCCTTCTCAGTCTGGCTGG
>JAQHUG010000054.1:6850979-6885005 GCA_028555095.1 Dicrostonyx torquatus | reverse complement strand
TTTTTTTATGTGCCTTGATGTTTTGCCTGCATGTATGTCTGTATGAGGGTGTCAGATCTCCTGGAAGCGGAGATACAGACAGTTGTGAACTGACATGTGGGTGCTGGGAATTGAACCTGGGTCCTCTGAAAGAGCAGCCAGTGCTCTTAACCTCTGAGCCATTTCTCCAGTCCCCAAGACCACACCTCTTAATAGAGACATGAGGCTAGTTACATTCAAACACCATAGCATTTGAGCTAAAAACTAGCATTTTACCCAAAATAAAGGATTTTTTTGGTATACTTTCTATGTGCCAGGCACTGTGTTAGTTGGGAAAATGGTTAGCAAACCAGACACAGTCCTCACACCTTGAAGGAAGTGCTGTGCAGTCAGCGAGAGATGCTTGAGACCACTGAAAAACTGACCTGGGACTTCTGATTGGGGATGTGGGACTTCCATAAGGTAGAACAGAGGGAAAACAATCATACTCTGATGGCTGAAGACACTGCAAGGTATATCAATAGACCCTACTTTGAACAGAGATCTATCAAAGGAAGTACTTAGGAGAGAGAAAGGGGGAAGGAGGAGAGGGCAAAGAATTATTTAGACAAAGGAATATTATGAAAAAAATCTTTGAAATGGAGGCATAGGGGCCAGTGAAAGCAAAGCCAATTACCACCAAGCCTGAAGACCGGAGTTCAATCCCAAGGACCCTCATGGCAGAAGGAGAACCAATTCCTACAAGTTGTCCCTGACCATTATCCATGAGCTGTGGCATGTATCTGCCCATGCATGCTTAAGCATGCCTATATACGTGTATGCATGTGCAGGCACATGTGCACGCACATACACATTTGCACACAAAATTAATTAAAAACTTATTAAGAAAAGGATGTACTGGCTTGGGGTGCGACTCTGTGGTAAAGTATTTACTTAGATGCAAGAAGCACTGAAATTGAACCCCAGCACCAGGACTAATAAATCAATAAATAATTGGATTAAGTTATATTACGAGATTAGAAGCATGGGAAATGAGTGAAAACTGTTTACAAGATGAATCTGGAAAGTGGTGAGAAGACAGATCACACAGGCCTCGTGCTAGGGGATCTTAGCTTACGTGTCGAGATGGACTCTCCCTCTCTCTTCTCTCTCCGATTTATTCATTCATGACTGTAATCTTCTTTTTCTGAAAGGGTGTCCTTTTCTTTTGTCACTCATGTGTCGCATGAATTCTAATTGGTCTTAATAATAAAAGGCCAGAGTCAAATGTTAGGGGAGAAAAGCTAAAAGATCAGAGAAGCAGAGCAGTCAGCCACTATTACTTTTACAAAATCTTCAGAACCAAGGGGGCAAGATCCTGTCTCCATAAATCCTCAGACTGAATACCTTGAACTCCTGTCTCCCTGACCTTATATTCCTCTCTCCTCCCAGCCACATCCATTCCCGCCTCCACCTCCCTCATGCTGGGATTGAAGGTGTGAGCCGCTACTGCCTGGTTCTGTTTCTCTTTAAGACTAGATCAATCTCAAGTATCCCAGGGTGACCTTGAACTCACAGAGATCCATCTACCTCTGCCTCTTGAGTGCTGGGATTAAAGGTGTGGGCCACCACTGCCTGACCTCCATGGCTAACGAGCGGCTCACTCCACACTCTGATTCTCAAGCAAGCTTTATTTGTCATAGCACAAAGAAAATATCACCACACTCAGATTACATGCTCCCCTTTGCCCTCTGGTTACTGCTTTGTAAAAGTAGTAATTTTCTTAGTTCACTATGCTAGGACTACAGACAAGTTAGATTTCTTAAGCTGGGGTCTAGGGAATGAAAGTTTAGTTCTAGAACACACTGTAACTCCTGAGCACTTTAGAATAGTATAATTGCTACAAAAATAATTAAGTGTTGTTTGTTAAGTAGCCCAGTCTGGCCTCAAACTCTCAATCCTCTGAACTTGGTTTCTCAAATGCTGGGATGGCAGGCACATGCCACCATGCTATTATAGTTATAGCTATTATTTTAGGCTAAATTTTCTTTTGCACAAATTTTATTCAGATTGAAATTAAAATCAGTGTTGCTTTTCTGCATGTGTTCTCTCTACATGTCCTATGCTAGATAAAGGGAAGATAAAGAGATGGGAAAGCTTAGAGATGAGTGGAAAACCCAGAAAGAAAAGGAAACCAACCCAAGGATAAGGAACAACAAAATAATGTGCGTTGAATCTTGCTGACTGTGCAAATGAGCAACCCACAGTTAAGTTTTGTGTTCCATTTTATGTGGGTTTAGCAACATCTGTTTTTTTGCAAGATTTAAAGTGGATATTGCATAGACACCTGTCTAGCGATGTATGTGTTCCTAAATTTTTTACCTTTTGAACTGAATGTCTAGAGAAATGTTTTCAGGGTGCAGATTTAGAACAAGTTAGAATATTAACAAAATTATCAAGGAAAAATTGTGAACTTGTATGTTTCTCAAGACAATCCCACTGGAAACTTGGGAAGCGATCTGGAGATAGAATTAGGGAACTTGGAGAGCATAATTTATGTGTGTTGTGTGAGTGTGTGTGGGTGAAGGAGCCTTCAGAGGCTCCTGGCGCTGGAATTGCAGGCAGTTGTGAGTCACCCAGCATTTTGTGCTGGGAACCAAACTTATATCCCCTGCAAGAGCAGTACAGATTCAACCTCTGAGCCATTTCTCTGGTCCTAGAATATAGGGAATTTTAAGGGGAGAGTACACCCACTGAAATTCATATAAGAAACCAACCAGATGTCCTCCTGGAACCCCAAATATGCAAGTATTTAGATCACTTAATCAAGAAAATAAAATACAAGTATTTGCGTCTTCACATATCACAGTAGTTTTAAAAGGCAGGCAGAGTTTCTACAGCATGTATCAAGCTTAGAAGATGCCACTCTGTGCTAGTAACAAAGACAAGGCCTGGCCAAACAAAACAACTGCTTTTAGATTGGGCAGAAGAGTAAACTCACAGGGAGGACTATTGCCTCAAGATGGGCGAGAAGGGCTGGTAGACACAGACAGCTCAAAGAGAGGAGATATCTGTGGAACCCAGTGCTTGGTTAGGAAAACCTCAGCTGTAACCCATGAGCTTGCTGGAGACACAGCCTAGACAAGCCTGAGAGTTCAGACATTCCAGGGGAACAATCACTGGGGAGAGAGCGTACACTTCCTTCTCTAGGCACTATCAGGTCCTATTTCTATGCAGAATAGAGAAAAACCTTCTTCCTGTTGGGGGCTGGGAAGGGGCATACTTTCGAAATACATCAGAACACTCTGGTATCAGAATCCTGCCCTCAGGAGAAATGACCTAACTTGCTGGGTTTCATCAAAGCAAACAACTCCAGTTGCCTCTGATGGTAGAGGGAAATAAATATCTGCCTAGGGGTTATTTAGGTTAAAACGCTGGGAGTTCACAGGGTCTGACTGCTCGCTCACTAACAGCCAAAGACTTGATCATGAGATGGTGGATGACTCCTCCCACCTCCTACGGCATCTCTGTAGTTCCCTTGACTCTGTATACCACGGTCACCTTTCGGCAAGATTACATGGCATCAAAGGCAAAGGACCTTGTAAGCTTTGACAGGAAGCTTTCTGATTTTTTTTTGTTTGTTTTCCTACAAGTTCTAGCAACAGAAGTAAAACAGTTTTAAACGCATGCTTTAGAGATGACCTAAATTTAGCGGTACCTTTCTGACGTTAGCAGGGACGGTGCTCCCTTGCTAGTCCTCTTCTAAGGCAGAGCTTCAGTTATTAATTTTGGAAGATTACCTGAAATCCATTCCATCTATCCAGCACAGGGAATCTACACCCATTTAATATCTTGTAATGCAACCCTTTCTATTCAAACTTGAGTGTTTTCTTCTCTCTATGGCTTTACCTTCACCAGTGGAGTGGTACTCCAAGTGGCTATAGATGACTGTCTCTCAAGATAATGGGAGTCTAAGGGTGATGGTCCAGTAGTAGGTAAAGGCCCTTGTCACTAAGCCTGACAACCTCAGTTCGATCCACAGGACTCAAAAGATGGGCAGAGAGAGCAGACTCCTGAATGCGGTGCTCTGACCTACATGAGACAATGCATAAGGACACATATGTGATAAATAAATGCATATAATTAAAACTAGGAGCTGTGATTGGTTATCTGATTTCAGTGTGTTCATGGTAGCAAAACATCTTGTAACACCAGTGGGTGACCAGAAATCTTTATTTAAATGATCACGGTGGTTGTCAAGAGTGCAACGGCTACTGAATACAAGGTTTGGGCAAACCATAAAGCAACAATGAGAATGGGGAATGCAGAGAGCTGGGATGGACTGCCTGCTTTTAGCTGTACCAGAGTAAGGGGAAAGGGGAGGGAGAGGGAGAGGAAAGGATGGAGGAAGAGAAGAAGGTAACAAGAGAGAAGGAAGAAGGCAAGGAGGGAGGGACGGTTGCTTAAATAAAGATCACAACAAACTCCTTATTTTAAATCAAAATCTCTGAATCTATATGCAAGAAAAGAGATTTAAAGAGTTTCTTTAAAAATAAGGCTAAAAGCAACTATTCCATCTTTAGGTACCAAACCATCATTTCTGAAAATGATATGCAAAGTATGATATTCCTGAAGATGAGGATGTTCCCTTTTGTCCCTAATTTTCTGAGAGCTTCCCTCTGATAGGACTTTTGCATCTTTAAGTGTTTTTTTTTCCTGTATCCATTGAAATAATCTTATGATTTTTCTTTCTTAGTCTGATAAATCACATTGATTCACTTTTGAATATTATATCAAATTTATACTCCTGAGATAAATACCTTTTAATCATGATGCATTTTATTACCATTGGTTATCAAAGAAACTGCTTTAGCCAATGGCTTAGTAGAGTAAAGCCAGGCTGGAGATCTGAACAGAGATATAGAGAGAAAGTAGACTGAGTCAGAAAGATACCATGTAGCTGCCAAAAGAGAAAGCCACCAGCCAGAGCCTTACCCGGTAAGCCATAGCCTTGTGGCAATATACAGAGTAATAGAAATGGGTTAATTCAAGATGTAAGAGCTAGCTAAAAATGTGCCTAAGTCATTGACCAAACAGTGTTGTAATTAATATAGTTTCTGTGTGTTTCTTTGGGTCTGAGCAGCTGGGAAACAAATGAGCAGTCCCTGCCTACAATGTATTATGTATAATGTACAATTTGTATATTATCATTTAACTTGCTAAAATTTTGTTAGAAATCCATGCAGGTGTGTTCATGAGAATTATTGGTCTGTAGTTTTCTTATAAGGTCATTGGTTGATTTGGGTATCAACTTTGTCCTCAAAGAATGAGTCAGAAAACTTATTTTTCACCCATTTTTAGAAAGCTGGGGTAGAACTGGTGTTATTTCTTGCTTCATTGTTTTGTTGAATTTATCAGTGACTCCATATGAACCTAAAGTTTTCTTTGTGGAAAATTTTTATTTTAAATTCAAATTCCTTAATAACTAAGGAATTGTTTATGTTACTCTTTACTTTATAGTAAGCTTAAGTCATTGTTGTCTAAGGAGTTTAGTTAGTGTAAGTCCTTCATCTCTGATGCTACCATTTGCTTTGAAATATGTATGATTTTATTTTAACATAATATACCAACTTTCTTTTTATTGCTAATACTCTCTTTTCTTTAAGATTTACCATATCTATTGTCTAGTTATGGTTTCTATTGCTGTGAAGAGACACCATGACCATGGCAACTCTTTGAACTGAAAAACATTTAACTGGATGGCTTACAATTTCTGAGACATTGGGTGTGGTTTGAGCATAAATGAGACCTCAAAACTCATCCCCACAGTGACATACTTCCTCCAACAAAGCCACACCTACTAATAGTGCCATCCCCTTTGAGGGCCATTTTCTTTCAAATCACCACATCAATTAGCTCTTTATTATGGGTCTACTTTTTACATCTGTGTGTGGGTATGTATGCATGAGCATGGGTGCCCTCAGAGGACAAAGGCATCAGATCTCCTGAAGCAGGAGTTACAGGCAGTTGTGAGCCACTTGATGTGGGTGCTAGAAGTCGAACTCAGATCTTCTGGAAGGCCAGTACATAGAATTAACAAGTGAGCCATCTCTCCCATTTTTGAATTTTATATTGGATGTTTTATTTTGAGGATTTCACTTGACAGAGATTAATCATTTCTGTTTAATGTAATTATCAATTAATAATTTGGCTTAATACTGCAATATTATTCTTTTTAAGTTATTTCCCCCTTTTTTCTTTTAATTTGGAATAATGATCTTATTACATTTGAAAATTGAATTTGTTTATTTATTTTGTGTTCATGCAAGCCATGGCTTGCGTGTAGAGATCATAGGACAACTTGCAGGAGTCAGTTCTCCTGTGTACTATGTGAGTCTTGGAGATTAAGCTCAGGTTGTCAGGCTTGGCAGCAAGTGCCTTATTTACCTACTGGCAAGCACACACACACACATGCACACACAGAGAGAGGGGGGGCATTCATTTTCCTCCTCAAAAGACGCTGCCTCAAAAAAAGTTAATTATCTTTATTACCTTTTAAAGGCATTTGGATAGACATCTTTATACTATCCACATTTCTGGTGCTCTTCATTTCTTTTTATCAAGTTTGGGTTCCATTTAGCGTTATTATTTTTAATTATTGCTAATTTTGCTAAAAGATTTCCTCCACCATTTTTTTTTTTTTTTGGTTTTTCAAGACAGGGTTTCTTTGTGGCTTTGGAGCCTGCGCTGGAACTAGCTCTTGTAGACCAGGCTGGTCTCAAACTCACAAAGATCCACCTGCCTCTTCCTCCCGAGTGCTGGGATTAAAGGCGTGCGCCACCACTGCCCGGCCCTCCACCATTTCTTTTCATGTGCTTCTGATGGTGATTTCATGAAAGATGAATTCTTTCATCTTTTAAAGAATGTCTGAAAAAAGTCTTCATTTCATTTTTGCTTTTGATGGTTATTTTAATGAATAAAGTACTTGAGATTGATGGGGCGTTATTTTTAGTACTTTTAGTACGTTATTATTGTCCTTGCACTTGAATTGTTTCTGATAAGAAGCTAATTCTCATCTTTGTTCTTTATATTGGACACCTTTTTTCCTTTGGGAGGCAGATAATTTTCTTTTTACTACTATTTTGTGAAATTTTGCTGTTAACCATTATTACACAGGAATAAACCAATATTTGTCCTGGGGGTAAAGCTTACCACTGAGGCAAGATTTCTCTGTTGCCCTGTCACGTTCCAAAGTTTAGAATCTAAGCTGAGGCTTTCCCCTCTGACTGCTGAGAGCAGGCATTCAACTAGTCCTCAGGAATCCTACAAATGCTGTTTACTGTAGTCCTCATGAGTCGTCCCTCATGCATGTGGGTACTGTCCTTACATGCATGACTGGTATTCACTCGGACTTTTAAGGGCCCATTCTCTTGAAATCTTGGAGGCTCTTCCCTGAAGTTTTCTTTTTTGGGGTGCTTCCCCAACAACTCTGGTGTTCCTAACATGCCTAGATTCCCAATTTCTTTTCTCTACATTCTTGAGAAAATTTCTAGATACTTTGTTAGCATTATGCCGTGGCTTGTCTCGTTTGTTTTGTTTTCTTCTGGTGACATCACTGTCCTTGATCATCTAATATCCCTTGTCCTGAAAGTCATTGTCCTGTAATTTTGTCTGCCTTCCTCTAGTTGTTTTAAGAAGAATGGCAAATATAGTCCTCTTTTACTTGTTTTGACTAAAAGCAAAGTCCAAATTGAGTTTTTAAAGTGGACACACGTGACACACCTTCTTACATTATGCCTCTCTGATATTTTCAGTTTTGAGCCTAATCTTTAATGGCTGAGCCATCTCTCTAGCCCATATTACGCTTCTCATAAAACACTTCTCACTGTTCTTATAATAAAGCCCATATTTCTTAGGAAAGTCATCAGAACTCATGAGTTCTCGCTTATCACAAGCCACATTTTCTTTACGGCAGTCAAACCAGCCACCTTTCACTTGTTCAGACTCAACAGGCACTTCTTCCACCACTCCTCTACCTTTTACATAGTTACTTATCTGTATTCTTCAGCGTTTGCCTGAGTATCATTTTTCAGTGAAATTATCCTCAGCTTCCCCCAGTAAGTTGTATATATGAGTTGAATTTCATTGTAATGGAATGCTTGATGAAGGCAAAGTTTTCAAAGGAAAGGGGTTTATTGCTCATAGTTTTGGAAGATCAGACAACCCCATCATCCAGACAGTTTAATCTTTGATGAGAGCCCTCTCGGCTATAACACATCATATCTGATTGCATCATAGGAGGAACATATGTGGGAACAAGACATCATATCTCAGAACTGGACACCATAGAGGAGCTGGGATTTCATGACCTTTGTCAAAGACTTTGAACTCACCCAAGCATTTCTTCCTAGGTCTCATCTCTTCAAATCACACCTCCCAATATTGCTATATTAGGGTCAGGGTCTCAAGACATGAACTTTTTCCAGACAAGCACAAACACTATCCAAAGCATAGCTTGATGGTTTTATTCTTGTCCCTAAACTTTGAAATCAAGACGCTGTATATATTGAATAATTTCTGAGGGTCTTTCAAGTTGTGTATTCTATAGTTCCTACTAGGGGAAGGTTTGGGACAAGTTAGGTAGTATATCAGACAATGAAGTATACTAGCCTCAGAGGTAATTAATAGGGTAGGTTAATTGGTTATCTACAACAGCTACAAGAAAAAGGAAGCAGAAATTAGGCACAGATGATTGACTGAAGAAAAAGTACAGAAGTTAAGTGATTGAAATTAAGTGATAAAAGGAGTCGATGTTGGAGAAAAGGCCAGTAGACAATTGGCAGTCATGTGTTGACTCAATACAAGGTTGCAATGATGACAAGGGGCAAGAAAACAATCTAGAACACTTAATGCTCTAGAAGTGAGGGGGGCTAGACAGCCTGAAGGCCTCCATCATTACACACAAGTCATGTGATGGCTCTGAGGGAGGTCAAATTATAGGGAACTGGTTAGAGAAATTTTCATTATAATATATATACATTATATATGTATATAATTATATACACAAAAGCATATATGTGTAGATATGTATATTATTATGTATGTATAAATATATATACATACATAATACACACACACACACACACACACACACACACACACCCTTGGCTCTCTCATGCTGTACATGTGTTTATTTTTGCACTAGTCACAATAGCTAAAGTATGAAATAAGCCTAGATGCCTTTCAACAGATGAATGGATAAAAAAATGAGGCATATATATGCAATGAAAATTTATTCAGCTCTAAATAAAGATGAAATCATGTCTTCTCTAGGAAAATGAATAGAACTAGAGAGCATCATGCTAAGCAAAACAAGCTACGCCTAGAAAGACACATCCTACTTTTCTCCTACTAGTCATAGTCTAGGCTGGAAGACCTATGAATGTAAGGGGAGCTGAAGAGAAGAAGAAGTCGAGGGGGAGCGTTGTTTTGAGAGCCAAGCGCAGATTCCACAAAGAATCAATAAAAAATTTTTAAATATTATAAAAGAAAGGGGGAGAGGAAGTGGTCTAAAGAGACAAGGAGTGTATAATGGGGAAACAAAAATAAAAATAATAAAATTTTACAAGTTTTTTTATATTCAGAAAATACATAAGAAAAAAGAAATCAGAAAGAGGAATGTGTGTGCCTTAAATTAGCCCAAATTGGCATGTCACCAGACACTGCCTGTCAGGATCGTCTCAAGATTCCTAGGCATACACCTCCTTGGCTCCACCTTTGCACTCGCTGAACCCACAGTCCATCTGGATTCTGACTCTGGCTCCAGTCCCAATTTGTGGCTATGCTCTTGTCCTTTGTACTAGACTTTGCTGTGTTTGTTTTTCTATTTCTGACTCTTGGCTTGCTCAAAAATGTACTAATGGTCACTCTCACTTCAAAGCACCTCATTTTTGTTACTCTGCAAGGACCCGACACCTATTTCTGGTCGTGAGCCACTGACTCACTCAAAATCAGTGGACCTTACATGACACCAGTGGCTATTTCTATTGCTTTATTTTACCCATATCATCCTTGCAGATGAAGTGCCAGCTACAATGGCAAAGTCCAGATCCCTGTCTATTGTGTATTTTGGCTTTTTTTCTCCAGCAATGGGAGTGAGTGCAAAGGCACTGGTTTCTCAGTGCAGACCTAGAGCCATAGTTACAAAGATCTATTACAAAGAAACTGGGTATATAGATGATAAACCTCAAAGTGAAAGACTTTTGTCTTATGGATCAAGAAGCTTGTCACTGTCTGGATTAAGAACTAGTACTGAATGCTCTGTAGGTAGCTATTGTGAGTGGAGTCACGGAGTCTACTCTGCATCATCTCCCTCATGTTCAAGATTAGCACACTAATCTTTGGTTTATTTAACGTATTTATTGAGAACCTATGATGTAGGAGGGTCCTTCTGTAATTCTGTGCTTTTATTGGTTGAATAAAGAAACTGCCTTGGCCCTTTGATAGGGCAAAAATCTTAGATAGGCAGGGAGGACAGAATGGAATTCTGGGATAGGGAAGGCTCAGAGAGAGCTGCCATGAAGCCGCCAGAGTCAGACATGCTGAATGATTCCCGGTAAGACCACTACCTCGTGGTGACACACAGACTATTAGAAATGGGCTGAATTAGATGTAAGAGTTAGCCAACAAGAGGCTAGTGATAATGGGCCAGGCAGTGTGTTAAATGAATCCAGTTTGTGTGTAATTATTCCGGGTATAAGCTAGCCGCGGCAAGACACAGCCCTTTGCCCGTCATTACTACAAACCTATGTATGTACTGAGTATGGGACTAGAATGCAATACAACAATGACTAAATCAAGCACGAACTCTGACATTATTGAGCTTAAATCATGCTAGTTTCAAAGAGATGAAAGAGTTGTTACCACCTCAAGTGTTAAGGAAAGATGTTGCCAGATGAGTCTAAACAGCAAACAAAAGCTAATCGTAGGGTCTGGAGGAATGGCTCATCTGTCAAGAGCAATTATTGCTCTGCCAGAGGACCACAGTTCAGATTCTAGGACCTATGTCATGTGGCTTACAACTCCCTACTCCAAGGCATCCAATATCCTCGTCTGACTTTCATGCTTGCACAGTGCACACGCACATACATGCACACACACACACATACACACAAACACTAAAATGAATTAAAAGACAGTTGTAAAGGGTTATTGTAAGAATTTCTATCTTAATTCAAAGAAAGATAGATTGGTAATAAAGTCTATTACTGAGTGTACTATGATTTGCGCTTTGGAAGGTCATATTAGTTGTCTATGTGGAAGTGGCCCAAAGGACGTGCAGTGATCAGCCAGAACCTGATTTGCCAGATCCAAGAAAGATACTATGCTGTCTTAGACCATTGTGTAAGCAGGGGAGGTCACTACAAGTGGCAGAATTCAAGTCAAATGTTAAAGATTAGTATATAAGTTTTGCGTATGGGGTTAGAAATAAAATAAACTATTGTTCAAATTACAGATATTCCAACTAGCCCGTCGGTTTTTAAAAAATCATCTTCTCTCAAACTTTTCTAAGAGAATGAAAGTCGTCAGAGAACGACTTCCTTCTTACCTGCTGCGGGGAGAGTGTGTCTTCAAGGGAGAGAGTGACTCCAGTAAAAGTTAGAGTAGAGGACAAGCCCAGGCAAGATTGTAAAGGTGTGCTGGAAATGCCTGCAAAAGACTTGGCTGCCATTCCGAGCTCTTTCCTAAAATCTGAAGACAGAGGAGGGAGGGGTCTATTGAGCTGTAGGAAGGAGGGCTGGGTGACATGCAATTTGTCATAAAAGGCAGCATAGGTGAAAAGCACAGATTTATTTTATTTATTTATTTTTTTTTAAGGAAAGCAGCTAGTGGGAAGAAATGAGAAGACCTGTGGCTAGATATAAAACCAGCTACTCATATAGTAGGTTTATATTTGCTGCGTGGAGAGATTGGAGGCTTGTGTGGTGCCAGATGGTGGCAGCTATGAAAACTGTAGAAGCTTTGTATCGGGAGATGTCCATATCTACTTTGGGTTATTTTGGCTCTCCTCCAGGATTTGACTTATAGCAAAGATAGTGGTGTGCTGTGCGTGAGGAAACCAATGGGAATGACATCTATATTTTCTGAAAAAAGGTAATGAGAGTTCATGGGAGGGGGAACACCCAGATCTCCCTGGGAAGAGGGAATAGAAGAGATTGGGTGAAGGAACTGAGGGCAGGTGGGAATGTACTAGGCACTCTGCATATATGTTACAGTTGTGTAGCTTGGTCCTCCTAACAGCGGCAACACAAGCTGTCTCCGACTCTTTTACTGGCTCGTGGGACCCTACTTCTCATACTGATTCACCTTGCCCAGACTTAATAAGAGGAGCTTAGTCTTACTGCAACCTGCAACTTGACGTGCCATATTTTATCAATACTCAAGAGACCTGCCTTTCCCTGGATGGAGATGGGAGAGGAGTAGATTAGGAATTGGAAGGAGTGATGGGGAGATAGAAACGGACGGGGAAGAAAGGGGGGAGGCCATGGCTTGGATATAAAATAAATAGATGAAGGAAGAAATAAGGAAAAGAAAGAAAGAAAGTCATAATACAGTTAACTTCTACGTAAGATTGGTGACTAAGTCACATGATTTATATCGTTTTATATTTATTTATATAAAAATAGTTATATGTTTATATAACTATGTATCCATGAAAATTTTATTTCTTAAGATGCTGAAAGGAGAAATTAAGGAAGACACTGGAAGATAAGAAAGTTTCCTATGTTCATGGATAGACAGAATTAATTTTATGAAAATAGTGATGTCACTAAATTCATTCTACAGAGTAAATAAAATTCTCATCAAAATCTCAATGACATCCTTCACAGAACTAGGGAAAAAAATCCCCAAACTCACAAGGAAGCACAAGATCCTTTTAACAGTTAAAGAAATCCAAAGTAGAAAGGCAATATTGGATCACAATACCCAATCTCTAATTATTCTATAGAGCCATGATAGCAAAAAGAATGGTTTTGATACAAAACGTGACATGCGTAGCAAAACAAAACAAAAAATAGGGCCTGGAGTGGTGGTTCATGCCTCTAATCCTAGCACTTGAGAAGTAGAGGCAGGGGGATCTCTGTGAATTAGGGGCCAGTCTGGTCGACATAGTGAGTTCCAGAACAGCCAGAGCTACACAGTAAGATCTTGTCTCAAAAAACAAAATAACAAACAAAACAAAATAAACCCACACAGTTAAAGCCACCTATTTTTGATGAGACTGAAAAAAAAAAACATGCATTGAAGACAAGACATCCTCTTGAACAAACAGTGCTGGGAAAGCTAGGTCTCCACAGGTAGAAAAATGACACTAACTCTATCTCTCATTCTGCTCAAAATTAGCTCAGTGGATCAAAGACTCTAATGTAAGTGCTGCAACGTGTGCACACCTAGAGGAAAGCAAAGGTAGAACGTTTGAAGATAGAGACTTAAGGAAGGAGCTTCTGAAAAGGGATCCGATGGCATGGGAATAATCTCAAGCCTCGACAAGTGGGATTGCATTAAATAAAGAAGCTTCTGTACAGAAAAAAAAAATCAGCCAAGTGAAGAGACAGTTTACAAAGCAGGAGAACAGTCTTTGTCAACATGGGATTAATATCAAGGATATGTAAAATAATTATAGAAATTTAGTACTACGCTCCTTTATCATTCAATCAATAATTATGCTAATAAACTGGAGTTTTAACAGAAGAAACACAAATGGCTAATAAATACTTGACAAAATATTCAACATCCTTTGCCACCAGCAAAATGCAAATTAGAACAGCTTTGAGATTCTATGTCATCCCAATCAGAATGTCTATCATTTAGAAAATAAATAACAGCAAATCCTGCAAGGATGTGGTGACAAAGAATCCTTAGTTGTTTTTTTTTTTTTTTTTTTTTTTTTTTTTGCTGATAGCAATGTCAACTTGTCCAGCCACTATGAAAATCAGTAGGGAAGAAAGTGTGTGTTGTAGGGGGCTGCTTGTTCATTTCCCAGCCACTCAGACTCCCAAAATAATCCCACAAACTATATTATTTAAATCCCTGCTTGACCAATCACTTAAGTGTATTGCTAGCTAGCTCTTACATTTAGAATTAACCTATTTCCATTATTTTATATTTTACCATGAGGCTCATGGCCTATGGGCAAGGTTCAGCTGGCAGCTCTGAGTCTTTCCCCTCTAGTGGCCACATGGCATTTCCCTGACTCTGCCTTCTTTCTCTTAGCATTCAGCTTAGTTCCCCCCCCCCAGCTCTACTCTACCCTATCACAGGCCAAGGCAGATTCAATAAAAGCAACACATAGACAGAAGCACTTCCCACACCTAGAGAGACAGAGGAGACACAGAGACAGAGAGAGACAGACACAGATAAAGACACACAGAGGGAGACAGAGAGAGAGAGTGTGAAAATAGAATTATCACATGACCCAGCTATGCCAATCTTGGGTGTACACCCAAAGGTCTCTATATTAGCACACCACAGAGGTACTCATGAATCATATTCATTGCTAAACTGTTTACAACAGCCAAGAAATTGAACTGGCTTAGATGTTCATCAACAGATGAACGGATAAAGCATATGTAATATATATGTATATATGTATATATATACACACACACATATATATGTCATATAAGTATACACACAATATATGCTGGTTTTACATTTATCTACCAATTGTGTCAGTGTGCGCCATGTTGCACATGTAGTTATCAGAGGACAGGATTTATTTCCTTCTACCATGTGGGTCTGGGGATTAAACTCAGGTCATTAGGCTTGGCAGTGAATGCCTGTATCTGCTGAACGATTCTGTTGTGATGTGTTCATAAATATATAATATGTATATTGATCACGTCAATGCCCCTCTTATCCTTCCCAATGGTCCCCTTCTTCTTTCCAAATAGATCTCCTTCACCCTCTACTTTTGTGTGCTTTTCTTTTCAAGGTCTAGATTCCACAGGCTTGTTTAGCTTAACAGGATGATTTCCAGTTCAGTCTATTTTCCGGAGATGACATGATTTGTGTGTTACCCTTCTTTATTCACTTAAGTGTTGGTGGGTTCCTAGGTGTGATGTGGGAGGGGATATATGTTGTGAATATGTTAATAAAGAAGCCACTTTCAGCCAATGGCTTAACAGAATATAGCCAGGCTGGAAGCTATTTATCTATCTATCTATCTATCTATCTATCTATCTCTATATCTATTAATATTAATATAGATAGATCTTGGCCTTATAATTAGTTAGAGGCAGAATTACACATGCAAATCTCCATAAACCAGTGTCAAATCCCACAGAGTTTATCAAACTCTAAGGAGAGGGCATCAAGTACATACGATAGCTAAAGACCCCTTACCTAGCCAAGATAGATAGATAGATAGATAGATAGATAGATAGATAGATAGATAGATAGATAGATAGAAGGCAGATCAGTGAGAAGGCATGTAGCCACTTCCACCAGAGCCCACCGGAACCTTGCCAGTAAGCCACAGCCATGCAGCGATATACAGATTAATAGAAATGGGTTAATTTAAGATAAAATAGTTAGCCAGAAATACACTTGAGCTATTGGCCAAGCAGTATTGCAAATAATATAGTTTCTGTAGTTTGTCCAGGCAGGACAGAAACTTCCGCCAACAAGGCTGACTTCCGAGTTTGGCTAATGTGTGCATGCAGGTTATCTCTGTTGCATGCTGACTTCAGTTCCTCCAACTGTACCATCAGGAATGTATTGCTGGAACATTCAGAAGTTCTGCTTTTATTTTTGAGTAAATTCTGTGCTGATTCTCATAGTGGTTGGATTCATTTCCATTCCCACCAATACATGTAGGTTCCTCATCTTTGTCAGCATCTGCTGTATTTGTTGTTGTTGAAAGTCATTCTGGTTGGTGCGAGATAGGACCTCAGCAGAGGTATAATTTGTATTTTCCTGATGGCTAAATGCAATGTTGACCATTTTTCCCCATGTGTGTCTACTGGTCACTGTATTTCTTTTTATGAGAACTACCTGATAACTTCATTGGTGTATTTGTTTTGTTATCTAAACTTTTTAGTTCTTTATATGTTCTGAATATTGCTCTTCCATTGGATGAGTAGCTGACAAAGATTGCCTTCCATGTGCAGGCTCTCGCCTTACCTTGCTAATTGGTTGGTTTTTTTTTTTTTTGGTTTTTTGTTTTGTTTTGTTTTGTTTGAGACAGGGTTTCTTTGTGGCTTTGGAGCCTGTCCTGGAACTAGCTCTTGTAGACCAGGCTGGTCTCGAACTCACATAGACCCGCCTGCCTCTGCCTCCCCAGTGCTGGGATTAAAGGCATGTACCACCACCGCCTGGCTCTAATTGTTACCTTTGCTGTACAGAAGCATTTTAATTTGATGTAGTCTCATCCGTTGATCCTTGCTATTACTTCCTGAGCAGTTGGACCTATTCAGAAAGCCTTATGTAGAGCTGAGGAGATGGCATATCAGGGAAAGTGCCTCTGCAAGTGTAAGAAACTGAAGTTGGGGTGGGCAGAGGCAGGTGGATCTCTCTGAGTTCAAGGCCAGCCTGGTCTACAGAGTGAGGGCCAGGCCAGGCTACAAAGCTACACAAAGAAAGAAAAGAAAAAGAACTGAATTTGGATCCCAGGCCCTGTTTAAATTCATGGTGGCGAATATCTGTTATTTCAGTGCTTCTATGGCAGAAGCATTAAAATACCCAGAAACTTGCTATCTAGTTAGGCAGGATTACACAGTGGCCAATAGCGAGTGACACTGTCTGAAACAAGGTGGAAGATGAAGACTGAAGCTTGAGGTTGTCTTTAGATCTTCAATATGGTCTTTACTATGGTACATGTGTGCACACGTTATTACTTAAAAAGTCTCTGCCTGTGCATATATTTTGTAGCTTTCTCCCATTCCCATACTTAACTCTGATAATCTCAAAGTCTCAGGTCTGACATTAAAATATTTCAAGGCTGGAGAGATGGCTCAGTGGTTAAGAGGACTGGCTGGTTAAGATAACCCGGGTTCAGTTCCCAGCACCCACAAGCCATCTCATAGCTACCTGTAACTTCAGTTCAAGGGGATCTGAAGCTTTCACGCCAGTATACATAAAATAAAATTAATTATTTACAAAAGATATTTCAACTATTTTGAATTGATTTCTGTACAGAGCTAGACATAGACTCCAAGTTTCTGCTCCTGCATGTGGACATCCAGTGTTTGCAGAATTATTTGTTAATGGGGATGCATTTTTTCCAGTGTGCTTGTCGTCTTTGTTGAGAATCAAATGGCTGTAGCTATTAGATATATTTCTAGATTACCTCTTCTACTCCATTAGTCTACATGTTTGTTGTTGAGAATCAAATGGCTGTAGCTATTAGATATATTTCTAGATTACCTCTTCTACTCCATTAGTCTACATGTCTGTTTTTGCACCCTTTATCATGCTGTTTGTTTACTATTATTATTATGGCTCTGTAGTATAATTTTAAATTAGGTTTTACAATTCCTGTAGCATTACTCTTTAACTCAGGATTGTGTTGGTTATTCAGAGTCATTTATGCGTCCGTATATTTTCTTATGCTATTTTAAAATGATAAATGCCATCAGAATTTTAATGAATAAAATCGAACCTCTAAATCACGTTCAGTCTTCTGGCCATTTCCACATTGTTAATTCTGTCTGTTCATGAGCAGGAGCTCTCTGTCACTGAATATATTCCCTGAATTCCTGTTGTGACGTCTGCTTCTCCTCCTTTTCTTTCTCCTCTTCTTCCTTGTCTCTTTCTCCTCATTCTTAGACAGGGTTTCACTCTGTGTCCCTAGCTGACCTAGAACTTGATAAGAAAATGAAGCTGTCTCTGATACTCAGATACTGAAATTAAAGGCATATGCCACTACACCAGGCTATAATTGTCTATTATTAATGAAATATAATAAGTCTCTGTGTCTTACCTTCTCTGTTCCCTTTCCATGTCTCACTGCCTCCCAATGGGTGCCCTTCTGCTTTCAGACTTTGGGAGGGGAGTTGGGAGGTGGTTTGTTTGTTTGATGTTGACTTTTTTGTCTGTGGTTTTTGAGACAATTTCTTACTATGTAGCCCAGGGTAGCTCAAAACTCATAGCAATTCCCAGACTTCAGTCTTCCAGATTGCTAAGGTTATAGACCTGATAGTCTTTATGCCCATCTTACTTTCATGGTACTTAAAATAATTGTTAGCTTATATCAGTTGTACAAAGTCTCTTTTCAAGTCCTTTCTTCTTTCATGTCACAGACATATATACATACATGCATACATGTTTGTTTGTGTGCATAGAGATTTGCATTGGTATGGATATTATTCTAGTGATACAAACTTTAGGTCAATTTTGTTATATGTATATTTCTGCTCTTGATTAAGGTATTGTGCTTGTGCAGCTCATTTAAAAATGCAATGTAGCCGGGCGGTGGTGGCGCACGCCTTTAATTCCAGCACTTGGGAGGCAGAGGCAGGTGGATCTCTGTGAGTCCAAGACCAGCCTGGCCTACAAGAGCTAGTTCCAGCACAGGCTCCAAAGCCACAGAGAAACCCTGTCTCAAAAAACCAAAAAAATGCAATGTATAATTAAGAAATACAGGTTAATAGATAGTAATCTATAATAACCAAGCTTGTAGTCATGTTAGTTAGGTTTTCTAGATATATTTCAGTTAGATAGGTATTCTTCAAATCTTTCAGAGACCTTCAGAATATGGCATTTAAAATGTTTTAAACTTTTAAATTTAAAGTTTTAGAACTTTTCATGACAATGAGATATATCTACTCCTGGCAGCACCAATCTACTTCAAGAGGATGAAAAGCATCGAAGAGGCTCCTCATGGAGTTTGTTAGCCATTTGGGCAAGAAACTGCTCTTGCCTGAACTGCTTGACTGGAATTGCAGGACTCACAGAAAAATGACTGTTGAACTTGCTTAAAAGTGAGACCGTCTTTTGGGGTTCCTGCTTCATGAAAGAATCCGCTAGACATTCTGCAGGACACAGAAGAAAGCAACTGATAGCTTTTGCCGTTATAAGGCAGAACAAATCTTCAAATTTCCTGCTTCATGGAAAAGTCTGTTGGATACTATGGGCCTGTAGGCTGAAGATGGATGCCCCAAAGGTACAGAAGAACTTTGGGTGACTGTCCAGGCAGCAAGATGTCTCTGTCAATTCTAAAGTTTTTGAAGTTGCTTACAATGCACTTCCTGTTTACTTAGTAATATTATATTCTTCTGGAGTCTTTGATGGAGTTGAAGAATAGATAGTTATAATTATAGTTTTCGTTAGTTATGATAAAAGATAAAGTAGGTATAAATATTGTAACTGTAATTCTTGCTTGATACCTGTTTTGTCATATGTAATTTTTGTGTGTTAAAGTTAAAACCTTCCTTTTTATATAAACAGAAAAGGGAAAATGGTGTGGGAAGCCCTTCTGCATATGTATTGTTTTTATTGGTTAATGAATAAGGAAGATGGTTTTGGCCAATGGCTTAACAGAATATAGCCAGGTTGGAAGAGATATATATAGAGAGAGTAGGTGGAGTCAGAGAGACACCATGGAGCTGCCAGAGGGAAAGACGCAGAGCTGCTAGCTGGAATCTTTCCGGTGTGCCATGAACCTCGTGATAAAATATAAACTAATAGAAATGGGTTAATTTAAGATATAACAATGAGCTAGAAATATGCATAAGCTAATAAGCCAAGCAGTGTTGTAAATAATATAGTTTCTTTGTGATTGTTTTGGGTTTGGGCAGCCGGGAACAAACAAACAACCTTCCTACTACATTTGTGTATTCTAGTTTCAGAATTTAAGAAGCAACATATAATATTTGTCTTTGTGAGTTTAGGATAATTTTAACTTATCCTCCTAATTTCTTAGATGCTACTCCCAATCTTCCCTCTTTCTACTGATATACTTCTTTATGTCTTTAGAAGACACATATGACATTGTTTCTCTTATGTTGCATTTTTAAACTGTGAAACTGTGTTACTTCACCTGTTTCAAAGACCTGATTGGTCTAATAAAGAGCTGAATAAAGGCCAATAGCAAGGCAGGAGAAAGTGTAGGTGGGGATGGCAGGCATATAGAATAAATAGGAGGAGAAAACTGGGGAGAAAAGGATTGAGGAATGAGAAAAGCAGGAAAAGGGGATACAAGGGGCTAGCCACCCAGCAAGCCACAGAGTAAGAAGTAAAGAAAGTTAGGAGTAAAGAAATAAAGAAAAATAAACGTCCAGAGTCAAAAGGTAGATGGGATAATTTGAGTTAAGAAAAGCTAGTTAGAACAAGTCAAGCTAAGGCCAGGAATACAAGTAGTAATAAGATGCTGTGTGATTTATTTGGGAGCTGGGTATCAGGCCCCGAAAGAGTCTAAAGAGTCAAAGAGTAAAAACAACCAATTATACACATAGAGATAAATGTATATATATGCGTGTGTGTATGTATACATGCATATCTTCTATATGCATATATATCCATATCTTCTATGTGTATATGCATTTATACACATGTATATTTAAGAGTGAGGCAGTAATATCAAAGCATAATGATTTAAGATAGTAGAGGACATAAGTGTAACCAAAATAAATTACTGATACATTTAGTAAAAGACTGTGTCAGGTGAGGATAAGGTTGCTCAACAATAAAAACAAACAAACAAACAAAAGAGGTAGCAGTAGTGGGGAGGGATCTCAAAGACAAAGCATTGCACCCATTCAGCACTATTATCCTATCTGACCTCGCTGGAAGTACTTGACATTATGGCCTGGTTTTTGTTAGCTGGTTTTGCCAATCCAGCCAAATCCCTGCCATCAGACACCCCACACCTCTTATAGAAGCAGAGACTGTGGTAGTGCAAAACAAACACAAAAAGGTATACTTGATGGTAATTCCTTTTAATGTGAATTAATAAATTGTAGTTTCACTATACGCCCATCCTTTTGAGGTTTACTAGAAGGAAGTGACAACCCTGAATTCAGGCAGTTTAGGGACAGAGACCAAAATTACATGCCAGGCTATAAAAATGAAGGAACAGCAAAGAACTGACCAAGGTAAGGGACAGTTAGTTTCTGGTTATTAATATCTGACTTTCCACATGTGGCGTCCTTTCTCTTTTATGAAATCTTTCCTTGTGTGTAGAGATGATAATTATGAATTCATGCAAGTATGAAAAGCTTTTTCTGTTATTTTATGAAAAGGTTAAAACATAATACCTTGTTCCCTATGAAATGTACTTTAAAATATAACAAATATTTTATAACAAATATGGGCACAATAATAAGGGACATGGAAAGAGAAGGAGTGACTGTCTGAAGTGATTGAAGAAATGGCAATCATTTCTATTTTTATCAAATTTTGTTTACTCCATAAAAATAAGGAGGAGAAAAAAAGGAGGATCTGCATCTGAAGTTTTCTTTTTTCTTTCTATTTTTGAGATAGGGTTCCTCTGTGCATCTTTTTAGCCTGTCCTGGAACTTAAATTAAATTTAGACCAGGCTGGTTAATTAAAATTAGATCAGGCTGGCCTCGAACTCACAGAGATACACCTGCTTCTTCCTCCCAAGTGATGGGATTAAAGGTATGTGCTAATCACAACCCGGCCTTCTGAGTTTTCTAATAAGATATATTAGCGCCTGCATCTGTGGTGTAGGAAACATCCTGGAAGGGGGCAGAACGATTGTGAGAGCCAGAAGACCAGAAAGTCTGCTGTGAAATAGTCTCCCCTAGAAATGGCTGCATAAACAAGACCAGAATAATGGCAATATCAATGAATATTTTTAAATTTTTAATGGTTTATTTAACTTTATTTTATGTGCATTGGTGTGAAGGTGTCAGACCCCCTGGAACTGGATTTTCAGACAGTTGTGAGCTGCCATGTGGGTGCTGGGAATTGAACCCGGGTCCTTGGGAAGAGCAGTCAGTGCTCTTAACTGCTCAGCCATCTCTCCAGCCCATCAATGGAAATATTAATGTGTGAAGGGAGAAATTTTATGGGGTCCCAGTCCTAGACAAAAAACAACAGGCAACTAATGCCTCTGGGAGAGGGAGAATTAGCTTCTTCTAAAGACAATAATAAGGAGTTATTTGTCCAATGCACAGTATTCTACCCTGAAAAAAATATATATACAAGCAATAAAATAGACTTAGCAGGTTTTATATATATATATATATATATATATATATATATGTGTGTGTGTGTGTGTGTATTCACATATATACATATATATTTGCATGTGTGTAATACCGATAAGTAAAAATAATAAAGAAAGACACTTTGAGAGTTGTGGGAGACATGGGAGGGGTTTGAGGGAGGAAAAGGAGAGGCAAAGTGTGTTATAATTCTATTTCAATTAAAATCATTAAAAATTACCATCTTAAAACATATTTAGTAATATAAAATGATATAAAAGCATATATAATACTATTATTAATTAGATGCTAAAATATAATAAACAATAGTGTTTGGAAATGTTTTATCTCTAATTAGTCCAGTAATCTGATCTACACATGGCAACAAAAAAAACTCACATCCAAAATGAAAATACAAGCTGGGCTTGGTGTTGCACACCTATAATTCCAGTGTGCAGGAGGATTATCTCAAATTCAAGGCCATTCTGTTTGTATTGTGAGTTCCAGGTCAGCCAATGTTATAAGATCCTGTCTTAAATACCAAATCAAAAAAAGCAGCAATGAAAAAGTGCAACAGCCACATACCTACACTCCTCATGCCCCAGTGGATGCTTTTTAGACATGAAGCTTTCTAATTTTTGGACAAGTGGAACCAAATCGAGTATTTAAAGTTATCTTCTAACTATGATGATGCCTCAAATAATATCTGCTAAATTGCCAGTGGTGGTGGCCCATGCATTTAATCCAAGCGCTTGAGAGGCAGAGGCAGGTGGATCTCTGAGTTTGAGGTCAGTCTTGTCTATAGAGGAAGTTCTGGGACAGCTAGGGCTGTGCAGAGAAACTCTGACCCCCAAAAATCTGATAAATTTTATATGCAACAAATACATATAAAAGCTAGCCATGTAGTTTTGCATTTCCCTTTCTAATAACCAGATTAATCTACAGGCATGGCACTTTTCTCCTCATCTTCACTTAGTTGTTAAAATCACCAGAGTCTGAACTCAACTTTGTTAGAAACCGTCTTTTTATGCAGACACTCATAATGAACCCAATGGTGAGTTTATGTATGTTTTCATCAGTTGGAGGCTTTTAGAGAGGATTGTGATGTATGACTAACATATAGTGGAGGTCATCATTGAAAGCTACTACTGTAGCTATCGGTTTACATAACAAATTATAGAACAAAAACCGTTTACGGAATACGCACATTGCAGTGGCTATTATAAATAACTAGGAGACGGTGTAAAGTCCACAAGATGATGTCCATAGGCTCCATGCAAGTACCATACCACTTCATTTAGGGAACCTGGACGTCCACAGACTTTGGTATCCTGAGGGTGATGTAATGAAGGAAGACTGAGATTTTAACCTTAAGTATTTATTATCAGTAAGGTGTAGTGACATTATGAAATCCAAGCATCTGGGAGGCTGAGGCAGAATCACAGTTTGAGATCTGCTTAGGCTACACAGCAAGTTCAAAACCAGTCTAGAATATCTAGTGAGACTATCTCAAAAAATAGAAAAGTATTTAATATTCTTCAGAGTTTTAAGTATTAATGGAAGGGTGCTCATTCCTGTTCTGGCCCCTCATGGGTTCCAACTCTGTTGCCTTTCCCCACACTAAATCAGCTTGGTGAAAGTCTCCATCTCCCTGTAGAGTATGGGCATCATCACCCGCCACACATTCTGAAGCAGCCCTAGTCTTCGCAAGGGAAATTTGTCAGTTTCTCACCAAAGACTTCGAGTTGCCTTGTTTGTCCTCCTCCCGGCTGGTCACTGGTTGCCACATTTAGAACAGTTTCTCAGAGACTGAAGCAACAATATGGAATCATGGTCATCAAATTCAAACAAGTTGAAGTATCTCTGGGGAAAATGAGGAGAGAGGGGTTTGGATTTTTAAGGAATGAACAGGGTTCATTTTCTCTGTAGGTACATGATCATGCAAAGTCAGGCCTCAAAACACCTTAAACCCAAATGAAGTATAATGTCTTTGAGTAGTCTCTGCAAGCCTCGTTCATGAGAAAATGCAAAGTTAGAAGTAGTCATAAGTATCTGTTCCTTGTGTATGTGTGTGTGTATGTGTGCATATGTATATGTGTGTGTGTGGTATATGTGTGCATAGGTGATTGTGTATGTGTATGCACATGGAAGCCAAAAGTCAATGCCACATATATAGTCTTCAGTCACTCCCCTCATTACTTTTTTGACACAGGGTCATAATGAGCCTGGAGTTCAATGGTGTGGCCAGATAAGTTTGGCAGTAAGCCCTAGATTAACCCTTGTCTCAGCCTTCTTAGCACTGGGACTACTGGCATGTGACACATGAGTGCTGGGCTTCTAAACTCAGGTCCTCACGTTTGTGTGGCAAGCACTTCACTGACGGAGCCATCTCCACAGTCCTTTTTGTTTATTTTTAGTTGCATTTTTATGTTGCAGTGATTTTTATCTCAAAGATCTGAAACACATTTGTAGACATATATCCCATATATACAGCATAGATATACAAATGTGCATAATATCATATGCACAGATAGACCAGCCTACAACCAGAAGAGGAAAGAAGCTGCATAGGGCACACTGTTTAAATACACGACTGTGTCACACCTCCATACTCAGACGTATTCCTATTCCTAGTTGCCTTTTTGTCTCCATCCCCATTTGAGAATACATGTAAAGTCAATATAAAGGAATAAAAAATATACTTTCATTGTTTCTTTCATTAAAAGAAATTCCTGGGCTGGAGAGATGGACCAGCAGTTAAAAGCACTGGTTGCATTTCAAAGGTCCTGAGCTCAATTCCCAGAACCCACATGGTGGCTCACAACCATCTGTAATGAGATCTGGTGCCCTCTTCTCTCATGCAGGTATACCTGCAAATAGAGCACTCCTATACATAAATACAGTAAATCTTAAGAGAAGGAAACTCTTGCATGTGAAGTCGAGAGAGGAGGTAGCAAGGAGGAGTTGGAGGGAGAGCAGGAGTTAAGATGATATATATATATATATATATACACACACACACACACACACATACATGTGTGAGTCTCAAAGAATGAATGATGAAAGTTTATTTAAACAAAGAAACCCTTGTGATGGTGGAAGCAAATCCTAACTCCTTGCAGCAGACAGGGCCCACAGCTCGCAGCTCAACCATCTCGTCAACTGTGTTACTGCTGTGCAATGCTATTCCTCTTCTCTGTCACTTCGACAGGAAACTGGCCACCTTAGCGTCACTGTGAGTCAAAAATCCAGGGCTTGCTTTCCTTGGCTTATCTTCCTTGAGATCAAAGCCTTCAGGGATCTGCTTGGTGGAGTATGTGCTTCAGAGCGTCTTCGGCGGGACTTGGTGGCATTTGATTCCTTATGGGCTGCTGCACTGAGGGCATTAGGTTTTCATCGGCTGTGTGATTAGGACTAGCCCTCTGTCCCTAGTCCCATGGCATAGTTCACAGCATGCTGATTGCATTCTTCCCTCTTAGCAATTCAGCAAGAAGGAATGTGTAGGCTGGAAGCCACCGGGCTTTTTTTTTTTTTTTTTTTTTTTGTAACCCAGTTTCACAAGTGACCCTTTACTTCTGCCACCTTGTAGTGATTAAGAGTGAGTTCTCAGTTCCAAGTCACATACACGGGAGGAGGCTGTACAGATATGGATGTCAGGAGTCAGTCACTATTCCAGGAGTACCTGGAGCCATCTTAAATGATGCCTACATTGCTCCATCCTGAAATTTCACAAAGAAAGGTGTTTATGACCATTTGTAGCATGCTCCCTCCGCCTCCATGACTCCAGTCTACTGACTAACACTGTGACCGTAGCTACTTGCCTTGCTGTAAATTCCCCATCACACTGTCAGATAGCATTTTATCATCATATTCTCACAGATCTTAGGAGACACCTGTCAAAATTTTTTTAAAAAATCATCTCACTTTGCTTCATCAGGTAGGTGAAATAAATTTCAACTAAGCCCCAAGGACAGTCTTGAATAGTGAAATGTGACATAGCCACATGATATCTTCAATGATGCTCTAGATGGAGAGGGCCAGACAATATCAGGGCTGACTGCATTGCCTTACAGTCCCCCACCCACTGCATTTAAGTTCTCATGTAATGATTGATATGTTCTTGCAGAAAATAAAGAAGAGACCAAACCAGGTCTGAACTGGACTTTATAAATGTTGTCATGGTAAATCACAGTCAGTTTGATACAAGAATCTCTCAAATATAGAAAATGCTATTCATTACTGGCCATCATCTAAATAGCACCCATGTACCTCTGTGATATTTCTACAAATTCCTAAAAACACAGCATTCAACCTGGAACTGCCAATTAACTTGCCATCCTATCAAAGGATGTCTCACTCAAACTTCAATGCCACTGAGAGCCCAAGTTATTGTCCAACTCTTTCTTTGTTAAGTAATATACTGCTTGTCATCTTTACATATGCACTATAGACTCCAGGTTTTTCTAGTTTTTCTAAACGACCTTATATGGATGTGCTTAGTACTTTCTATTGACTTTGATAAGTGAGCATATGAATTAAAGACAGTAACGCCTTTCTGTTGGCCAAGCAGCCAATACAGGATGAAGCAAACCTTCAAAACCTTGTAGTCCAAATCCAGATGCTTTCTCTCAAAAAATATGTGTGTGTAATATTTAAATAGTTGAGAACTGCCAAGGGAACATTTTTCTAAGGCATTTTTGAATGAGTCACTAATTAGTTTTTTTTAATGAGAAGCCACTAGATGGCAATATTTTAAAAATTAAGGTGCATATTTTACTGTTGATTGGTTTTCTATGAGTGATTTACTTATCTTTCAATGGCTAAATTAACATTGCTTTATTTATAGGTAAATTTTTTCAGCACTGCTGAGATTTTTAAGTGGGACCAAGCCTGGTGTGGTTGGTGCTGCTTCAATTTGCTTCTGTCGGTCGAGGTTGAAGACGAGTTTCTATGAAACCTGCAGTTTCTTCCTGGAGATTTTCCCACATGCCAAAGTTCTGCTACAAAGCGCTTATTGTTTATTTAATATTCAGCTTGGCAAACACTTTAACAGCTCTTTTCAGAAATATTTGTTTCATGACAAGCTTTAGGAATTACAGATAAAATTTGTACTGCCTGGAATTCGCCACTTCATCTCAGTGTGCTCTCCAGTGCATCTTGAGAGTCCTAACTTCTCTATACATCTCTTTTCTCTTTGGCAACTCTCCCGCTAATGTTGGCAGTGAAAATCTTAACTGCCCCATCTTAACACTACATCCATGGTCCCTTTGAGCCTTTGCTGTATTACATATGCCTAGTGACGTACATATCTAATATAAGTTTGCTCTTTTGGGGGATTTTCAAAGCAGTCTTTTGAAATATAACCTTCTCTACAGCCCTCTCTAGTCACAGTCTATAGTTCTTAGCATTGTGTCTGAACCACAGCTTCTCAATGCCTGGGTAGAGAATTACATCATCCACCTGTTCATCTGACCCTTTACTAAAGGCATTTGACTTCTTTTCACGAATCTGCTATCACTCAGTGTTTTAAAAGGCCCTTGCATCTGTCTTGTGTCCATGTGATGATTTCTTTAGAGATTTTAAAGATAGTAATTGTGAATTTTAAACACGGACAACAACTGCCATTCAGTCCAGATGCTCATTAACCAGTTTGACTTTCTAGTTTCTGTTTTTTTTTTTCTGAACTATGCTAAAAAATAAATCCCACACTAGCTCAGAATTGAGTATAATAAAAGGTTATTTATTTAGGGGTAGACTCACAGATCACAATCTTTTGCTCAAACGGGGTACAGCAACTGAATCCAGCAGCTGGGGAAGAGGTCAAACACACACTTTACATGGGCACATATAACTTAAAGACTACTTGCAGTAAGAATTCCTACAGCACCTCCCTGCTTTGTTTAAATAAGAAAGTTCTAAGCCTAATACAAAGTTATAGAGTGGTGCTACCAGGAGCATATGTGTCTCACTCTCATGAAAATTTCTAAGTTCTTAAAACATTTTAAATGCCATATTCTGAAGGTCTCTGAAATATTTGAAGAATACCTATCTAACTGAAATATATCTTTATATACCTAGAAAATCTAACTAACATGACTACAAGCTTGACTATTATAGATGATTATCTATTAACCCATATTTTTAAATTATACATTATATTTTTAAATGAGCTGCACAAACATAATACCTTAATAAAGAGCAAAAATATACATAAAACAAAGTTGACCTTACGTTTGTATCAAAAAAATCAAGATCCATACCAATGCAAATCTCTATAGCATATTCCCCTTTAAATGCAAAAGAATATTTACAAACAGTTCTCCAAACTGCTTTCTACTGTTTATTGGTCAAAGTATTTTGTTTTGTAGAGTGTTCACAGCAACCTTCCAGGGCATCTTGGTCCATCAAACCACATTAGCCTGGAATGAATCCACAGGTTCTTATGTTCTGTGGAAACAAAAGAAGTTCTTTTCCAAAGCAACCTATCCTTAGACCTATATTTTGAATTCAAGATACTTTATTTATTTATTTTTCTTTGTTGATTCAAGATACTTTTAAAATATATATGTTGGTTTAGCTTAGCAATCTCCAGAATCAAATGTCTCTCTGCAGTCAAAAGATTCAAAGAAAACACAATAATATACATAATCCAGATTCTCTGTGTATTCTCCACCTTTACGTGGCTTACTTGTTTTAATATTTATTTTATTATCATTCCTCCTTTAATATATGACTGTCTGTACTCTGTCTCTTTAAAGACTTTGTTTTATATATTTAAAAAACCATTTACTTCTTTTTCAACTCTCTATACTTTTCTTCTCTATCCCAACCCTACATACATTTATCCAACATTTAGAGGTCTTTTATGTCTGGATCTGTCTTATTGCGTATCTGTAATTCTTTACTGTACAGGAGTGCTTCTTAAAATGCTAAGTGCTTCTTAAAAACTTAAGCTGCACAATTACTAGGGTATATACAGCCTTCCTGCTTGTTCCACCCAGTCCGACATGGCGGAGGAGGTTCGCTCACTGCCTCTGAGCCATGCACACTGCCCAGTTCCAAGTATCCAGTGGATCTATGTCAAGCCATTAAGCAGTTGTAACATTCTGCTCATGAAACCCATTTAAATGCTCTGTACCTGGACCTTGTCAGAGTTCATACCAGCAACATGGCACAGAAAGCCAGCACTTCAAAATAGCATGGCTTTTTTTTTCCTGCTACTGCTGAATCAGAAAGACCTCTCTTAAAGGAACCATGCTTCTGCTTGTTTCTAGCAAACAGAGGTCACACAAGAAAATGTAGCTACCAAACCATGCTTAACTCTGTTCTTTTGTGTCTAGGATTTTTAAGTTTTCTCAGGTTTTAAGTGGATTTTAGTTAGCCACATTGGTGTCCATTTGTTGTGAGGAGGGCTGCTTGTTGGTTCCCAGCTGCTTAGCCCTGAAATAATCACATAGAAACTGTATTATTTAAAACACTGCTTGGCCAATTACTTAAGTGTATTGATAGCTAGCTCTTACATCTAAAATTAACCCATTTCCATTATTTTATATTTTATCATGGTAGGCTTGTTGCCTACCGGCAAGGTTCCACCATCTGTCTTCAGCAGGGCTACATGACTTCTCCCTGATTCTGCCCTTCTTTTTCCCAGCATTCAGTTTAGTTTCCCTGCCTAGCTCTGTTCCTCTATAGCTCTGCTATAGGCTCAAAGCAGTTCCTTTATTAACCAACGATAGTCACAGCATACAGAGGGAAATACCACATTATTCCTATGAGTGTGAATATGATAAGCTTTTATCAACTTGAGACTGAGGTTGTAATTTCACCTTTCTCCTACAAATTTAAGCAAGAATTTGACCCATATTATTGGTCTAGAGACAGTGCAGGTCAGAAATGGTAGTAAAAGAGACATGGTTCCTCCCCTGCCATACACACACAAACAGTGAACATATCAAATGATTGTTCTTTTCAACACCCTTTGCAGACAAACTGCTGCTTGGTGAAGGTGCTAATAGGGCTCGTAGTTTCTATTTATCAGAAGCCTGTACGTGCTTTCTGCATGTTTCTAGTTTCATTGGTTGTAATCAAGCTGTTGGTCTGATTGTATTCTCTCCTGTATCAGTCACTTTTCTGTTGCTGTGAGAGAACACCATTCCCAAGGTGACTTACAGAAGTAGATGCTTATTTGGGCTTACAGTTCCAGAGAGCTGGAGTCCTAATAGTGGGAACAGCATGGCCTCAGGTGGCAGGAATGTCAACAGGAAAAGGGAGCTGAGAGTTAACATTTTGAACACAAGCCCAAAGCAGACATTACAAACTGGAAGTAGGTGAAGTTTTACTCTCAAAGCTGGCCTCTAGTCTCACATTTCCTCCAGCAAGGCTGTACTGCCTTACCACCCCCAAAAGTGCCACCAACCAGAGACCAAGTGCCAGAGACTATGGGGACATCTCTCATTCAACTGCCATACCACCTGAAGGGTCCATTCGGGACAAATCTAATTTTAAACTTGGTCATATTGTCAGTTGTATGACTGAGGGACTTCTTTTGGGTTAGCTCTTCTCTGAACTCTGGTTGCTTGGTATATAGTCTTCTTGAACATGGACCACTTATGCCCATACCCACAAGCAGAGCTGTCTTCATGGGCCTTCACCTGTAGTAGTAAAATACCCTGCACTTAGAAGACTCTATACTTGGTTTTATGTTCTACTGCATTGACTTTAAATTTCTTTTTGTTCTTTGTGGGAGAATGGTCTGTATTCTGTCAATTATATTTTAAATAAACGCTGATTGGCTAGTAGTCAGTCAGGAAGTATAGGTGGGACAACCAGACAAGAAGTTGAGGTGGGTCAATGAGAACAGGAGAATTCTAGGAAGAGACACAGTCCTGACCAGTCACAGAAGAAGCAAGATGTGACTGCTTCGCTGGAAAAGGTACTGAGCCATGTGGCTAACATAGACAAGAATAATGGGCTAATATAAGTTATAAGAATTAATAATAAGCCTGAGCTAACAGGCCAATCAGTTTATGATTGATGTAGACCTTTGTGTGATTTCTTTGTGACATAATGATTGAGGGAACCGGGCAGGACAGAAACCCTGACGATAGCTCTTGTCTTAAGACAGGGTCTCACTATGTAGCTCTGGCTAGTCTGGACCTTGGTATATAGCTTCAAACTCACAGAGGTCTTTCTTCCTCTGCCTTTGCCTCCAGAGCACTGGGATTAAAGGTATACAACACCATGGCTGACTTGTTTTTAGCTTTTTAAAAATAATATTTGGACAAAGGGCTTTGTGTGTTGTTTTTTATATTGGATTTCATAAATTATGCAGCCAATCCTATCTTCAAGGAAAGTCTCTAGTTTTGGTCTGTGATAGAGACTTAAAAAAATAAATAACATGTTATGCCAGGCAGTAGTAGAGCATATGTTTAATTCCAGCACATGGGAGGCAGAAGAAGACAAGCTCAGACTTCTTATTAATTAATTCTTACATCTTATATTAACCCATAATTCTCCCTGTGTCAGCCATGTGTGAAGGGGAATGGTCCTACACATGTGGCTTGGTACCTTTCAACAGTGAGGCATTCTCACCTTGCTTCCTCTGTGTCTGGGTGATGGCTGCAGACTGAATCTTTTCTCTTCCCAGAATTCTCCTGTTCTGGTCGTCCTGCCTATACTTCCTGCCTGGCTACTGGCCAATCAGCATTTTATTAAACCAGTACAAGTGACAAATATTTACAGAGTTCAAGACCACTGTCCAACAGCAAGATATATATATCTTGCGCGCGCGCGCGCACACACACACACACACACACACACACACACACACACACACACACACGTGTGTGCCCTGATTTGTATGTGTGTATTTGTGTGTGCAGTGCCCATGAAGGCCAATAAAGGGCGTTAGATCACCTGGAACTCGAGTTAAATAGTTGTAAACCACTGTATACGTGCTGGGAATAAAACCCAGATCCTCGGGAAGGAGGTGCTCTTACTGGCTGAGTCATCTCCTCAGCCCTGTCTCTATTTTATTTTTTATTTTATTTATTTATTTATTTAATTAAGTGTGGTGGGGCTCATATGCCACAATGTCTGCGTGGCACTTACAGAGGTGGGAGGACAGTTGGTGCCGGAGTCAGTTTACTAGTGTTCTGGAAATTGAACTCAGGTTCTCAAGCTTGGCAGCAAGTGTCTTTACCTGTTGAACCATATTGCCAGCCCTTTAAAAAAATATGTTGTGTCTCTGTATGTTTGAGCCATGGCATACATGAAGAGGTCAGAGTTGGCTCTCTCCTTTCACCTTCACGTGTTTCCCATGAACTGAGCTCAGCTTGTCGACCTTGCCATCTTGCCCACTGAGCCATATGTCAACATTTTTTTAATGGAGTCAGCATGTATAGATCAGACTGGTTGTGAGCATGCTATACAGCCCAGATAATCCCAAATTCCTGCTTTTTCTGTCTCCATATTCCAAGTCCTGGGTTTATAGCATGCACTACCCTGCCCTGTTTCCATGAGGATTATTTTTATGCACACATGGTGTTGGAGCAAGAGCCCAGGGACTCACACATGCTAAGCATGGGCCCCTCAAGAAGCTACATTCTAAACTCCTCTTGGCAGGTGGTGAATGGCTTACTTAGAATTTAAGGTCTGAATTTAAGGTCATTTCCACTTGAGTTCCAAGAACTCTGATCAAATCCTTATTTCAAGACTGGCCCTACTGACACAGTAGGGGCTACAGGGGAACATTTGAAAATAATGGCACTGGTGGTTCTACTTCGACAGGAAGCCAACATGGCGACACATTATCTGCCAATCAAACCTAGCAGCCTATAACCTCTGCTCAGCAGGAAGCTTACCACAGTCAGGACATGGTTCTGGGCTCCTGGCTCAAGATCTTAAGGAGTTTGTCACAGTTAACTGCAGCAGAATGGGGCTTATCCCTTCCTGTGATTCATTTCCAAATCAAAGTTTCAGGAGTGAAGGTGAACAACAGAGCCCAAGTGACGTCTGGTGTTGGGGCAAGAGATTCAAGGGTTTTGTTTGTTTGTTTGTTTTGAGAGGGTTTCTCTGTAGCTTTGAAACTGCTCTGTCCTGGAACTCACCTTGTAGACCAGGATGGTCTCAAAATCACAGAGATCTACCTGCAAATGACTGTCTACTATACAGAAGGGACAACTGCCGTGCAACCCAGTCCTCTTTGGTAGCTAGGAGAGTCATTTTCTAGTATCCAAAGCATGTGTAAAAGAGGATTATGCTTCTTAAAGGATTTGCGAAGCATACTTGCCTTTACTTTCTAGGAAAGTTCTTTTAATGTACCAGTTAATTGTCTCTTATGTGTGAGAAAAGGTATAAGAAAAGTCATATTTGTATTAGCTTGAAAATATGTTTGTGGAAATAGTCACAGATAAATGACAAGGCTGGAGAGACGTTGGGCAGTGGGGGTACTTGGTGGGACATGCACTTTTTCCAATATACACTTGAAGGATTTTGAATTTAGAACCACAAATATGTGCTATGTATTAAAAATTTAAAAATGTAATATGTAAAAACATGAGTATGGTCAAAACTTAAACTATTATTTTGTCATTTTAAGAGTTTCTGCTAAATGTGGTGATACACCAAGCACTTGGGAGGCAGAGGCAGGAAGATCCTTTAGTTTGAGGCCAGTCTGGTCTACAGAGAGAGTTTCAGGACAGCCAGGACTACACAGGGAAACCTCCTCTCTGAAAAAACCAAAACCAAACCCAAAAAACCCATCAATGACAATAAATACTTTTTCTTATTAATACTTAGTTTCCACTGTTCATTCTCAATACAGCTAGTATATTTTTAATATACATATTTATTATTGTTGCTGTTTTGAGACAGAATCTCACCATGTAGCCCTGG